>JAJOZX010001905.1:162500-525000 GCA_023014485.1 Bathynomus jamesi | reverse complement strand
GTTAGGTTATATTATGCCCGGTTAGGTTACGCAAGGTTAGGTTATATTATGCCCGGTTAGGTTATGCAAGGTTAGGTTATATTATGCCCGGTTAGGTTATATTACGCCCGGTTAAGCATCTACATTTCATAATTTTTTCAATGTAGAAAAACTTTGGCAAAGAAAAACTAAAAATAAAAGGATAAAATGAGATTACTAAAATTATAAACGAGAAAGAGTCCACCATTAAGATCTTGCGAAGTAACTTTTAACGTCCACTAAATTTGCGTATTATATGAAATCATAAAAGATATCACACATCTACCGAGTACGGATACAAGTTTCGGATTATTAAATTAGGTCAGGTTAGGTTCAGTTGTGTTAGATTAGGTTATATTATGCCCGGTTAGGTTGAACTGGGTTAAGTTAGGTTATATTAGGCCCGGTTAGGTTGCGTAAGGTTAGGTTATATTATGCCCGGTTTGGTTATATTACGCCTGGTTAGGGACACCTAGCAAAGTATAATTACAAAGCAGATATCCTGACAGTTCTCAAAAGTAAGATTAGCTGGATGTGCTACGCATTACCTGCTTCACAAATTAAATTAATTACTTACATTTTTGTCGTCTTCAACAGATAATTCTTGCATTCCATCGCAAATTTCTGCGATGTTTCCTGTGGAGAGAAGTTCACTCCGATCTGCGCTGCAAAAAGGTGGAGTGTAGCCTCTGCATAGAAATCCCCGTCTTCAAACATTGCGGGGAGATGTAAAGCTGCTGTGACTGGCTCATGGCGATATATTTCTGTAGTACTCGTTGATAAATGCAACTGATATGGATTACAGCTGAAAAGGCCACCTTTTATATACACTATCCCAATTGTAAACAGCCACAGTAGCCGAATCACGAGTTTCCTATTGGCCGACAGTGAAATTTGAGAGGTATAACGTGTGAATGCTGCCAGCCACCAACCGGAGGTCATGGGGTTCCGCCCACTGGGGTGTAATTGGCTGATCCGTGAATTCTGGGGCGTGTCAGATATAACATACCTAATCCGTAGATCTCTTCCAGAATCGTAGAGAGAAACGCTTTGTTTGGAAAATAATTTTTTTTTTCTCGGGCGCCGATGAGATGGGTGGGAAAAGGGAAATTTGAAGGTATAATAAACACCCTTTTATTACCTAACCTGCGCTAATATATATATATATATATATATATATATATATAATATATATATATAAAGGAATTACAATCGCTATAAACCTGGAATATAGTTTTTAAAAAATTAACTGGCCGTGAGGGAGAGGGCTGCTGCACCATAAACATATGTTTTACAACCTTACCTCTAATATATATATATATATATATATATATATATATTAGGGTGTCTCTTATTTTCGAAATGTTGATTTTTTTAGGTTGCGCCCCCTCAACCAGTTCCATTGGTTGAAAAAACATCACATATAAATTTTTTTTGGATTGAACAATTTTTAGAGGTCGCCCCCGCTTATTAAAGTTCATAAAATATAGCTATTACACTGGGGAACACAAGTTTTGGTGACTTAGATGTTAGACCTGTTTCTGGGTATATTGAGGTCGCTAATTCTAAAAATGACATTAGTTTTTCTCCATCAGCTCTGCTTATCAAGATATGATATATATCTATATATATTTCTATATAATGTATATAATATTATATAATTGCTGACTGGCAATCACTGTTGTTGTCAATTGAATACAAAAGTATGATGAATGTCAGCAAAAATAGTGTATTAACATCAAACAAGCATAAGGTACGAAAAATATTTCTTAAATTCAAACAAGCTTGAGATACGAACGGCAAAAAAAGTTCTTTCATTGAGACATCTAACACAAACCGCGTTTCTGAGATTTCTTGCGATGAGATGTGCCAGGACATTCGCGTTGGATGCTCCAGCAGTAATCTGCCATCATGTGAGTATCCCATCGTCCGCGGTACCGTTCTTCCATGGTCCTTAGTTCTTGGTGAAATCGTTCACCCTGTTCCTCGCTTAGATCACCGAGGTTATCTGGGAAACGATCCAAATGACTGTGGAGGTAATGCAGTTTGATGCTCATTTTACAGCCAAGTTTACAAAAAGAAGAGAGCATATTCTCCACTAGTTCACCGTAGTTATCGGCCTTATAGTTCCCAAGGAAATTCTTCACAACCATACTAAACGATGACCACGCACGTGCCTCAATGTTGTCCATTGAATCTTGGAAACGCGGGTCTTTCATGAGTTCCCGGATTTGCGGTCCATCGAAAATACCTGCCTTCAGCTTTTCCATGCTCAGCGCAGGAAATTTTCTACATATGTAGCCAAAACACGTCCCATCTCTGTTCAAAGCCTTTATAAATTGTTTCATCAAACCTAGTTTGATGTGCAGTGGTGGCAATATGATCCTTTCTCTGTCAACCAAAGCTTCTTTGATGATATTTTTTTCTCCAACCACCATGTTTTCTCTCAGAGGTCACTGTCTTCTCACTCAGTGTTCATCTTTAGCTCTACTGTCCCAGAGACATATAAAGCACGGGTACTTGGTGTACCCGCTCTGCTGGCCCAGGGGAAAATTCACCATCTTCAGATCCACACAGATCACCCATTGGTGGTCTCGGTATGATATCTTTTCTAGGACTAGGGCGACTGTCCCGTGCTCTTCTCTCATACCGACTGAGTGACCAATTGGGATTGATCTGTATCTGTTGCCGTTGTGTAGAAGAACACATTTTAGGCTCCGTTTGGAGCTATCTATGAATAACCGCCATTCACTTGGTGTGTATTCCGATATGCCCATTTTCATCAGCAATCCGCGCACATTGTTGCAGAAAACTAAATCGTTCTCTTTTGAGAAGAAGGGCAGTAAATCCTTTTCTCTGTCGCGATATAACGTGATTTTGGTTCCCGGCAGCAGTAAATTTTTTTCTCCCAGCCTGGAAGCTAACAATTCAGACGATTTCTTCGAAAGACTTAAGTCCCTTATGAGGTCGTTTAATTCATGTTGACTAAAACCTTCTGCAACTGATGACGGTCCTTCGAAATCACTGTCATTTTGCCCACATATGCTTTCTTTGTCAGTAGCAGATTCATCATCTTCTTGAGGGAGCTCTGGAAGATGGTTGAATGATGGGACAGGTATCTCATCTGAATGTGAAACAGGCCGTCTAGCTGAGTCTATGTCAGGATACGTCCATTTACTCCGGTTACGTCCATTGATGCCCTTTATATTCACCAAACAAAAGTAACAGTCATCACTGTGGTTTCTCTGTTCTCTCCATACCATTGGTATACCAAATTTCAGGCACCTCCTCTTTCCGTTGGTCCATTGCCGCAGGTGCTCCGTACACGTTTTACACACAACATGAGGAGCCCATGGCTTATCTTGGTCCCCTAGTTGTACTTTGAAATAGGCAAAATAAGCTTTTTTCACAAAATCAGTAATAGTTTTTCTCTGTTCAATGAACGTGTACTCTCCGCAGATAAAACAAAACACATCTGGATGATTTAAACACTTTCTTCGTGATGAAGCCATGTCAACACCTGTAACAGGAAAGAATTCACGTTAGTACATGTACAATACACATGCAAAACAGCAACATCAGCAAAATCATAGCTACAATTTAATTATACAGATGCATTTAGATTTACGAGCAACTCATAATACCGTTCCAGAAGGGTAATAAAGTAGGTAATGACGTATGCAATATCTCAAAAACTAGAGCTGCTAGAACAAAATGGATGATATTTTCTGAATCAGTGGCATGAAAATATCCAGAATAAGGTCTAAAATCTCAGGCACCAAGAAAAATTTTTTTGTTCCCCAGTGTTATTTATGCAATTAATATTTGAAATTACTAGAAGTTGTCAATTATACTAAACATATGTTTTTAATTAATTAATCATCATATTTATGATGAATTCAATTAAATGAATATATTAGAGATAATTGTCAAGTTTGTAGCTGAAAATTTTGCTTGATAAGACAAGATCAACCTGTTTAAACATGTTTCATCAAGAATACTCCAGATTATGTTGCAATTGTTTATTTGTCATCATTCAGTGTTCTGCTGTCATAAGTAAAAGGTGTGTAACTGTGTATCACTATACTTCTTTTTTGCTATTATCAGATAATAAACTATGTTATTTATATTTTTCACAATTATTTATACTGATTTTGTTATTAGTGTTTGAAAAAAATTTAATGAATTTAATGAAAAAATTAGAATTTATGCTCTTATACACATATTATGAAGTTTTAAACAATGTTGCTATTTGTCACAAAGAATTTAATTTAGTTCAATGGAAATTTTACCTGACATGTGTTTCATGATCTGTGTTTCTATCAGTGGCGTCATTAGAGGGGTGCGGGGGGTTTTTGTGCAGTGTTTGAGCAGAAATTTATTATTTTTTATAAAAATATCCCTGTAGTTAGTTATAACAACAAAAACATTTTTCGTAAGCCCAGCTTACATGTATCAATATACCTACAAGGCTAAAACTCTATGCTAATTACTTTTTGAACCTTCTAATGCGCTCCGGTCAGAGCTGTCATTATTACCCAATTACAATGACGCTTCGAATCACGTGGTTTCGTCTGCACGCTCTACAAGCACGCGCTGTTGTTTTCGTTGCTGCTGGTGTTTTTATAGTCGCTGATTTTGTCAAATTTTCTGTTGTTTTAGCTACAATATTGTGGTAATTAGTATTTGTGAACCTATATCAATAACTTTTTTGAGAATGAAGTAGTAATTAAAGGAAAAGAAGGAGAAAAATAAAAAAAGGCTTCCGCTCAGTTGTTGCAGCCTCTGTCTTTATGATGTTGCAGCCTCAAATTTATGAGTATATTTCCATATGCATTTGTCTACAACTTCTACATTATTTGGGCCGTTATTGATTATGCAAACCTAATCCATTAATGTATCTCATGTAACGGTAAAGTTTAACGTTAAAATGAACATAATTTTGTCGTAGTTCTTAAACGTTTTTACTTCGAATTCTATTGTTTTCTTACCGAATTTTCACTTTAACCACATGAAACTATGTAAATGTAAATACATTTAGGCTGTGCGTATGATATTGTAATTTAAAGGAGTAATTTTAATTTTGCTAGTTGTTTATGTCACTACTATTGCCATTACATTCAGTGATATACCGGAATTACGATTTACGAGTAACATTAGTACAAAAAACATTACTAAGGATTCTGTATGGTCTGGTACGGGAGGAGGTCCATGGGGGGGGGGGGTGACACCATGAGTTACCGCACTGGGTGACACCAACCCTAGTGACGCCACTGTTTCTATTTCCAATAAAATAGCAAAATATAAATTTCTACTACAAAAATATTTATTCCTTGTTTCTTAGATTAAAAAATAATAGGAATAATAATTGAGAAAAATACGTTAGATTTATAAAATAGACGAAATTAACTTTATGTCTACCAAATTTTTTTTTTTTTTGTAATTTAAAAAAGTCAAAACAGTGATTTAGCCCTGCTCTACAAAAACATAACAAACCCAAATATTCTCATATAAGAGAAGCGAACTGAATACACCGTTGAGAGCCCTACACATAACCCAGCAAGACACAACACTAATCTTCCCCAATCCATTATAAACCAACTTTCGATAAATAAGTCCTTAGAATAAAAACCCGCTAAGAAAGGAAATCCACAAAGAGCTAGATTAGATAAATTAAGACATGCTCCTGTGTAGGTAAAAAGTAAAAAAGTGAGCAGTAAGACAATTACCAACAACGTTCAAGGTATGGGGGCTATTTGAGGAATTCTAAGGTACCGTGGTAATTTAAGGATGACAACCTTATGTTATTTCTTAACTAACCTAAACCATCAGGGACAAATCATATAGAGCTTAAAAGGCTCCCGCCTGTTATCAGCCACCTAATGCTACATTAATATTTTGTTTTCTTATTTTGCAGATGAATACAAGAAGACCATTCTATTTGCTCGGATCTACAGTAGATGATATTAAAGGCTCAAAGCTGCCCCCATATAGGCAAGCTTTTGGTTATTTTATGCACCTCCACAGAGAGAAGAACATGACAATCCGCGATGCTCTGCGTCAATCTATTCGAGCCACAATAGTTATCTGGGATAAGGCCAATATTCCTACTTAGCAGGAACCTCGTGCCATGAAGAAGTTAGAGAATTTCTTTAACGAATGGACTTGCTTAAAGAAGCGTGCTTCCAGAACAAGCCAGAGCCATAAAACCAAGGAGGCTGATTTTGTAGAGCGATTGGAAGATCTCTTTGACATCGCCCATGGAGACGCTGAGAAGCTGATCAAGAATCGTGAGGACTGGGAGTTCCTTCAACTGCAAAGACAAAAAGGTCGTCCTGGCTCAATCGGTGGTGTGGACACTGTACATCTTCACCGCACAAAAAATGCAGTCAAACGGTTGGAAGCTGAGGAAGAGAGAAAAAGAAAGTCAGACTCTTTGATGGAGGCGTCTACTAGTCAAGTTGTACTGGCTTCTTCCACATCTTCCAGCAACACTGATGAAAGTGAGAATGAGGAGGAGGAGCCCAAAGGAGCTTGTGCTTTACCAAAATCTAAGCAAAAACGAGGCATGAAAAACATCATGACTACAGTATTCAGATGTCTGCTGCCCTGGATCGTACACAAATTTCCTCTAGAAAGGCAACATTTATCCTCGCAGAGGCAGCTAAAAGCTTTGGTTTGGACGCTTTAGATTACAACATAAACCAACATTCTATCCATCGCCTTCGAAATAAGAACCGAGCTCGTCATGCTAAAGAACTTAAGGAGCATTTCCATGGAGAATGTTCTATGACAGTCCACTGGGATGGCAAGATGATGGAGGACCTCACTTCGCACAAGCACATTGATCGTCTCCCAGTACTTGTGTCAGGACCTGGTGTTGAACAGCTGCTTGGTGTCCCCAAAATCCCAAACTCAACTGGAGAAGCACAAGCTGAAGCCGTCTTTAACTGCCTGAATGAATGGGGAATTACAGAGAGAGTAAAAGCAATTTGTTTCGATACAACAGCTTCAAACACGGGTCATTATAGTGGAGCCTGTGCTCTCATCGAAGCAAAATTGGGACATGATGTTTTGTACTTGCCTTGTAGACACCATGTTTTAGATTTATTGTTGGGAGCTGCATTTGAAGCAACATTGGGATCTACATCAACTGGTCCAGAGATATTGATCTTTAAGCGTTTTCGTGACAATTGGACTTCTGTTGATCAAAGCCAGTTCCAAACAGGTGAGACAGACACGATTACTAAAGAAGCAATTATCCAGTCTAAAACTGAACTAATTCAGTTTGCTAGATCCCAGGCACCTATGCTACGGGATGACTATCAAGAACTTTTGGATCTGTCCATCTTTCTTGGAGATGTCCCCAATAAAGGCATCAAGTTTCGTGCACCAGGTGCCATGCATCGAGCTCGCTGGATGTCCAAAGCGCTCTATTCTATCAAGATGTGGCTTTTTCGAAACCAGTTCAAGATGACTAAGACTGAAGAACGAGGAATTCGAGATCTTTCCCTTTTTTCTGTTCTCATCTATATGAAGGCTTGGACAACATCCTCACTCCCTATTGAAACCCCATTTAATGACTGGCTCCTTATGAGGTCATTGATTAATTATCCTAACAAAAAGATTGATGCAACTAAAAAAAAGCTCTCTAACCACTTATGGTACCTGTCTGAAGAAGCAGTTGGTCTTGCTTTCGTTGATGAGCGAATTACTACAGATGTAAAGAAACGCATGGTAAAAGCATTAGAAGATGAGTCCACTGATAGACCACCCAAGCGTCCTCGGATTCCTGAATCGACCTTCTGCTCTGGTGAAGGACTACACCAACTTGTTACAAGAAATACTAGAGAATTCTTTACTAAGCTGAATTTGCCAGAAGGATTTCTGAACAAGGCACCCAGCAGTTGGACATCCAACTGTGAATATTTAAGGGCCACAGCTATTGTTGCAGCTCTATCTGTTGTAAATGACCGGGCAGAACGTGCAGTAGCTTTAGTTCAAGAGCTGAATAAGAAATTGACAGTGGGGGAAGAGCAGCTCCAGTTCCTGCTCCAAATTGTTGCAAAACACCGCCAGAGTCACCCAGTTCCATCAAAAACTGTTCTTCTCAAAAAATAACCATCAATGAGGTCGCACCTTAAAATACACCATATTGTATAATCATTGTATATTAAATAAATGTTGTATAAGGAAATAATGCTAATTAAAGTAATTAAAGTATGTCAATAGCACTGGCATTTTGAATTTATCTCTATATAATAAACTAATGGGTTTTTTTTGTAGCAATGCTTCATTGCTGATTGCATATAAAAAAAGAGCCAGGAAGGATTTTGGACAGGAGAAAAAGGATTGGGATAAAGAAGGATTGAGGACCAAAGGATGGATTATAACATCATCAAGGATAGGTTAGAAAAGGATCAATGATGAATAAGAAGGCCTATACTTATAAAAACGAATCAAACTAAAAAAAGAAGGAAGGAATTATGTGTATAATGAGCATAATCATATGTCAGGAGCTATTATGCCATGGTCACCATTTTTATTAGCCGGGGGCGACCCCTAAATATGAGCCAATTTGTGTCAAACTTTCAAGTTTTAGTGTTTATGCTAAATGGAACTATTGTAGGGGGCGCAGATAAAATAATTCAACATTTCAATTTTTGACTACCCAATAAGAGACACCCTAATATATATATATATATGGGGGATTTACCAACATTAGAAATTAAAATTGGAAATCGGGAACAGATCGCATTGCTTTAAATTTTATGCTATCCAGAGATCGCTTATGATAAATATACATTTTTTGCCTCAACTGGCCGTGACGGGGAGATCGGCCGTACCATAAACATCTGTATTCTCTAGATATCTGTGGCTAATTCCTCTGAAAAATAAATCGCTTGAAATTAGGAAAATAATTTTTAAAAAATTAACTGGCCGAGACGGAGATCGTATCGGTTTAAAGTTTATGTTCAAAGTTTATTATCTGTGATAATATATATATATATATATATGTGTGTGTGTGTGTGTGTGCCCAAAAGTATCTTGCCCTACAACTTTAGAATGAGACGCGATTGTTTACGCGTCTTGTACTAATTAGTAATTTTTTCCGGAACTGTACATATATATAGGCTTTCCTTTGGCTAACCTGTCGTTAGCTTCCACCCGAGTTGTTCATTCTGACGAAGGTCAAGCTTGTCACTCCACCTTAGACCTCGAACGCGGTGCACATAATCTGTGAACGTATATAGTTGTGTGTGTAATAATGGGGGCTTTATGTGCGTTTCCTGGCTGTCCAAACGTTGTATATACTGTGCCAACTTGCTGATAATGCCTGGAGGCACTGGCTTGTACGCCAACTGGCGGATTAGGATCTTATAAGACAGTGGGCGCTCGGATGAACTCTCAATATGCGCTTGGCAGGAGCCAGGCGAACACTCCTCTCTCCTCCTTTCTCTCTTAGGTTAGGTGTACCCCTTTGGGTGTGAGGTCGTCCCAACTTCTCCCCCAAAGAGGTTAGGTGGACTCTCCCCAGCTTGCTGGGGGATTCCCCTCCCCTCCACCTTTCTTTTTGGCACCATGGGGTTGGCATTGGTGGTCTTGCAACAAGTGAGGAGGGGGGTTAGCACTGGCATTCATTGCAACCTTGACCAACATTTGCAATTGCATTGCACTCTAACATTTTGTGGTCATACTACTTGTGTCAAATGAAAGCTCTTATCAATACAAAACACTTTTATTTCGAGGTATAAAGTGGTGGGGTCAACCATGTGACCTGTACATTAGGGTGGCCCACTTTTCAATTTTTTTTTAAAAGTATAGGTTATCGTAGTTTTTCCCATTATTTGGCACTATACTAGCACATTGGTACCATTTTTACAAAAATTGATCAATATTTAGGGGTCTCGCATCGACCTTGAAATTAAGAGGTTTTTTTTTTTAATGCGTACTTTTTAACTTTTTACTGAATCAAGATAAATCATTAAGTAGGGATGTTTTCTGAATCCTCTTGATGAGAGAAGTCGTTTGGTGTGCCTTCCAATGTCATACGACTAACGGTTTAAAAGTTGTGCCTGTATACGGGTAATACCAATGTGCTAGTATAGTGCCAAATAATGGGAAAAACCACGATCACCTATACTTTTAAAAAAAATCAGCAAATAGCAGACAAATAAGGAAGAAAGAAACAATAACTTAAACAATCACTTTTGCATTGTATTGACCACTATCACACGTCACTGGCTGCAACGTTGTCCCTCTGTGCTATGTCATTGTGGCGAGTGATGACTTCTTGAAGTCGCCGAGCTCTTTCCGGTTCTTTTCCACCATTTGCAGAAGATCCTGCAGCCGTGCCTCGTCCTTTGTGACCGTGTTCGCATAGTCTTGTATCAGTTGGACTCCTCTTTCAGCGACGTCATTGGTGACCTGGAGATTAGAGATCACATCCTTCAGACGACAAAAGTCCTCGTTCTCGTCTCACTTATCAGTTGGCAGGGTGAGCCACGAAGACCCATACGTCTTCAGACCTGCAAATAAGAACCAGGAGGACTCGTCGATCAGGTTGGGGAGTAGCGTCATCTCGTCGACTGAGACGTTCTCGTATGTGAAGCTAGGCCTGTTCAAAAATCAACGTTTTCTTATTTTAACAGGTTTCTGTACATTTTCCCATGCTTTTTGACCTGGAAAAGCCGAATATCACAACTATTTTGACCTAGGATGTTGGGAAGCATTGCCGCATGGAGCTTTAAATTTTCTGCCTTGAAATCGGCCAAAGCGCCAATTCCGGGGTCCCTTGAATTATGTTTTGCACTTTAACTTTTGATCTAAACAAGACAGAGCAACAAATTAGGTATTAAATGAAAGAGCATAAAATTAATAAATAATAATAATAATAATAATAATAATAATAATAATAATAAATAAATAATAATTAATAATAATAATAATAATAATTATCTATCATTTTTCAGGAAACAACAGAAACTCAATCAGAATCTAGAAAACCATCTACAAGTTACAACTTCACAATGGCATTAAGCAAGGAGCTGAGGGAGCTCCGTGGGCGCACAGTTGATATCTCAGAACCTCCACGTACTGTCCACAGGCAGGTGTCAACTGGGCCATCTACCAGATCTCTCACTGAAACTTTCCTGGTTGGATACCCTTCAGCTTTATCAGTGGTTCCCAGCTTCCCACCAACAGACAGGCGTTCCAGTATTTCCTTAATCTTCAGAATTTACCGGAAAATGCAGGGAGGCCCATGGTTCAAGACCTTGCATATGAAACAGTTGAATCTATCATCCCATTCTGGCAGATGGCTAGGATCAAGACAATGACCAAGTACAACACAATGAAGCTCTTCATGAAACTACATGAGAAACATCGTGCTCTGGTGAAAAGCAAAGGAAGAGCAAGTAACCCTGGAGGAAAAAGAGGAGCATTTGTGCTGGAATTAGACAGCCTTTTCGATATAGGAGCTCCAGATGCAATCCAGGAAATACAGAACAACAGACTGTTATCCAGAGAGAAGAAAGATGAGGATATCAGGTTCTACGAAGACCAAAAGACTGAGAGGAAAGGTCATATGTTTGGTCATGACAAGATTTTTGAGACAAGATCCCTGCAGCAAGCAGCGAGGAATGAAAGACTGCAGCATAGACAAGAACAAGGTAAAACTAATTACTTTGAACGTTACAAAAAGTTTTAAGTTTTACTCCATTGCGATATTTAGCATGTACTTAACAATTACTGTCTTAACATGTTGTACTATTTTAGAGCTGCAGCAGAACAAGAGGCAGTTGTTCATGTGGATGACATTACCTGGGGTGACTCAACTGACAACGACGCTAACACAGAGGACATGGATTACCATCAGCCTCGTCCTGGATGTTCTCACCATCAAGACACTGTGACGAGTGTGACTTTGACGTTTCCAAGGAAGGTCATGGAATGTGATGTCATCTGCAATACAGCTGATCGTCTTGGTTTATCAGACAATCAAGTTACTGCCATGGTTTCTGCCACCTTGAAAGCTGGAGGGGCTGATCTGGATAACTTCGTCATCTCAACCTCAACAACACGTCGCAACAGAATGTTGTCCAGGTATAATATCAGCCAGAGTCACATGTCCAAGTTTTGTGAAAACCCCCCACAGTACGCTGCCTTACACTGGGATGGAAAGTTGCTCAAAGATGTCTTGGGCAGTGAACCTGGAAGTACCTCAGAGACTTTAGCTGTGCTAGTGTCTGGTCCACCTTCATACACTGAAGGAAAGTTATTGGGAGTACCTGTCATCGACAATTCTTCTGGCACAGCTCAGGCTGAGGCTTCAATGGATTTACTGGAGACATGGGAACTTACGGATAATGTTACTGCCCTTGTTTTTGACACTACATCCAGTAACAGTGGAGTTCACAGAGGAGCTGCCAAACTGCTAGAGAAAATGCTGAACAAAAAGGTGTTTTATCTGGCCTGTCGACATCACATCCTGGAAATCCTAGTAGGAGCAGTTTGGGAGAAGCTGTTTGGGAAGGTGAAGGGCCAGATAATCCCTGGTTTGAGCATCTGAAGGATGTTTGGACGGACTTGTCCAAGGAAAACCCAAAGATGCTGGCTATTAACAGCAAATGGCTGAAGGAAAAGAAGAAGAACAGTGAAGAAATACTCCAAGACATTCTAACAGCAGAAAGGCTTCCAAGAGCCGACTACAGGGAAATGGCTGAACTGACAGTCATTGTTCTTGGAGGAACACCTCCTCGAGGTATTCACTGGAGTCGACCAGGCGCCATTCATCAGGCCAGATGGATGGCCAGAAACCTGTACTCCATGAAAATGCTGATGTTTGCAGATCAACTTGAGTACGATGAAGACACTGTATCAAAGCTGGAAAGACTCAACACCTTCCCTGCGCTGTTCTACACTCCTGTATGGATGATGTCAATGTCTGCTGCAGATGCTCCCGTGAATGATCTAAGTCTAATCCAGGACATGTTGAAGTACAATAAAACTGACACAGAGCTTGCTGATGCAGTACTTAATAAGATGGAAAACCACAAATGGTACCTGACGCAGGAAGCCGTGCCATTTGCCCTGTTCAGCAGTAGATTGAGTGACACATTGAAGCACGACATTGCTGCCCAGTTACATGCCACTGAGAAGCCAGACAGCTTCAGAACAGGAAAGCCTCTATTCCAGAGAGTCACAGCTAAGACCACCCTGGTTGATCTCACTAGGCCCAGAATCACACTTCCTGCTGGACACACTGAACATTGGATCCGAGTGGCTTCTGGAACCTGTCACGTCTTGGCCACAGAATGAGGACTACAGAAAAGCGTTGGACTATGTTAAGAATCTGAAAGCGGTGAATGACATTGCTGAACGTGGTGTCAAGATGATGAGCGACTTTGCAAATGTCATAACAACAGATGCCAAGCAAAGGGACTATCTCCTTCAAGCTGTGGAGTTCAACAGACGCCGCTTTGACAGCTTCAAGAAACAAACTCTCAACAACTGACTGTGTAAATGTCATTATGAAATTAATCATCATGTAATGCTTTCACTTCTTGATCGATTAGACTTGTGACAAAATGTTAATCTCAAATTTGTGTCATGAATAAGGCGCCTTGTCTGCCTTGAGTGTGAGAAAACGAATTTTGTGATATTTCTGAAATCTTTGTATGTACCAATGTGCCATTTCTTGTTCCAAGACTATCATAATTGTATAAGTTAGAAAGAGGATTAAAAACACTTTAATTTGGTGCCTATTTTGTTGCTCTATCTTGTTTAGATAAAAAGTTATAGTGCAAAACATGATTGAAGGGACCCCGGAACTGGTGCTTTTGGCCGATTTCAAGGCAGAAAACTTAAAGCTCCATGCGGCAATGCTTCCCAACAACCTAGGTCAAAATGGTTGTGATTTTCGGCCTTCTCAGGTCAAAAAGCATGGGAAAAAGTACAGAAACCTATGAAAATAAGAAAAGGTTGATTTTTGAATAGGGCTAAATTGTGAAGTCTTTGGGTACAGGGAGGTGGGACAGCTTCTCTGCCATCTGTTGCTTCACAGTGCCATCCACCTTGTTGCTGCATAGAGCGAAGATGACGGTCTGAGGCCTCAGATACCAGAAGTGCCGCCTCATCACTGCCAGTGACGCTTCTGCCACCTCGCGGTCCACTGCCCTATACCTCAGAAAACGCTGGTATAGTACCAGGTCATTCAACGGCGCATCAGCTGCTACAGGGGCCGCCAACCAAGCTGGTACGTACAGAAGAGCGATGAACACCACGATCCTGTGCAGTTTGTCGACCAGCTCGGCGTCGAGCTCCAGCTGCCTACTGAACATCAGCAGTTTTGTGTAGTAGATGACCTGAAACAGAATAGGCACCATTGTAAGTAAGACAGGTTTATTGTTACCAATTACTTTGTTTGCGTTATAATGAAATGTTTATCTTTGAATAACATTTAAACTTATCTCTAGATTATTTTTGTTTGAAAATACTAACTTTAGCCATCCATCTTGCATGGTGGTAGGCTCCTGGGCGCATGAGGTGAATGCCACGGCGTGGTTGTGTCCCGAATACCAGGAGCGTGATCTCTGCCACTTCCCGGTAATCGTCTCTGATGAAACCAGAAGCTGTGCTCAGGAAGCTGACCGCCGCGTCACGGAGTTCTATTAGCCACGTACTCTCCGCCAGATTCTCGACCTGCAGCTTGCAGTAGGTCGAGAGATCGAGCTCGTCCCATCTTCAAAAATAATAAACAAGAAAATTGTGTGAGAAAACTCTGAAGTTCCGGTTTGGCTTGCTGTTTTATAAACTAGTGGAATATCATGTGTGTCCTAACTTTACCTTGCACAAAAAATGAACTAACCTTCTCTTCAACTGCTGAAACAAAGGATCAGTTGGTGCCGTAGTCCTTCCGAGCAGGGTGACGGCTACTGCCCCACGATAAGCTCTAGGACGTGATGACGGCATCCCAGCTGGATTAGCGGTCGCCCGAGCATGTTTTCCAGCCGGACAACTGCACCCTGCACCCTCCCCGTGTTGGTGGAAGTGGTGTCGAAGCAGAGTCCGATGACGCTCTCCTCACATCCCCAATCTTCGAGAGCATGTATGGTTGCCCGCGCCTGCGACAGTCCGGTGCCGTCAGCAACAGCTGGGACTGACAGCAACTTTCCTTCTGTGCAATGAGGAGCCCCGGAGATGAGAATTGCTTGGCGGTGCTCCGCCGTTCCAAGGAAGTTCTGAAACACATGCCATATATTTCAATTTCATGGTTGTAAAGTAACCTATTTTTGTTCACATTCAGTTCTCTTTTTAATTGACATTATGCTTCATGAATCTCATTACTAAATTGATAGCTATGAAAACTTAATCAACTGACCTTGACCATTTTGCCATCCCAGTGGACAACAGTGTGCCTCGGTGGCGTGAAGGAGTCCTCCACAGCCGTCGCCACTTCACGGCGATGTGACACTCTTCCCCGGCGAGCCGTTTCTTTCGAGATGCTGAACTGATTGAGGTCTGCTGGTGGATCCGCCGAACGTGTGATAGCAGCCACAATGCTTACTACCTATGTAGAGAATGGAAAGTGGAAAGGAAACTGTCAAGAATACATGTGGGTTACGGGACACTTTAAAACTGACGCTATCGATGAATACTATACACAATACGCACCTGATTATTGGACATGCGGAAACGATCAGCCACTTCCATGACAGCAGGTGCATTAAGGATGCGGCGAGGAAGATTGACAGACACACTTGGCTCTTTCGGCAGGGGGAAAGCTAGTTCTGTCTCCGACTCTCCTGACATGCCAGTATCATCATTCTCCATGGCCTCATCTCCGGTTTCGTATGCACACTTTGAGGTTTGCGGCTCCTGGCGAGGACGTTTTCTTCCTTCCTGTAGCTTTCTTTTTACAGTCAAAACTTTATCGTTCCCGTTCATCATTGCCACCCGAGGACCACGTTGATCGAGGTAGAAGTCAATGTCTTCTTTCTTGTCCTTGTCGGACAGCAGTCGATTCTTCTTTATACTGTATGTTCGACAGCGTCAGATGCTCCGATATCCCACAGCTTGTCCACACTGTCCGAAAACTTCTGCCGTTTTCCTCCGGCGTCAGTTTCTCGTTTTCTGCTCTTTTGGAGTAAGTGCCACTCTTTCCACAATGCCTCTAGCTTCCGTTCGCAGTTGAGCTTTGTGATTGTTTTAATGCGGGCCATGTTCTAAAACTTTAAGACGTTGTTTACGGTTTCTTTGAATGCGTCTTTCCTGTTAGCAGTGTACTGGATAACACTGAAGAAATATTGCAAAACCTGCCGTGTTGTTGGCAATTTGCTACCACTGATGGAGGACGACGGTTGGCCAACTAAAAAAATTTCCGAGGCCGATCTTAGAGAAGGTAGCGATGTTATTTTCGCCTTTCCTTTTGGTGACTCTCTATTTGTAGCTTCAAGCGTTCTTCCAGTTATGGTTGCCATCGATTTGTCCATGACAAAGGATGAGGAACTCAGACAGAATTTCAAAATGTTATGATCTGCAAAAAAAGAAATAGGTTAGGTACCTGGCACAGGCATAGTGCATTTTCTAATTACCTATATACATTATACATTCCGCCCGGGTATGGTGACTCATTTTTTTGAAAAGTATAAGTGATCGTGGTTTTTCCCATTATTTGGCACTATACTAGCACATTGGTATTACCTGTATACAGGCACAACCTTTAAACCGTTAGTCGTATGACATTGGCAGGCACACCAAACGACTTCTCTCATTAAGAGGATTCAGAAAACATCCCTACTTAATGATTTATCTTGATTCAGTAAAAAGTTAAAAAGTACGCATTTAAAAAAAAAAACTAGTAATTTCAAGGTCGATGCGAGACCCTAAATATTGATCAATTTTTGTAAAAATGGTACCAATGTGCTAGTATAGTGCCAAATAATGGGAAAAACCACGATCACCTATACTTTTCAAAAAAAATTGAAAAGTGGGCCACCCTACTCTACAGTGTACATGTGATTTAAAGTAAAAAAACAGAATTAACTAAAAATTAATGTAATGTAATGTAATGAGCTGAGTTACTACATAAAAGTAATATCTATTGTTTGGAACTTAAAGCATATTTCATTTATTCTACCGGGTTTAGGAAAACTTCAGGTAACTTATTATTAATAAGAGAAAAAAAGAGAATTTTTTAATCAAAAACCTTGGATTACAAATCCGTGTGGTTTAAATCATCACAATGACTGATGGGATTCTCAAATAAGACTGGTATAAAGTTCTGCTTTCTAATCTCTTTAGTAATTGAATTAAAGTATTCAAGAAACCTGACTTTTTACAATTTGGAACGAGTAAAAATAACGTGTTGAAGGGTCATAGATTAAGTTCAGAAATGATATTTAGCTCTTCTGTACACTTTCCACTAATCACTTCGAGCAGTGGCGGATTATCACTGAGGCTATTGAGGCTGAAGTCTCAGGCTCCCATGCTTGAGGGGCCCCCCCCGAACCAACTGAGTTTCGATGATATAATTCGAGATTTCGCAAACTTCTTTGATTAAATATGACAGAGTACACAAACTGACAAATCCCGTTTTATTTTATGTTTTATAGGCCCTGAAGTAAAGTTTGTTTAATACTGTTTGGTTTTGGCAAACGGCAAAATACACTGTGTTAAGGTTCTTTTAAGTTTGTTTCTCAATTAGCCTAAGCACCGTACATATAATTCGTGTAAATGTACTATGTACTGTACATGTACATGTATTGTTAATAAAAAGCTATATAAAATGGCCCCCATATTCCTCATTGGCCCGGGGCCCCGAGGTGTCTTAATCCGCTTCTGACTTCTAACATGAATATTTGCATAACTGTATAGAAGCAAGATTTTCCTTCTTGCACGATCAAGGAGCCCTGCATTCCT
Source organism: Bathynomus jamesi (assembly GCA_023014485.1). Classification (NCBI taxonomy): domain Eukaryota; kingdom Metazoa; phylum Arthropoda; class Malacostraca; order Isopoda; family Cirolanidae; genus Bathynomus; species Bathynomus jamesi. Next base: position 507,060 of record JAJOZX010001905.1, on the reverse strand, counting down.
TGGACCACTTGACTGGCAGTGCCTTGAGATGTCCACACAGGTATAAGACTATTGTCATCTTCCTGTCAGCCGAAGGAAAAGGAGTCTTCATTCGGAGATGCAGGTGAAGTGCGTTTTGGGTTGGTGGAATACGCTGGACATCCTGGCTCCTCTGACTGAGCATGTTCATCCGAAGAACATTAACCTCAACAGTAGTGGAATTCGGGTCATAAAGCCGACATATAAATGACTCGATAGTAGCTAATTCATCATCATTTAAAGACTGGAAGGGGGACCGGAAGACCTTCGTAAATGTTTCTGCAACTTCTAAGTGCCTTTGCTAGATTTTCCACCAAATACGTTTACCCTTGTTCTTCAATCCATTTGTGGTGTCACAACCTGATACGGCATGGAACATTGGTAGTCCAAGAAAGCGTTCCGGACCAAGGTGTTGATAGAAACGATTGACATGCAACATTTGCTGATGTTTCTCACTACCGAAAGCGATCCATAGTTCAATGCTAGGATTTATTGACTGTAAACGCCCGAACTGTCCCAAGATAATGACAGGAACGTCCATATTTCCTGTCCGGACAAGAACAGAGTTACGATTCTGAAGGGCATCGAGATGCACAGCGATTCTCGTATCTGCTTCCTCATGATTGGTAGACCAAGAAAGCGTTCCAGGCCCCAGATGTACAACACGGCCATGTGAAGTCAAATATAAATCTTTGTTGTTGGAATAATATTGGCTTTAACCGCTTCGATTGTCAGAAACGCGAACAGCTCTTCTTTGTCAGAAGAGTCTGCCAGAATTTTTTCCCAGTTTTTCTGACCTTGAGGAATCTTTGCCGATCCTCTGACTCGTTGTTGTGTCCCTCCACAGCGCCATCGACTCTCTGGCTTCGCGTATTGCCTTTGATTCTTTTTAAGAAGTATCGATTCCATACTAAGTCAAGGCAATCGCAAATCCTCAGTTCGACACGCAATCGAGGACAAAACACAATAGACCCATAACCGTCCAATGCTGACCAAGTTGGCTTTGGTTGTATCGTATGGATAAGGACCCCACCGTCAATGATTAGGTATAACAGCGTAGCTTGTAGGTGGGACCTCAGTTACCTCCATTGAGCCCGTTTCTCCGTCAGGGGGATCTTCTTCGACGATGCAGTGGTACAGTCCAACTTTGTCGTTGTCGTCTTCATTGCAGGGGGAGGAGTTTCAGACTCGTACTCGAAGAAACGAGGCAAATTCCCTTGGCGGGTGTGCAATGAGACAAAAAGTTGGTCATACAGCGATGTCTGATTCTTGAAGAGCGACAGTTTCTTCTGGTTGCTGTCTTGCGTTGTTTGACCTGTTTGAAGAAGTGCAGGTCGCGCATTCGGTTTTCCAAACAATTCCGTTCATTCGGGCCTGCTGCACCACCGTTTCCACCAATTCTACCTCCAGGACCCTGTCAAATGAGACGGACATTCCCATCTCCTTCATACGTTCTACGAGTTTCTTACTGCGACTTCGACTGTGTAGCCAGATTCCCACATACAGTGGCACTGCAGCTTCTCGCCTTCAACGACTAGATAAATGCTGCATTTTATACGCAATTAGCTCCGAAATCGTCTTCTAGGGTTGCGACATGGGCACGTTTGCATCTGTGGGCGAGCCATGCAGAAGAACACGAACCAAATGGTTCAATGCGGTAGGGACCACTTGTTCCGTACTTTCCCGCAAACTTTCATTAAATGTGAAGCATCCTACGACAGACCACTGCTGCCTTCGCGAGAATCTTTGCATCTCCTTCCCAATCTTTTTTGATAGCTTCTGAGATAATTTTACGCATTTCCTTTGCGACGACTAAATAAATACGACGACGGGAGCCATGTTGTTCTTGGAAATTAGGAAAGCGTCCGAGAATGTCGTTCTTGAGACGAGTCTGAATGATGTTTGGGATTGTGTCTCCAACCATAGATTGATAAGTATGTACTAGTTCGCGCATGCAGAAGACACTAATCCCGCTAGTTATATCATCTTCGATTTTGCTCATCAACTCCTCCTTTGCTATTTCAGTTGACGACCAACCCTCGGATGTCGGATTTATCTTTCTTTTGTAGGTACGTTCGTATGTGGCATAGCACACGATGAATGTCTAAAGCAACAGCATCACCTTCCGACAGGATGCCAATCAAGCGATGATCTTTAAATTCAAGTGACATCCTTTTCATTTTCTCGGCCACGTTATGTGTAGAGCATGTATACAATTTCCTGGATTGGTCCTTCTGGCAGAATATAACTCCTTCTTTTGTAAGGCAGGTTCGGCTAGGCGGCTTGACGTACGCCGATCACTCTTTGATTTCTTAATGGAGTGTTCTGCTCTTCGAAGCCTGTCGGCGGAAAACAGCTTCCTACATGAAGCGTGCCATAATACCCCCTTCTCCTTCTATAAACGATGAGCAGCACTGTCAACATCGAATTCAACTGGCAGGTTATCCAGCTTCTTGAATCTCCGAGTCCGAACCAGAAAGTCTTTGTATGCAGAATGATGGCCCAAAATGTTTACTGCAGGGCATTTTTTTACATGTAAACTACTGGAATTTTGTCTCAGTGGTCCTTCATATTGCCCCAACAGTCAGCCTCATTTGTCATAGCAGTTATGTGCCCTTGCTCCCCTTTTTCAAAAATAGTTATTATATATAAGTTATTATTTAAATTTAAGTAATCAAATGTGAAAAATTCTTAGCAAGGAGAAATATTATAGTATGCCGTTTTATTTATACAAACGTTTTTTATCATCGATATTCTCTATTAGTCGAGTTGCCAAAGGGCTGAACCTTGCAATGCTGGTTATATAACATATTTTGATGTTTTTATCATCTTGAGCCCATACACATTGAAGAACAGAACAACCGGGTGCCAAGTTGTATGTGTTGAGCATTTTTTTTTGAGGAGCAAAGAAAAAACCTACCTGTTTATCTAATAAATTGTAATTCACATGGGCTTTATATCAGTTTTTGACATATTTTTCACACTTATGATCAAAATATGGCTTTTTATTGTGAATGTGGTTTATATTTATACTTTATTAAGCAATTCAGCGATGGCCACATGTAATTAGCTGGTGTATAGGGTACGTGTTGCAGCACGTATTTCATGGTGTACACTTTTATCTATTTATAACCACATAAATACACGGAAACAAATACTGTATACAGAGAAAACCTTCAAAGGCATCAGAAAGAATAAACAAGATGAAATACCATGGAGAAAGTAACAACACAATTTTTATTCAGTCATATAGAACATTATCATCTTCGTCATCTGATATATAAGTCTGGTTCGTATAGGGGTTATGGCACTATTCATGTCCTTGACACCTGCAGTAGGTAGTACAAGAAAGACTTACTTCCTTGAAAGAACATGAGTTACGTGAACAGGCATTTTCTGCCCCACATCCAAAAGCTACAACTTTAAGTAGTTCTGCAGGGACCATCTGAGTGACAGCAAACTTTGGTTTGGATTGTTGTTCACCATCTGCCACCCATAATCCTGAATATTTAGTGTTGGTGGATCCTGGTCTTCTGCCGATTTCCACAGCATGACCTGAAAATGAGCACGAAGAATATGCTGTTGTAATGGTCCTTCTGTTGGAGGTAAGGTCTTAATCGAGTGTCAGATCTGCTGGAGAATATTTTTTAACGCAGTTCCTCCATAGTGACGATTCCAGTCTTCGATCCATACAGAAGAGAAAAGAAGTGCATTTCAGCAGTAATTACCTTGTCTACTTTGCTTTCCTTATTTCCAATGGACTGGAGGTTGACTTTTGGAAGCGATTTTACTCCAGAAAGCTTTCCTTTACCATACGGATAACTTGTCGTGTCACAGCCTGTTAAGGCGTGCACTGCAAGGATATCATTGCATTGTTGGCCAAGCTGTGAAGAAGATGCATTGATATCAATAACAGTGCCATCTGCCTTCTTCATGTGTATACTGACATTTCTGTTGTTCAGATCTCACCTCCAACAGTAATATACCAGGAGCGAAAATATATCATTCTCATCCGATAGAACTTGAACTATATGTACAGTACACCACCAAGAATCAACTTCATGTTTAGATAACTGATGATGTTGATATCGGCCTCCTCATGACCAAAGACGCAATTGTCTTGTCCAATCATGTGGATTGTGGTTGAAGTGTTTGAATCACACAACAACTTGATTACCTGCTGCTTGTTGTGACTGTTTTTCGTGATGATGTCTCTTGGCGACAATTCAGTGTCCACTGTGAAATTGTGGTTTGGGTACAGTTTATCACCAGCACGTCGGTTTCTCTCATAGTTCTTTATTGATGATTCTTCATACTTGTCAATAAAACAATGACTTCTTTGGAATCTCGCTGTACGGCTCTGTTGAAGTTAACTTACTTGTCCACTCTTTGGCAATGTGACATTTCGTTTCCATCAGCAAAGAAAACATCAGCATCAAGCTGATCGTTTGTAACAATCCCAAATTTCGTCACTAGAACAGTTTTGGTAGACTTGCGCATTTTGCCAATGTCATCGAAAAGGGCTGATGGCACGGGAGCAAGTTCGTACTTAAAAACTTCTCGTAAATTCAACTCTTTCTTTTTCGACAAGACTAGAAGAATTTCCAAGAATTTCCAACACGAACACTTTTCTTCATGCATTCCACTGTGAAAACCTTTATGCAAACGCTTCTGAAACCTCTCAGGGAGACTATCCTTAAACTTTGATATCATTTTCTCCCCAATCTGAACGGTATTGCGAACGTTGACCCTGCTGTCTGCAACACACCAATTGCAAATGTTAACAAGTTCAGTTGACTCTGTTTGATGGGATTTATATGCAACTGAAATTCTTTGCATATTTTTTTCCTGTCCTGTGAGTCCAGTTTCTGTCTGTTGCGACCTTCTTCTTTGTGAATGTTGTGTTCAGCATCATATTTCTCATCACCTGCATAAAAAATCTGGTCCATCAATAAAGAAACGTTGTTGCATACATTGTTAGAGAAAATCCACCTGGAGACTTGGTGAGGTGAGAGGGTTAGCCCAACAAGCCCTCCCTTTGCTTTTCCATATTTGATGTATGTTTGTTCTCCGAACTGGTCAGCAAAGACAGAGTTCCAAACACCCTCTCTGTGCCTGCAAACGTGAGCCCCATCCAGGAATATCTTTTCCACTTCGTCAGGTAAATCATGTCTCATATGAAGGCAGTGCCACGTTATGTATCTAGCATACTGCCAGTGGCCAGCAGCGAAAAAGTTCCCCTCCCTCTCTGATCGGGTGAACAGCAAAATGATTACAACTTGCAATATGAAGCAGTCTACCCACAATTTTCCTGTTGGGCTTTGGGATGCAGCATCCAGATATCTCTCCAAGCTGTCAGGTGAGTTTGTTTCAGACAGCACTGCATCATGTAATAGTCCATTTACAACCATTCTAAAAGTTCGAACGGTCCTAGGCCATGCCTTTCCATTTAAAATACTCGCTATAGCACCAAAGGCTGCACTGAAGATTTGTTCTAAACCGGATCCTATCATAAGTGTCCCAATGCATCCAATGAACGAAATCAGTGTGTGCATACCTCCTGGTCTTAGGATTAGATGGTTCCACCGTTTGGGATAGACTATTTGACTTGCATTATGACCTGAAACAACTGCATGTCAGCAACTATGACAATGTGTTGTTGCCCATGATTCCTTGTGAACTTTTCAACAAAGGACAAGGTTGTCAGTACAGTGTCGGGATGGCTTGGTGTAGCATCAATCAACGGTCCAAATATATACCGTGTGTCCTTGACAGAAATACCCTTTTCTCTTGCTTTGCGAGTCACGTAACCAGCCCATTCACAAGCATTGTCATCAGTGTTATTTATAATCGAGCAAAGCCACTCTGCATCCGATGTTAAAGCCACAGAAAGGTTATTTTGCAAGTTAGTAACTTTGATGAGACGATTACAGTTTGATGTTCTTGATGGAGGAATCGGTTTCTTTTGTCCCTTGTAGCGTTCAAATGTCACGGCAGAAAGTGTGCTTAACTTTAATGTTGAAAGTTCTGTTTTAGATAACCGAGGAATCACTTGATGCTCATCTTGCCGACTATCAGTTGTGTCTCGTGGCTGTGTTAATTGTATAGCCATCGCATGTGTTTCACGATTGTTACCTCGAGTTGTTTCATGCAGATCATAATTATCACACCATGATCTACAAATTTACAGAAACTAAGGCTAACAAAGACCCTAAGGTTCACTCTAAGGTTAGCCCGAACTTTTACAGAGTCCCCTTGCTGTAAGATCATTTTCTCCAACATATTTTGCAGCAGATGACTTATATCTCAGTACTTCATCATAAGTTGCTGTGTACCCATATTCATTCAACAAGGATATCATATCTTTAGAGCCAAATTTATGGTGAAGTTTAATTGCAAGTCCTAGCGTCGTTGGGGTTGATGTTTTGGTAATGTGAGATTGGATTGTCTGCGAAATGCTGTGAGATATCCGTATGACTTTGCCATTGAACAGAAGATTAGCCATGAGTGCTAACAACGTTGGGCTGGTTAATTCTAGAGATTTCGAATGTTCAAACTGACCCAAGTCATCATCACGAGGTTGCTGAATTCCTTTGGCTTCTTCTGTGATTTGTTTGACAACTCTTTGAAGAGGATCATCAGAGTCATTATCAACTTGAAGAATTTTGTATGGAATATGGTGCCTGAAGGCAATCAGGATTGCATAACCTTGGATTTTCATTTCCAATACCTCACTGCCAAGATATTCAATCAATTGATTGATAAACTGGCGTCTTGGCAGAACAGATTCAGCCGGCTTAAGGTCACTGTAAATGTCATGGAGTTCAACAGATGTCCACACACGTTTTTTGTCTTTCCTCATGATATTTGCTACAGTGTTGATGCCTTCATGTATGATACATGTATATTTTAACTCGTTAAACTTTCTGGACTGGCATGTATATTTTTTCGTCATGAATTTTGTGTAACAGACCTAATGATACTGACCATCAGCTGCATGAAGGTCTGCTGGAGTACTACAAGTCTGATCCTAACCTCCTCTGCGAGTCAATCACCCCTTTCATTGCACTTGTCAAGAAGAGTGTCTTTGAATGAATTTTTCCAGGTCGATCAGCTGTACTGCATTCAATGACAGTTTTCCACCTCGATCAGTTTTTTTGGAACATGAAAAAGAAAAACTATGGTATTTGTCATTTACCATTACTTATTCGGACTATAGTGGATTTAATTTTCCCAGAAGAGTTCCTTGTTCCATGCACGGTCTGTGTTTAACATATAAGTTTCTCAGGGGACCATTCTGAGTTTGTGTATATTAAACGGACGTGTTACGTGCCTTGAAAAGTGGACGCTCAATGTCCCGGTTGAGGTTTAAGTTTTGGTTTTTTTGGCTAAAAATACAGTAGTTACCCCTTTTTCTTTGATTTATTCAATCCGACGTGAATGCAACGAGTCTTTTACTTATATAGAGGTTCTGAATGTAGTGAGACTAGGCTTGCTTTAAACCCTAGATCCATGTCCCAAAGCTGGATCCTGTCTGCTTTGCAGATAGCTGGTGAGGGAAGCTATATTTATGGGACCTCTTTGCGAGAGACCCGTTGCCCACGTCGGGCTAGCATCATGAAAAAGAAAAACTACGGTATTTGTCATTTACCATTACTTATTCGGACTATAGTGGATTTAATTTTCCCAGAAGAGTTCCTTGTTCCATGCACGGTCTGTGTTTAACATATATATATATATATATATATATATATATATATATATATATATATATATATATAATTGGTCTACAGCCAAAATGCTTCGGAAATAAAATTAGTCAATCTTTACTAATTTTGGGTCACTGAATACGAAAATGATGCCTAAAATTGCCAATTGGCTCTATTTATAAAGATATCAGGCAACCCTGCACCCTACTAACTGGACTGCATCTGTCGCGTAATATGTAGACGCCTGTAACACATCGACGCATTGACTCTACTGCGCATGCGCGTAGTTATAGTTTTTATTTTAATAAATTAATGTAAATATATACATATATATATATATATATACAATAAAATGTAATTTTAAATTTAGCTATTACATTATGTATTTGTAAATTATTTATTAAAAAATAGATTGGATCATTTTAACATATTGCTTCCCATAATGTTTTTGATATTAATATAAATGGAATACTAACCTAACTTAACCCTACCTAATTTAAAATTATTAAAATGCAATGTAATTACATTAATTTATTAAAATAAAAAAATATAACTACGCGCATGCGCAGAAGAGTCAAGGCGTCGATGTGTCACAGGCGTCTACATATTACGCCATAGCATCAGTTCATTCGCGGAAGTCATACAGTGCACCCTTGTCAAACTCTTTTTAGTGTTTGCTTTTGAAACTGAATTTTTTTCAGCCTAATTTGAACAAAGATGCCTCGTAATTGCGTGAACAGTGTAGATACCTTCTGTTATGTTTGTGGAGAATTGACTTTTGCATCACAAAAGCGTGCTATAACCGCCATGATTAGGAAAGTCTATCAGCTTTATTTTGGCTGTAAGATTAGAGATCAGGACAAGAGCTGGGCCCCACACATATGCTGCGATACTTGTGCAACAAACCTTCGCCAGTGGTTGAATCGGGAAAGGAAATATATGCCTTTTGCAGTGCCAATGGTGTGGAGGGAACCAACAGATCATGTCAGCAATTATTACTTCTGCATGGTGCCTCCAGTCAAGAAAGGTATTTGCAAGAAGAAAAAAGTGAATTTTACAATATCCGAATATACCCTCTGCTATACGCCCGGTACCTCACGGCGAAGGACTACCCGTTCCTGAGCCCCCACACTCATTCTCCCTGGAGTCAGAGGACGAGGAGAATGAAGGAACCTGCGAAACTTGTGAGCCTTCAACTTCACAAGACCCTGAATTTGTTTACATGATAACTCAGAATGAATTAAACGACCTTATCAGAGATTTAGAACTGCCAAAGATTAAGGCAGAGCTGTTGGGCTCCAGATTGCAGCAGTGGAATCTCCTCGCTGAAAATGTTAGAGTGTGTAAATTTCGTGACCGTCAAAAAGATTTTGTCCCAATCTTCATCATGGAAGGTGATAGCTTGCAACGACATCGATGGTCTGATGGCAGCCCTCAACATTATTCACAATCTTGATGAGTGGAAACTGTTCATTGATTCATCGAAGTTGAGGCTAAAAGCTGTTTTGTTGCATGTTGGCAACGTATTGCCATCAATTCCAGTTGGTCATGCAGTCCACATGAAGGAAACATATGAAAACATGAGACTGCAACTTTATGACCTGCATAAACTATGACAAACATCAGTGGCAGGTTTGCGGTGAATTCAAAGTTGTAGATAGATCTTCGACTGCAGTCGGGCTACACTAAGCATTGCTGTTTTCTGTGTGAATGGGATAGTCGGGCTAGGACTTCTCATTACATCAAGAAGGATTGGCCACTCCGACACTCATTAGAACCTGGCACAAAAAATGTTCAGTGTCCTCCACTTGTAGAATCGAGCAAAATTTTGTTATCACCCTTACACATCAAACTGGGCGTCATGAAAATTTTGTTAAGGCTATGGATAAAACGGGGGCAGCTTTTAAGTACCTCGGTGGTAAATTCCTAAAGCTCAGTGAAGCAAAAATCAAGGAGGGTGTATTTGTTGGTCCACAGATCCGCGAGCTTCTTAGAGATGAGGAGTTCGACCGTATCCTAGGTGGTGAGGAGAAGACAGCGTGGAATGCTTTCCGGTTAGTAGCAACCAATTTTCTCGGAAATACCAAAGCTGACAATTACAGGGAGCTGGTGGAAAACCTGCTGTTGTCCTTTCAAAAAATGGGCTGCAATATATCTTTAAAGATACATTTCCTCCATTCGCACCTGGAATTTTTTCCTGCTAACTGCGGAGCAGTCAGCGATGAACATGGTGAACGTTTCCACCAGGATATCTCAGCGATGAAAAAACGCTACCAGGGGAAATGGAGTCCATCACTGTTAGCAGACTACGGCTGGACAATAACAAGAGATGCTCCAGAAGTTGAATACAAGAGACAAGCAATGAAGCGACGGGTTGAATCAATATAAGTGACTGCATTATACAGGTATGTTACTAATATATGGTATACATACAGGGCGTCCCAAAAAAATGTATACACACTTTAACAGCTGATAGCTCAATTGATGTTTCTTTCTTTCCAAGTTAAACCCATTAGAATTAATAATGGCAGTCAGACTAAGCTTTGAACAAAGGAAATTCATTCTAAAATGCTACTGGAAGTGTGAAAACGCAGTTGAAGTGCAAAGACAGTTTAGGAGGGAGTTTCAAACAGATCCACCAACGCGACTTACCATCACTCGAATTAGAGATTAAGTTTGAAGCCGATGGAACTGTTCAGAATGTCCACAAGAAGCGTTCCGGAAGACCACGGACATCGACAAGCCCCACAAAGCAAGAAAGAGTACTGGAAACGTATCACCAAAGTCCAAGAAAATCTGTGCGGCAAGCGAGTCGTGAGGTAGGAATTTCAGAATCGTCTGTCCAACGCATTTTGAAGCGCTGTCAATGGAAAAGTTACATTCCAAGATTAGTCCATGCTATTAATGAAGATGATCCGGACCGAAGAGTGGAGTATTGCGAGTGGTACTTGGCACGATGTGGATGTGGATTGGACGAAGGGGTTTCGTAGAATACCCTCCGCGTTCACCAGACCTCACACCACTAAACTTTTTTTTATGGGGATACTTAAAAGACAAAGTCTACGCTATAAAACCTGCAACAGTCGCTGAATTGAGAGCAGCCATTGAACGAGAATGCACACAAATACCAAACGAAATGTTTCGTGATGTTTGCGATTCCATTGCTTCGCGTTATCAGCAGTGCCTGGACCAGAACGGACGTCAGTTTGAAAACAGGCGTTGACAAAACAATTAAATAATGTCTGTAGATTCTATTACATTTTGAAAATGAAATGTATTTTAATAAACACTGCCTTTATAAGTATTTAAAGTGTGTATACATTTTTTTGGGACGCCCTGTATACGCAAAATGTGTAACTTAAATTTTCTTGGAAACTGTAGCCAATCGACTTTTTTTATGGTCATATTCGTTTTCAGCACCCCAAAATCCATAAAAGGAAACACATTTTATCTCCGAAGCACAAACTTTTTTCAAAATTTGTAGACCAGTGTAATAGAGGAGGAGGAGGCGAAGAGGAGAAGGGGTGACAGGCTTGACTTTTGTAAAATGAGGATTCATTGCACGGAACATTTGAAAGGTTGAAAGGTATACCGTGTGTTTCTACCTCGTGGTGTACGGACGTTTTGTTTCCGCTCTGTGTAATATCGAAATAACTAGTGTTTATAAGTTCAGCGGTTAATTCTATCTTATACCAGTGTGTTAAACATCAGTGAATAAAGGAAAGAATAAAGAATAATAAATAATAAAGAATACAGAAAGAATAAAGGAAAGAATAAAGGAAAGAATGGCAAAAAATACGAAGAAGTGTGTAAATTGCGGTGAATTCAGGAACTGAATAGAGATGGATTATGTTTAATGGAATGTGCTGCGCAACGGCTCTGCGATTGCAAAAATGAAGCAGACCAGACCACGGACTTAAAATGCATTATGTGCAATAACTTTAAACATTACGAATGCATGAACTTAGAAAAGACAGGAAAATAATAAATATAATAAATAACAAACTCATAGGCCTTTGTGGTTTCCTGTGCGTCAAGTGCATGGCAAACAATAGGAAATTAGTACAAAAGGGAATAAAAAATGTTGAAATAGAAGAACCAAGTGCAACAGTTTTACCGAGAGAAAACCAGGAAGCAACGGAAAACGCCGACATAACCGAAAACAAAAACGAGATTAAGGACAACACACTACAGGGGTGGGGAACTGAAGAAGCCTCAGATGAAGAAATACCCCCGGCAAAAGAGAGAGATACGAAATACACACCGAAGACAAAAAAACACTGAGTAGGGAAGAAGTGGTGGCGGAGCAGAAGAAGGAAATCGAATCACATAAGACTCAAAGGAAATTTAAACGACGGGGCCATATGCGAATATTATAAAACAGACTCGTGCAAACATGGCTCAAACTGCATGTACAATCACCCTCAAAAATGGAAGATGAAAGGACTGGAAGATGCAGGTAGGGACCGAACTGCAACTTTTTCCACCCTCGTATGTGCAGACTGTCAATTACGGAGAAAAAATGCCTGAACATAGAGTGCCCGTATTTTCACATAAAGGGTACGCAAAGAAGAGAAAGGGGAAGAACAGATCATATCCGAAATAGAAGTAATAACAAGAGTAATGAAACATATTTTTTAGAAGAAATGAGGGTAATAAAAGCACACCTTGCCCTTCTAACATGGAAACACACTGACATAAATGCGAAAAGGCTGTGAAAACTGCATCGAGAATACTGAAATAGCAATGCTGGACTACAATATATACAGAGCAGATAGAGTGGCTAGACGAGGGGGAGGGTGTTGGATTTACGTGGAAAACACATATACATGTGAGGTAAAGGTAAACAAATCAAACAGCACAGTCAAAATTATTAATTTAGAAGTAAAAGAGCTGAACCTAACCATTATGGACGTCGACAGACCACCAAACACCACAAAAAAGTTAATTCCAATTTTCCACTAATGAAATAGAAAACGTTAAAATTATTTGAAACTTCAGCAAAAATTATTTTAATTTGCGGAGATTTTAATTTCCCATTCATAACATAGAAGAAAAATGACGAAGTCATATACAGTATGTTGAGAAGTTTCATGGCAACATTACAAAAGATGATAGAACCCAAGCAATAATGCTATTAGATATGATGGAACATTACGCCCTTACTCAGGAAATCTGTGAAGCCACCAGAAAAGAAAATGTTTTGGATTTAATTTTTACAAATAACAATGAGATAATAATAAATAAAAAGGTAACGCACACAAATTTCTCCGACCATAACCTAATCGATGTACAATTGAAGGTAGCACCCAGAGGTGTCCGAAAACACATCCCAGAGAGGCAGAAGGAATATTTGAAGACTTAAATATTTGAAGGCTTAAACATAAATTCAAAGAAAGTAAATTGGGAAAGTGTAAATAAAAATTTAAAGGAAGTAAATTGGGAATCGCTACTTCGTGAGAAGACTCCAGAACAAATACTAGGTATAATGGAGACTGAAACCAAACCTATATCATGAAGCATGTTCCAGAGAGACAAAAAAAGAAAACGTTGCAAGCTCGAAAGAAAAATCAGGGCACTATTTAGACAACGGAAGCAAACCGTAAAACATCTCCACAGATGCAGAACTGATGCAAAGAGACTCAAACTAGAGAGGAAACTTGGCGAAATAGAAATGAACCTAAAGCAAACATTCATACATAAGACAAACGAGGAGGAAAACAAGGCAGCAGAAAACATAAAAAAATAACCCAAAATACTTCTACACGTTTGCGAAAAGGAAAATGCAGTGTAAAAAGAGTATTGGTCCGTTGATAGACGGGGAGGCCAAACACACAAATGATCCCAAAAAATGAGTGAACTGCTTAGGGAACAATTTAACTCTGTGTTTAGCACCCCTAAGTCCAAGGACAAATTCTGGCACAAACCTATTAATGGATTTAGAGTTCTCGGAAGGAGATGTAAGTAAGGCTCTATCACAGATGCGAGACAATTCGGTACCAGGGCCAGACACATGGAGTGCCACGTTTCTGAAGAAATGTAGAGTATTGCCAAACGCTATATTTACTATGGAGGAATTCACTCGACACAGGACAAATTCCACTTCCATTAAAGAACGCGAACATTGCCCCCTTATTCAAAGGTGGTAAGAGAGCAATGCCCAAGAATTATCGGGCGGTAGCTCTCACCTCACACCTTATAAAGTGCTTTGAACGTATAGTTAGAGGCAAAAATACCTACTACCTACAAGAAAAGAACGTATACAACCCAAATCAACATGATTTCAGGCACCAGGAGAAAATATTGGAAACACTGTGTCAAGGACAAACCACAGATGTAACATATACTGACTTCGCTAAAGCCTTCGATAAATGTGACGTGGAATTATAGCACACAAACTTAAGAATAAGGAATTACTGGAAAGCTAGGAAGATGGATAGATATAATTTATTGACGCAAATAACAGAAAGAGTGGTGGTAAATGGAGTTAAATCTGAAGTCTCAGAAGTAAAGAGCTCTGTCCTACAAGGGACAGTACTAGCTCCTTTGCTGTTCATAATAATGATTGCAAATATTGATGCAGATATCAATGACAGTATTGTATCATGTTTCGCAGATGACACAAAGATATGCAAGGAAATATTGAACGAAGGTGACAGAAAAATTACAAAACGACATTGAAACATTATTCCAATGTACAGAAGACAACAATATGAAGTTCAACGAAGAAAATTTCAACTTCTAAGATATGGTAATAACAAGGAGCTACAGAATAAAGGGTACAAAACTATGCAAGCCAGACAGATAACACCAAATCCACAAGTCAGGGATCTTGGAGTAATAATGTCGTCGGATTCAGGATTCAGAAAGCACCATAACATCAAAATTAGAACGGCTAGAAAAATAATGGGAATCATCTGGAGGAGCTTCCACAGCAGAAAAGCAAACATCATGCTCAAATTATTGGAGTCTAGTCCTACCAATAATTGAGTATTGCTCAGTACTCACAAGCCCATACAGAAAACGAGACATTGCAAACATTGAAGCTATACAAAGGACTTTTACGTCTGAGACAGAGGAAACAGAAGGTGAAGACTACTGGTCTTCACTACAACCCATGGAACTTTTGTTACGTATAAATTTGAGTGACAATGATGTCGACGAGGTGTTTTATTTAATACTTTCTGTATTTATTTTTAATTATGAATTTATTGGTATTAATTATACCTTTCTTTGACCTGATCTCATTTAAACCGCGTCATATACGTTTAACCCAGGTATATGTATATCTGATTATATTTAATCCTTTTTATATCTCTCTGTCAATTTTGTTTAGAGAGATAATTATACACCTTTTATGAAAATAGTATATTCAAGACCTTAAAAATCAATTATAATGCAAATAACAATTTTGACAGTAATAAAGATTTGTTTATGGAAATGACACTTGAGACATTAATTCTTACTTCAACGATTTGATATTTAGAATTAATATAAATCAGTCAAATTGTGACTGTGGGCCAAATGTTTTGGCATGGAATCAATTACCATGAAAAAGAATGATACTTAATCATAAGTCAGTTAATTAAAGTGCATAAACACTAAATTTGACTGATAGACAATTTTAATCTACAATGTATAGTTATTTAACTGAATACAGTCCTCTTGTAATATGCCAGGTAGGGATGGAAAATAACCGAAAAGTGTAAAACCGGTTTTCACCTTCGCTATATTCTTAAAGCCGGTTTTTACCAGTTTTCACCGATGGGATTCTGTATGCTTTTTAGGGAGGTAAATGAACAAAATATTAAACAGAAATAGGTTTTAATTGATTCAATCAAGTATGTGTAACATTTGAATTAAAAAGTTTATTATCGAACTTCATTTTTGAAATAACACTTGAGAAAACAAAGAACATTAAGTGTCTGATCTGACATTCTTGATCGAATCTTTGTGACGAATAAACCAGCAGCTGAAAACACTCTCTCGGACTCTACGCTGGTGGCTTTTATTGTAAGCAACGCCTCGTACATTCGATCCAAATTTTCGTTTCCATTCAAAGTAGCTTCAAAATATTTGAATTCATTGTTTACGTCAAAGGTCTCAGAAGAATCTTTCTTGGGTTTCATTTTCAGTTTGTTCATCTCATACATGTACTCGTTCATAAGTTGATCGTCATCAATTACTTCACGACCTGAGCTGCATTGTGAATCTTCGAGTTTCGAAGCAATTGATTGGACTTGGTCGTCTGTTTCTGAAATCTGGCAAGCTTCTAAAAAAGCCTCTTAAATGTATGATCCCCATACTTCTTAAGTGCTTGTATTGAAGGAAAGAGGAACGGTGCTGATGATTCATTTTTCAAGACCTCGGGATTGTGGAGAAAACTCAGCAAGGCGACAGCTTTTTGTCTTCTCGATGAGTAGCGATCAATGAGACACTGACGTAGCTCAAAAGCTAAAGGATTGTTTTTGCTTTCAAATTTATCCAAAATGAGCTTCATGGAAGATTCAACTTTGAGCAAATTTGTAGCTTCGGAACAGAGTCCTTTCAAAGCAATTTCCAGTGGACGAAGCGTGTCAAAGAGGCTCTTTAGAGCATTCCATTCTTCATCTGAAATCGTCTGTTGAGCGTATCACCCTGAGGGCTTTTGGAATGCAATTTTTGAGTTTCGAAAATCTTTCTATCATGGCCAAAAGACTGTTCCACCTCGTTCTGCAGTCAAGGATAACCTTCATTTCCTTTCCATTAAATTCATCTTTGACAAAATCTCTCATTTTTCAAAGGAGACTTTCGAAATATGCGGCAGATTTTTCTCACCTTATTTATTACTTTTAAGTAATCTTCTCGAAGTTTTGGAAGAACAATTACGTCATCTATGTCGGACTCAAAAATTGTATCAGTGCATAAAATTTCAGACTCATCTTCGCTTAACTCATATGCAGTGTGTTCATCTTCTTCGATGGCTTCATCTTCAGGGGTAGGGTCACTTTCCCCTTCAACTGAATTTTCAGCAGTTTTTGAATGCAAGATATCCGAAACCGCGAGATGTATAGCATGTGCAATGCATTGCTGGTGATCAGGTACTATTTCTCTTCCAAATTTGGCCATTACTGAGGCACCGTCGGTGGTACAACCCACGATATGATTATCTAGGTCCA
Source organism: Bathynomus jamesi (assembly GCA_023014485.1). Classification (NCBI taxonomy): domain Eukaryota; kingdom Metazoa; phylum Arthropoda; class Malacostraca; order Isopoda; family Cirolanidae; genus Bathynomus; species Bathynomus jamesi. The sequence goes on along the minus strand of JAJOZX010001905.1, from coordinate 490,175 downwards.
AGCCAAAGTCTTCCAATCTTTTCCTAACGATTGCAATAGTTTTGGTGCTATCGAGAGAACCATTTATTTTCATGAGACCAAGAGACCAATGTTGATTTTCATCATGAACATTAATATATCTTTAGTTTTGCAATGTACAGTATAGTCTAGGGTGCCACATAAAAATCATTTTTTGATTTTTAGGACGGCCCTTTGTGGGATTGTTAGGTTGGGTGAAAAAGCCCTGAATATGAAATTTTAGCCAAATTGAAGGATATTAAGGGGTTCAGCATCGACCATCTCTGGCGTACCACGTGTCAGAAGTAATGAGTTTCTCCAAGAAATTGCTCCAGCTCCAAGGGGTAAAGTAACATGTACAATGTCAATATAAATGCTATCATATACCATGGCGTAGAGGACAGTCACAGTCATATTTCCATAGCATTAAGTTTATTCCATCTCCAATATTTTTTTTTATATTAATATTTTTGTCGCGGTTCAAAAGTTTTTTTTCAAAGTTTCACCTTAATACGTTTATGCTTTGTAATCCAAACCACACCAACCGGCAACCAGCTTATAACAACACAATACGCAACTAGCAAACAGTGCAAACACCTTAACAATATTGTTCAACATTATTTCATAATTAATTGGAATAAACTTGTCCCACCATGCCTGGGTAGCAGGATACTATTCTCTGTGTGTAATGTTATTAATAATACAAAATCATTAAATCAATTTCAATTTTATTGCAACAAAACAACTTAATATTATTAAAATAAAAAACGTTTTATTCCGTATTAATCATAGTAATATACTGAGCCTACTGGCCATATAAATCAAAATAATAACTAAGAAATAAAGTGTATATACGATTATACATTGTTATACAGGATTAATAGGATTAACACCCTATAAAAATGAAGCAAATTCAAATATACCATAAAGTACTCCCAAACCCGTTAAGGATTTCCGCTGCCGGCGCTCGGGTGCTCTTTGCGGTGCTTCTCAACGACTTGCATCAAGTACTGCCGTTGCTCCTCGTCCTTGGTGAGTGCGAGATTGTAGTTCTGCATCAGCGCGACCCCTCGCTCCGCCCGGACATTGACAACGCTCAACGTAGAGACACGGCGTTTCCCCACCAGGTAGGACGCATTGTTCGACCAGGTAGCCGGCTCCAACTCTAGGAAAGAAGTATTGATCGCGAGCCGCTCGAAAAGAAGCGTGCTGGATGTCGTGCAAAAGTCTGCGACTGTCTTTCGCTCGAGCTCCTCCGGGCAGACGTCCAGGGCAATGCGCTTGGGTGGCTCCTCGGTGCCCTCGACATCCTTGATGGCCGTCGCAATTCGACTCTTCTCCTCCAGCGGAGTGTCGTCATCGAAGAGAGCGAGGGCGGCCAGGTGTTCACTCAGGTACCAGAGATGTCGTCGAAACACAGGGGAGGTAGCCTTGGACACGTCCTTGTCCACCTTGTCGTAGTCAACCAGCGCCTTGAGCATCGCCAGGTCAGTTCGAGGGGCAGCGGCGGGAAGGGGCGCCGTAAACCAGGCCGGAATGTAAACCAGCACGCAAAGTTTACGAAGCGCAGGATGCCCCGGGCCTCGCGAGCCTTAATGGGGAGCTGCTGCCGGAAGAGGTGGAGCTTGATGGCGTATATCACTTTGGCCATCCACCGGGCGCGGTGGAGTGCGCCCGGTCGCATGAAGCGCACACCTCGCTGGGGGACGCCTCCAAGCGCTATGATCGCCAGCTCCAGGAGCTCTCGGTAGTCGTCCCGCGGCTGGCCCTTGGTGATGTGACCCTTGAAACGCGCGATCAGATCGTCTCGCGCCTTGAGCAGCGGCTTAGTAAGGTCTTCCTTGGAGATGGCGCTGAATTGGTCGGTGCAGACGGATTGCCAGCGCTCCTTCAGTCGCGAGAACAGTTTAATGTCAGGACCAGAGGAGGGGCCCATGCACTCGATGAAGGCTTTCTCTGCCACCAATTCTAGCATGTGGTGCCGACAGGCCAGGTTCAGCAGCTGGCGGTGAAGGCCCTGCTCGATGAAGACGCAAGCGCCCGAAACGACGCCCGTGTTGGCAGCTGTCGTGTCAAAGGAGAGCCCGACGACACGATCAGCGATTCCCCAGTCATCCAACGAGTTCAGCACAGCATCTGCTTGGGCACGACCAGTTCCAGCAGGCAGCTTCGGCACGGAGAGAAGTTTGTCGACGCCGTCGCCGGACACGACTATGGCGAGGCGATCGACCTTCTTGCCGCTGAAGTCGGAGACCATCTTCCCGTCCCAGTGAACGATGAGCGGGACACTGGGATCGAACGTCATCTTCACTTCTTTGGCGATTTCCCCTCGATGACGCAATCGCCAACGCCGAATCGTCTCGTGACTGAGAGCCAGTTCATCTGTGTCTTGAATATCCAGACTGGAAGCAGCTGCTTTCATGAGTTGAACGGCTCCACGGTTGCTTGTTTTGGTCCGGTCCAGTGCCGACGCTAGGTCTTGAGTCATAATGTTCTTTTTGCGACGGCGCTTTGTAGGTGGATTGGTTTCCTCTTCTGTCGAGCAATTAGGCGACGACGACGAGTTTGATGATGTAAGGGTTGCTGTTGCCAGTGATTGCTCTGATTGCTTTTGGCGATGCCTTTCTTTGGCAGCTTCACGCGCGGATGCACGTTGCTCAATTCCAGTGAGGATTTTGTCCACCCCGGACATGACACCACGGCGACCCTTTTCGCGTTGAGCAAGAAGGAAGTCGCGATCCTCCTGGATGGTGATGACGGAGAGGGCGTTGTCGAGAGCCACGTCAAAAATGTCATCGAGTCCCTCGGTGAAGGCCGCCCTGGCTGCCTCACCTGTGGCGCCGGACCGCTTCCGGCTGCGCTGCAGTGCCTGCCAATTGTCGTAAAGTCTAAGCAGTTTTCGCGGGGCGCTTTTGGAGGTCATGGTCGGGATTCTGGCCATAGCCCAGAAAGTATACACCTCGACGATCACATTACGCGCCGCCTCGGCTAGAAGTTGTTTTTGCACCATATGAAACTGTATAAACCGGCGAAGCACTTCACCATTTGAAGGTAACCTGTTTCCCGTTAGGGGGCTTGGGTTGGTGTGTCCGATTAGCCATATCTCGGTCTTGGATCTCAGTGAGCTTGCGGTAGCCATCACGAGATGATCACGCGTTGAATGCGTGAAGGAGACTGATTGACTGAAGATTGTGACAATGTGACTCACCACACTAACCCGGCGTTGCGCTGTTGCCAGATCTCAATGCTGAAAAGTAGTGAAAATATATACAATGAGAAGCAAATATTAATTATAAATATTTAAATTTATGAAATGCATAAATTATAGCAATATATATGCAGGGTTGGCTGGTTTAACCCAAATGGTTTAAACCATGGTTTAAAACATTTAAAAAAAACATGTTTTTCTGGGGGTTTTTGTTTTTTTATAATTTCAATTTTTACAACACAAATTATTTAATTCATAAACTAATAGCTCTAAAACTAAAACTTATATTTATATTGATAAGACCTAAAAACCATCAGTTCAGGGTAGCCTAGTATGTACGGTAGTATATAATATAGCTACCTTGCACTAGCAGGCCTATTTAATAGTGGCATTGCACATAAAAGGATTGAAGTTACCTGTATCAATTACATTATAAACGCATGTAGCTACAAATATAAATGTTGTTATTAGGTTTATTTTCATTTTTGTGAAGTTAGCACTTCTTACATCTAACATCTTCCAATTAAAAAATGAGACAGTCAGCAATTCTAATTTCTGAGTACCAGTACCTAATTGAGTTATCTGAGTTAAGTTTTTTTTTTTTTTAAAAACCATTGGTTTTTTTTTTTTTTTTAAAACCATGGTTTTTTTCAACCCTGTATATATGTAATAGTGCCATGGTTACAGGTTTCCCAGATAAATCCATTATTTCGAACACACGGTATAACAGAAACGGTCGATGCGGAACCTCTAAATGTACTTCGATCGGGCTCAAACTTCATATTTAGGGTTTTCTCATCCAACCAAACAATATGACTAAGGGCCATTCGAAATTTCCAAATTCTAAAAACTGCCCCTATAGAGTGTGGCACCCTAAATTGTATACTCATCCATAGTTAATGAATAGCGGATTCCTTGTTTCACCTGATTCTTGAAGTAGTTGACCAATTCATGTTTCTTTTTCTCATAAAAACTAAGCACCATTTTTCTGACACCATTATGGGAAGTTGGATGAGGCTTGTCGTATTTTATCTTTCTTAGGCTTTCTTGAATGAATTCACTTTTAGCAACTGATTGGAAACTCAGTCCATCTGCACACGCAAGTTTCGAAATTTCCTCTTCTATGGACTTTTTTTGCGCAAACTCTTCCACTGTTCTTTGTTTCTTCAATGGCTGATTAATCTGGTCGATGTTTATGCCATGAATATTTTTCATGTGGGATGATAAACTTGAAGTAGAACCTCCACAACACTTTAAAACTTTGTGACATGTCATACACTCTGCTTCTTCTTTATTCTTACGAGTGAAATAATACCAAGCATTTGATTTCTTTGACATGATGGAGTATTACATCTTAGAATCTTAACTGATCAATGTGCAATCATCCACATAACATTCAAGACTGAAGCATCAATTATTTACTTATAAACAAACAAAAAAACAATACAAAACGATGCAAAACGTAATTACTATGTTTTTAAACGTTTGGAAACGTTTGTTTCATAGAAAATGGACCAAAGTGATCGGAGACTTGCGCAAAAATGCGAAAACCGGTTCTTATCGTCGGTTTCGGTGATGATTCAAAATTTTCATCACCGGTTAAAAACCGGTTTTTTAAAACGGGGTTCCATCTCTAATGCCAGGTCATAAAAATTGATTAATCGCACCCACACCTCAATTTTACAATACAATTGTAATTGACTTACTTTACAAACCGATTGGTTCTCTACCCTTTCAATTATATGGACTTTAACATCAATTACTTCAGTTAAGTAAAAGATGCTTGAGACAATTAACCTCTGTCTTAAGAATTCTGGGATTCAATATTAATCCAAGATCATTAAATAACTGGGTATAATGTATACGATAAGAGAATACAAATGAATGTATAATGTTAATAATTACAAAACGTCAGATACTTATCTTGTGGATGTAACCCTTTTGTGTATGGTTTTTAATTCCTTGTAATTATGTATGTATACTTTTTGAATCTTTAATTCACGCGAACGCTCGGCTTTGTGTTCACCGGGCGTGTCCTTTTATGGAGAGACGATTTTTAAACCGACGTGAGTTTTCGTTTCACTTTCTTTACGAGGTTTTACTCGATTTTTTTAACTATTCCACTTTTAAGGCTACCCGAAATTTCCTTTATTTCGAAGGCACCATAAGTATAATTTTATACGTGAACTAACTTTTTATGAAGAATTGGTTTTAAGTTTTTGCAGGAAGAATTAATTTTAATTCTTACTTAATTTGAAAACACAGGGTTCGTGAGAACGACTTTTTTTGATCACGGGTTTGGGAATACACGAACTTCCTTTTGTTTCATACCACTCTCTGAGGCTCTTTTTTGATAGCTCCTATTTATAGGACTTATTTACCTTTTGGAAGGCGTAATTTGTATAGGCCAATCAAACCGGTTAATGATGTAACAATTTAAATTTAAACGGTCTTTCTATTTATTACGTAAACAAACGTTACATTTTATAAAATTTCTTCTGTTGTTTTGAGGGAACGGAGGAACGCACGTGTCTGAATGCCTACGTTTCGTTTGAAAATGTACTTTTTACATTTAATTTATTTTTTCTAGTATCGGGGTATCCTTCATAGGTTATTTTTAACCGAATTATTTAGAATTGAATAGACAATTAAATTCATGTCCTTTTTCCCCAAATTACATGAGCATTTTAGCATGCGTGTGTTTCAAGAATTTATAAAACTTTGTTTATGCCCGAATTGTTCACGAACAACGACTCTTTGTTTCGGGTGAATGCGGATTGCAAATCCACGTCCGAATGCCTACGTTATAGTTACCGTTGGTTTTAATTTCTACATTTATATGATATCGTTGGTATTAATTCTACATTTATGAATAATTAGACATACAATATAATTTATTCGTTTGCATGAACAACTTATTTGTGATGGATTTAATAACCAGTAATTAATTAACCTTATTATTCTCATACATAACACTCGACTCGGTGCTGGTTAAGTATGCGGTCTACCATCTGAGTTCTGGTTAAGTGTGCGGTCTACCATCTGAGTTCTGGTTAAGTGTGCGGTCTACCATCCGAGTTCTGGTTAAGTGTGCGGTCTACCATCCGAGTTTTGACAGAATATTTTCGTTAAAACTAACGAAAATATCACGACTTAACCTAACCAATTATCAAGGGCGTACAGTTGATCTATTAGTAAATAGTAAATACTATTCCAGAAACAAACAATGTTATAATTAATAATAGATCAACTGTACGTCCTTGATAATTGGTTAGGTTAAGTCGTGATATTTTCGTTAGTTTATATTCTGTCAAAACTCAGATGGTAGACCGCATACTCAACCAGCACCAAATAAACTAAGATATATTAAAGTTTATCGTAGCCTTCACGGTTGCCTTTTTGGTAGGTTGGTTGGTCGCAGCTTAATTGTGGTAGACTGCTCGAAGCTAGGTAGACCGCACACTTAACCAGCACCCTCGACTCTCTCGAAAGAAGACGCGAGCGGTACACAATAATATACATATGGAAAATACTTGAGGGCTCTGTCCCTAACCGTAGAAATAAAATAGAAACAAACTTGAATGAGAGAAGAGGCAGATTTTGTACTGTCCCAGCTGCGGTGGGACAGGGGGCCATGAAAACGAGGATGGAAAATAACCTCAGCATACGAGGCCCAAAGCTTTTCAATGCCTACCGAGAGAAGTAAGGAATCTCCAGCACACCGACCTGAATAACTTCAAGAACCAGCTGGACAGATTCCTGTGCAAGGTCCCTGACCAGCACTGCGTGGTTGGCTCTGAGGGCAGGAGATCAGACAGCAATCCCTTCCTTCACCCATTCCCGCAAATGGGGCGGGATGCTGTAGAGGGGTTGACCGCAGATCGATCATGAACCGTCGTTGGAACTCACATAAAGTAACAAAGTAAGTAAGCACCATGTATACCTATATACGAGGGCCACTCAATATATTTTGCCCCACCTTTTTTTTTTCTTTCCATGTTTCCTTGTAAGTTCCAGAAATTTTGTACACAAGTAGTTACATACCTTTTTTAAAAGGTTTTATTTTTCCACATAGTCTCCATCCTTTTCTACGGCTTTCCTCCACTTCGAAACAAGGGTCTTATTCCTTGCTGGTAAAAGTCCACTGGGTTCCGCTGAAGCCACCTCTATCTCCTCAACAACCCCATCGTCACTCTGAAACTTTCTTCCACAAATAGCATCTTTCATTGGCCCAAACAAATGGAAGTCTGAAGGTGCCACATCCGGGCTGTATGGAGGGTGGGGTAACACAGTCAAGCCCATTTTTGTGATGGCCTCTCTTGTTTGCAAACTGTTGTGTGGTCTTGCGTTATCGTACAAAAGAAGGACGTCTTCCAGTTTTCTCTCCGGTCGAACTCGCTTTATACGTCTCTGTAGTCTCTGTAGGGTAGCAATATATACCTCTGAGTTGATTATGTGTCCTTTCTTCATAATGTCCACCAGAATCACCCCTTTCATGTCCCAGAAGATGGTGGCCATAACCTTTCGTGCAGAGAGAGCCATTTTGAACTTTTTCTTGCGTGGGGAATCTGTGTGATGCCAGTCCATGGACTGCCGTTTTGTTTCAGGTTCAAAGTGGTGTACCCAAGTCTCATCCCAAGTCACAATTCGTGAAAGGAACTCATCCCCTTCTTTTCTTTGGGCTTTGTGAACTTCAGTCAGTTCGCGAGGAAGAAACCGTGAACACACTTTTGAGTATCCCAGTTGCTGAATTATCGTATTCATACTTCCTTTACTAATTCCTAGCTCCAGTGATAGCTCGTTGTATGTGACGCGCCGATTTGATCGAATAATGCTGTTAGCACGTTGCACAGTGTGAGATGTCACAGCCGATGCCGGGCGACCGCTACGTTAGGGTGTACCATTTTTGGGTCATTTTCAAAAAGTCAAGGTCCAGGAGTCTAATGTTGTGCCAAATGATGTCCTAAACACGAATTTTACAGGCATTTTCTAATCCGACAAATTTTGAATCCCCCCCACCCCCACCCTTGAAATTTTGCGCATCCCCTTTTCCTAAAAACCCCATATATCTCAAACACTATCAACTTTATCGAAAAATGTTATAGAATAAAAATGATTTAGAATCAAACGTTCTATTAGAAACGTTCATCAAAATAGAAATTTACTTAATTTTGAAAATTTTCATTTATTTTTTAAAAATTTAAATTAAAAAATGTTTTCGCTTGCAGTGCCTTCTTCTTAAATAAGGTGTTACCGCCACCTTTGAAGCATCACCCCAATGCAGCTTCGCGGCGATGGGCTTTGTATTTGCTAGTTATAATGCAAATCATAATTAGTTTTTATTATAACTAGCCTATACAAAGTGAGGACAACCTCAAAACTATATATATATAAAATAAAGCTAAAATTTAACACTTTATCTATAGTTGTGAGGTCCCATCGTTTTTTTTTTCCTTTATTCAACACTTTTCTCAAAAAAATTAAAAGAAACAAGTTTCCTAATTAGAAATCATTGATATAAGAGCTTTTTAAACATAAAAATAAGAAAAGACAATTTATGGTATATTTAATAACAAAAAAAAATCAGCCTCTTCTAAATTAAAACAATCTCTGCAAATAAAAATACCTAATCTCTCTGTTAATGAACTATTCTTTACTGAGTTTCATTCTTTTAAGAGTCTCTTTACTAGGATCAGGAATTAGTCTTCTATTCTCTTCCACAATTTGCAAAAGACCTTGAAATTCTTCTTCATTTTGACATTTGTCATGAAAGTCTTGAACCAGCTTGATTCCTCTTTCAGCGGTATCATTGACTACTCTAATAGATGAAAGAATGTTTTTTAGTTTGTTGTAGTCATCGACCTCTTCCCATGTTGATGCTGGTTTCTTTATCCATGAGTCTGGTTTTGACCCACAGCACTGAAATAAATGCCATGAAATTGGACCTACTAGCTGATGAAGCTTTGTGTCTTCCTTTAAAATGGGGAAAACAGGTTGCCCACATACATAATTTTCTGGAACTGGATATTTGTTTAAGGATTTTGCGATCTTATCTTTTTCATCATTACTTAGCGATCCAAAGAAACTCAAAGGGACCACTTCCTCCGTCAAATACCAGTAATGATTGGCAAAAGATTTCAAAGCAGCATTTGTAACTTCCCTATCTTCCTTCTTGTAATTCACCAAATCATGATAAAACTTCAGATCATTAGCTGGACTATCTAGTGAATTAGAACATAAAAGCCAGTATTTTCCATAAATTAATGCATTAAATAGACACATTCTCTTTAATTTCTTAATCAATGATTCATCATATGATGCTTGGTGGGCAAAAGCATACATTTTATTTGTATACAAAATCATTGCCATCCACCTGGCACGGTGCATTGCACCAGGTTTCCGCCAATGACTGTTTTCTCTGGAAACCTCTCCTAAAAGCATTAAAGTTGTTTCAGCAACTTCCTTATAGTCATCACGTGGAAAGCAGTCAGATTTTCTTAAACATTGGGTCATAAATTCTACACATTCTTCCTTTAGGCCTCTTTGATACCTTGATTTAACATCAAGAACATTGTATGTAGATTTCGTATTAATTTTCTTCCATTTAGACTCGCGAAATTCTTTGAATAACTCAAACTCAGGAGATTTACTTGGGCCAAAAATGGTTTCATACACAGCACACAAAACTCTTTCAGCCACATGATGGCGGCATGCTAACCAAATCAATTTCTTTTGCAAAAGTTCTTCAAGTAACTTACAGGAACCTTTCATCCATCCTGAATTGGATGCAGTGGTATCAAATGATACGCCAAAGACATTTTGCTTCAAGTTCCATTTTTCAATACTTTGAAATACAGAAGTGGCTTGAGACAATCCAGTGGAATCATCTATTATAGAAACTGATAAAAGTTTTTCTACATTTGGGTATCCAGTAACAAGTATTGCAAGGCGGTCTTCTTGTTCTGAACATGATTTAGTAAGCAGCTTGCTATCCCAATGTACTAGGCAGTGATCAGGAGGAGTAAAATCCTTGATGCAAGTTTCATATTTTCGTTTTCTTGTCTTTCGAGCGGCTCTTGCAGATGTGGTCCTGGAGAGAGACAGTTTTTCAATATCCTTGCCACACCTAATGGCTACTGCAGCAGCAAAAACAGTCCGTTGTCCAATAGAGAGATTAAGTCTGTCTGCAGTGGAGGAAACCAATGGCGAGGCAAGAATATTTTTGGGGCTGGAAGCATTTGAAGGTCCTGCTGTAGGTTCTGTCGGAAACTCTTCATAGCTGTCTGTCTCAGAACTGGTCGTGCTAGAAAGAAGGGTCTCTGATGTTCTGGCTGTAGCACTCACTTGCTTCACTGATTTATGTTTCTCTTTGCGTTTCTTCTCTTTCTCTAATCTAATGTACTTGCGCTGTACTTTTGATGCATAATCTGCATCTAGCAAACCTAAACATGTTTCTCGTTTTGTTCTTTGATCTTCTAAGAATGAAATATCATATGCTTTCTGAGGCTCAGTTCTCATGCGGTCTTTTTGGATTAATTCAACGGCATTTTGAGAAGAGATGTCAAAAAGGGAATCCATAATTTTCATGAAATTAGAGAGTTCATTTTCAAAGCTTGCTCTCTTTTTGTGCTTGATTAAATTATTATGCATTTCTTCTAGATTTAACAGCATCTTCCTGCCTTTAGGGTTTTTACTAATATCTATAGTAGGAATGCATGCTTTTTGCCATATTATTAGTAGCTTCTGTAGAACTTCATTAACAGTAGAATCTTTTGTAACTTTTGGACCCTTATACTGCATTCTCCGTAAATAAATAAAATGGCTTAGAACATCTTTATTGGATGGTAAAACAATTTTAGATGAACTCATAATATCAGCCTGCAAGCGACCAAGAATAAAGTCATGCTGTTTTGTAGCTGTTTGACTCATTTTTTATTTATTTTTCAAATAAAGCAGTCTGAAAAGAAACAATAAGAGTAAAAACAATGCTTGTTTATTAAAATTCAATGTAAAAAAGGATTTTTAAATTTGGATTATACTCACAATATACTCATAAATAATTTGTAACTTAAGCACCTTATTTTATATTAATACAATAAGGTGCTCTTGGACAAAAGAAAATTAAAATTTTCAAAATTACGTACATTTCTATCGTAATGAACTTTTCTAATAGAACGTTTGATTCTAAATCATTTTTATTCTATAACATTTTCGATAAAGTTGATAGTTTTTTAGATATATGGGGTTTTTAGGAAAAGGGGATGGGCAAAATTTCAAGGGGGGTGGGGGGGATTCAAAATTTGTTGGATTAGAAAATGCTTGTTAAATTCGTGTTTAGGACATCATTTGGCACAACATTAGACTCCTGGACCTTGACTTTTTGAAAATGACCGAAAAATGGTACACCCTACCGCTACGTAACTCATCATCGAAGCTGGCTCTCACTCTCTCCGATAATTTCACGTTTAGACCAGCGTCCAACTGTGCTTCGATCAACACCACCATCTCCGTAAACGTTTTCTAGACGTTTGTGAATATTTCCAACTGTTTCCTTCTCTGCGGTTAAGAACTCGATAACAGCTCTCTGTTTACGACGCACATCACTGTCAGACGCCATTTTCGAAATTGCGTTAACAATCGGTTTTATACAAGGAGGCAGGGCCGGATTTAGGAGTGGGCAAAGTGGGCAGCTGCCCATGGGCCTCCACATCTTGGGGGCCTCCACATATTGACAAGCCATTATCAAAATAGAAAAAACCCGAAACTAGAAAAACCCGATAGATGATCAACAAAAAAACACGAGCATCCAATACCACTGTAGTACATAAACTTTTACCAATTACTATTTGTTGTGTACTGATTATTATTTTGTTTTTATTACTCTTTTAGGCCTCCTCTCACTATAATGGAATACCCGAGTAACCCGAGGCTTTCATTTTTTGCAGAAATGAGTGGAATGGACAGACACAAGAGTGCACGATGTTTTGAAAGTGTATGTATGTTAATTATATTATGAATCTTATGGATGACTTCAATTATGTCTTCCCCTAAGGTAGGGGGGCCTCCACATGGAGGCTGCCCAGGGCCTCCACACGTCTAAATCCGGCTCTGCAAGGAGGGGAGGTTCAAACTGGAAAGATCCGGTTATGTGAAGCGCAGAAAGCTCAAAGTTACGGCCCAAAAGACATTTCAGCCCCATGGCCTATTATTTAACTAAGAAAAAATGGTGGGGCAAAATGTATTGAGTGCCCCTATTCTATATATATATATATATATATATATATATATATATATATACAAACTCCGAATGGTCCCCTGAGAAACTTATGTGTTAAACACAGACCGTGCATGGAACAAGGAACTCTTCTGGGAAATTACATCCACTATAGTTCGAATAAGTATCGTATTTTACGCTTCATAAGACGCTACTTTTTCCCTGAAAAACGTCTCCAAAAATCACCCTGCGTCTTAGCATCGTAAGGTCAAGGTGTGTGAGTGGATGAAGACATCATGGGCAGCAGTGAGAGAAGAAGTAGTAGTAAAGTCATTCAAGAAATGTGGAATTAGCAATTCATTGGATGGAACAGAGGACGAGCTTCTTTATGAAGATAGTGACACAGCTGACGACCCAGAATCAGCTAGTGGCAGTGATGTTGGTGACGATGCCAGCAGTGATGACAGCAGCAGCACGGAAATCTCAGGATTTGAGGATAATTAAATATGTCACTTCAGGGCTCATATGTTATTGTTTTGTTTAATGTTCTTTTAATAAAGTTATGGGAATATATTTTTTGTCAGGCTGATAAATCTTCGAAATATTTTTTTCCTAAATATTCTTTGCTAAATACAGGGTGCGTCTTACCACTTGTAGCGTCTTATGAGGCGTAAAATACGGTAATGATAAATGACAAATACTATAGTTTTTTTCTTTTTCATGATGGAAAGCCCAATGTGGGCACCGGGTTATTCGCAAAGAGGCCCCCAAAATATAGCTTCCCTCACCAGCTATCTGCAAAGCAGATAGGATCCAGCTTTGGGACAGGATCTAGGGTTTACAGCTTATACCTAGCCTACTATATTCAGAACCTCAATATACGCAAGAAACTCGTTGCATTCACGTCAGATTGAATACATCAAAGAAAAAGAGGTAACTACTGTATTTTTAGCCAAAAAACAAAACTTAAACCTCAACCGGGACATTGAGCGTCCACTTTTCAAGGCACATAACACGTCCGTTTAATATACACAAATTCAGAATGGTCTTGACGTGAATGCAACGAGTTTCTTGCGTATATTGAGGTTCTGAATGTTGTAAGCTAGGTGTAAGTTGTAACCCCTAGATCCTGTCCCAAAGCTGGATCCTATCTGCTTTGCAGATAGCTGGTGAGGGAAGCTATATTTTGGGGCCTCTTTGCGAGTAACCTGGTGCCCACGTTAGGCTTTCCATCATGAAAAATAAAAAACTATAGTATTTGTCATTTATCATTACTTATTCGAACTATAGTGGATGTAATTTCCCAGAAGAGTTCCTTGTTCCATGCACGGTCTGTTTAACACACACACACACATATATATATATATATATAGAGAGAGAGAGAGAGAGAGAGAGAGAGAGAGAGATAGACAAATCTGTGGAAAAAAGCAAATCAAGTAGCGAAAATGGTCCCTCAAATCCTCCTCAAAACACGTTTTTGGAGACCTCAGAGACCCTTCTACCCCTACCTAGTTTATGGAGTTGTACAGAGAAATGCTCAAGGGTGCCAGAGTGACACTCATTGATTTTTAATTCTACACATATTTTAGAACACAAAACTGCTAAAAAAGCTTATATAACCTTAAATTAAAGGTTCACCACAAAAACGTCATCTGGCTACTCGACTATATATTCCATAAGTGAAAACCAATTGTAAACAGCATGGAAGATCTGTAGAAGTAAACTTGTAAAGGAAGGAGTTGCTGGTGTCCTTGGTAATTTTCTCAAGTTTTAGGTACTTAGCTTTATTCTTTGTTTGTTTCATATATATATATGTATTACTAAAGAATGTAGAATTATTGCAGAAGGATTAAGGGAGTGATCACCTGATATAGCATTATGAATTAGAGTGTATATTCAAGAGTGCCTGAGACACTAGTGAAAGATTGTAATTGTAATTTTTGCACTTCTGTATTAAATTTATATCCAATATTAGGTTAGTGTTAAAATAAAGTAGGCTACACTCTCCTAATTTATATTAACTCTTAAGCTGCTAAAAGTTTGTGCCCATTTCACATTTATCAAGTGCCCTTTTTTACACGATTAGGTGCCATTTTGACGCCCTTTTGACTTTTGCCTCAGCAGTAAAAATTCCTTAAAAAATGGACTGGTTTACTGGAAAGAGGCCAGTTCAGCTTCTCTCCAGTGTCCCTTTGACAGATGGCGCACAGCTCTCTGTCCATAATCTGAAACATAAAGAGAAACATTACACCAGTACCGTACACATTTGAAAACTTGTCGATCGATTTTTACAAACTAGTTGGTGATTCTATATAATTTGAGTGCGCTGATCTCAAAAATATAGTTAGTTTTTCCCTATCACGTATGGTTTTCTTACTACAGGGTGTGTCATAAATCCCCCATTTATCCCTAAATGTGAACCATCTTATCGAGACCAACATTGGATTGCACATGCTAAACCATAAATTTTGTTGTTATAGACCACAGTAACGCTTACATAATAATGTAGGGTAAATATATAAGGGTGATCAAAAAGTAACGCAACCCATGGGAAAACGATTTATTTCAGAGCAAGTGCTGGAAGTGGGCACCGTTCTGTGCTTCACACAAGTGGATACGGCGATTCATGTTCTTAAAGACCCTTTGCAACGTTTCCTGTGAAATTGCATCAACACACTTCTGAATCATCGCCTGCAACAGAAGGAAAAAATCAATTATGTGCGCAACCCATGGAGAAATGCACATCCCAGCAAAATACTCTCTCCCCTCCCATCAATGGGTGGTTAACATTTGGGGACAGATGAGGTATTACAACACCCCTTGTAGCACGAAATCTTTAGGTGATAGAGTAAAACCTAATTAAAGCAGAATTAAATAGCTCCTAGCTCTTGACCAGGCATATTGCTTGTTTATGAAAGAATAAAAAAATAACTGAAAGAAACAAAATATATTTACCTTCTTTACTTGCAAACATTTCAGGACTTACTCCAAAGACTTAAGACTACGAAGGTAGATCTGACTAATGACGACTAAACCGGTGCTTCTTTGATGTTTTCTTATGCTGTGCGTTAGGCTGATCTCGTTGCAGACACCAGCAGTAATCCGCCATCATATTTGTATGCAATCTTCCTTGATATCTTCTTTCCATGGTTTTGATGTCCTGGTGAAATCGTTCCCCTTGCTCCTCACTGACATCTCCGAGATTTTCGTGAAAACGGTCAAGATGCGAAAATAAGAAGTGAACTTTCAGGCTCATGTTGCAGCCTAAGGCGCAAAACTTTTTAAGCATATTTTCCACCAGTCTTTCATAATTTTGGCTTTTGTAGTTTCCCAAGAAGTTTTCAACAACATCTTTGAAACCAAGCAATACTTCTTTTTCTTTATTGGTCATTCTGTTCAGGAAATGATCGTCTGTCAATAACTTTCTAATCTGAGGACCTATAAAAACACCTTCCTTTATTTTCTCGTAGCTAATCTTTGGATATTTTGAACAAATATACTTGAAACACTCACCTTCTCTATTCAATGCTTTGACATACTGCTTCATCAAGCCTAACTTAATGTGCAAGGGTGGTAGGAGGATTTTATTTGGTTCAACTAGATGTTCATGTAAAATGTTCTTTGATCCTGGGGTAAGATTCTCTCTAGGAGGCCAAGTTTTCCTCTTCCAGTGCTGGTCACGTGCTCGACTATACCATTCGCAGATGAAACATGGCATCTTAGTGTATCCTGATTGCTGCCCAAGTAACATGCAAAGGACTTTGAGATCCCCACACAATATCCATCTGTGATTTTGATACTGAATTTTTTCCAGAAGCAGTTTCATGTTATCATAGGTCTCTTTTAAATGAGTAGAATGGGCCACTGGGATTGATGCATATTTGTTACCGTTGTGCAGTAACACTCCTTTTAGACTGTTTTAGAGGAATCTATAAACAACCTCCAGTCACTGGTTTGGTATTCGATGCCTAGCTTGCACACTAATCCTGTGATGTCCTTGCAAAATACCAAGGGACTATCTTCTTCGAAAAAAGGCACGAAGTCCTTCTCACAATTTCTGTACCAAGCGAAGTATGTGTCGGATGCCAATAAATTGTTCTCCTGCAATCTAGACCCCAAAAGTTCTGCAGAGTCCTTAGGCAGATTCAAATCCCTGACTAAGTCATTTAGTTCGGCTTGGGTTAATGGTTTAGGAGGATCTCGGTCAGCTGTTGGCTGTTCATAAACATCATCATTGTCTGGATTTGGAGCTGAATCAGAATCTGAATTGTATTGATCCAGACTCTCGGGTGGGCGGGGAATAGGAACTTCTACACTATGGGGTATCGGCCTTATTGCAGATGGAAGACTTGGGTATTGAAGGCTCTCTTTATTCTTTGCATTATAACCCTTAACATTGCAAGAACAAAAGTAGCAGTCGTCGGTATGGTTTCTAGGCTCGCGCCATACCATAGGGATCCCAAATGGCAAACTTTTCTTTTTACCTTTGCTCCAATTCCTTAGTGCCGCAACACACGTAAGACAAACCTTGTGTGGAGCCCAACTTTTGTCTTGATCTCCTAATTTAATTCCAAAATAAGCATGATAAGCTCTCTTAATGAAGGTCGTTACATTTGTCCTTTGTTTTACAACATACCGACCACAAATATAACAAAATATGTCTGGACTATGGGTACATCCTCTAGAAGCCATTATTAAAATTTTAAAGACGTAATGTTAGAATTATCTATCTGAAAAATATGAAAAAACGAAATTAATTAAAGATAAAAAAGGTAAAAAATTACAAAACGCCCCAAAATTGTTTTGCTAATAACTTTAAAACTGTGGGTGATAGAAAAAATCTGGTATCATTTTTGAATTCAGCGCAGCGAACTGCTTCAGAATCACAACTCAAAATAAAGAAATCGATTTTCATGCAGACCGGTGTTATTTGCCAGTTTGACAGATGATTGTCATGTTTCAGTGCATGTGAAAAAATTTGTAAATAAAAAAATGAAACTTCGTTGACATGCCTGTAAAAATATTTTTACGTCATTGTATATTTTGCCTTTTTTTTTTTACCTTGGTTGGCCTTAAATGACCTCTGAAGGTTATATGGTTGACCCCACCACTTTATACCTCGAAATAAAAGTGATTTGGTTTGATAAGAGCTTTCATTTGACACCAATACGGCCTTCGTAAAACCCTCCGTTGTTATTTTTAGTTTTTGACACTATATGACCTTGAATGACCTCTAAAGGTCACATTGGTGATTTTATTTCAGGTCAGATTTTTAGCGCACCTTCCGTTCCGATTCATATTCTTTGGGTCAAACTCCAAAGAATCACGTCGAAAACTTGCTTTTCACAGGCAGTGTAACGAACTATGATGCTTCCAACCACACTACCTCTCTGTGTTACGAACTATTATTTTCATTTCTAAATCATTTTGTTTCACTAAGTTTCTTATAATTAACCCTTTGTCGTTTACAGATATCGTTTAATAGTAAAAATAAAAATCGCTTATTACAGAGTACAATTCTAATTAATTTAATTTTACTATTTTCGATTAATTAATAATAAAAATAAAAATCGCACTACAAAAATCTTCATTAAAATGGGTTCATATTAACAAATTAAATTAATTTTTAAACTGAAGTACTTTTTCCTCGCAAAACTTCCGAATGGATTTTACATAAAAGTTTATTATTTGTCTATCCTTCTTTTTTTAATTTAACATTGTTAATTAATTGCGTTTGTGAATTTTCATTCTTGTCCAAAATTTATTTCGAATCTTTGGCTTTGATTGAGTCGTTTGGGGACTTCATTTATAATTAATCATTAATATAATAAAGGCTTTTGGCAATAATTTTTCTTGAATAATTCGGTTTTTCTTTGAATTTTACTTCTTTTATGGAAGAGATTATAAGCAGAAATTATTCCCAAAAGAAGACTTTTAACGGAACTTAATGTGGGTTCTCATTTACAACGGCTAAGAGATTTTCGGGAGCTATTGAAGAATAGGGTCCCCAGCCTTCTTTAGTTAGCTTTATAAGGCTAACTAACGAAAATATCATGACTTAACCTAACCAGTCGTCAAGGGCGTACAGTTAACCTAACGATTGGTTAGGTTAGGTCGTGATATTTTTTAGTTAGCCTTATAAGCCTAACTAAAGAAGCCTGGGTTCCCTATTCTTCAATAGCTCCGATTTTCGTGCTGGAATTTACGCATATATAAGTACACTGACATGTATATTGCTATAGTGTACATTCGTGTATATAATGATGATGTATTATCGATGCAGATAAATAAAATTGACAGAAAGATATAAATTCGAAGATGTTTCCAACTCGAGCAAAGGCAACCTTTCATATTCCTGCCTTTCCAAATTTTATGGGAGCAAAATGCGGAACCACTGATAAAGTCTTTTCCAAAAATTAATTAAAACTTTTATCGCAAAAAGGAAATATAAAATAAACTTTATATTAAAACTCGAACGCGAAGCCGCGGCAACCTCACATTAGCATAAACAGCGGAACTAACTCAATTATTTTCACTACATACTGTACAAAAACACGTTCGCGCATACATATCAGATAATGATGCACGAGGGATAGAAACCTTGGTTAGAATTAAAAGGAATTTACTCTTTCAGTGCGTTAGCTTGATAATCTTATATTGTGCATTTTACAATTTAACATACTTATTTTATTTAAGATTAAATCATAATTTTTCATTTGAAGAAGTGTTTGCAATATGAATTTTTACATTCTTCTCAAATCGTTTGCTATTAGACTGAAGTGACTGTTAACACAAAGATATTCGATGAAATAATTTATATATAAATATATACTGTACAGTATATTCTGTGTGTCATGAGAAAGGGGCTTTACATGTCTGTTAAGACGGCTAGATTTCTTTGGAAACCTAGAATGATCTAATTGATGTACTCCTTAACCGTAAATTATTGCAGTTCTGAATGAACTACGAGAAAGCTTAATATGTTTATTCATAATTCCAGAAATGATAAAATTATTATAACAAAAGGAAGACGTTTTGGTTAACTCATTAAAGATCATGTTAAAGCTATTGGAAAGAGGAATAAATTAAATACTGCGTGAAGGTCACATCCGAAATCCCTTTTTTTTTTACATTCTAGCAATGATCTAAAAATAGTTAACTGTTTTTAATTAGCTACGCAAACTTTTCCATGCATTTGAATGGGATTTTAATTATTTAAAAGTAGCATTTCATTAATTAAAATTGCCAGCATTTTTTGCTCATCTTTGAAGTGGTTAAACGGAGTACGGGATGAATGAACAATCAAATTTATGGTGAGTGTGTTGGACTTTCCTGTTTCAGAGAAATAGATAATTTTAACTTTAATCCTATTATAGCTGATCATCTGAAGCAAAGAACAATAAAAGAAAAATATAATAATTATACTTGTTCGATTTTAACAGACTAGCAGAGTTTGTTAATTTTCAGGAGATCTTAGATACCAGTCGACTAGAGTAGTATGACCGCAAACGGAGAGAGTGCAGAGCAATTGCAATGTTGATCAAATGAGTGCCAGTGCCACCCACCCACCTTGTTGCAAGGTGCCAACCCCCAGGGTGCAACAAAAAGGGGGGGAATCAGGTAGAATCACTTGGCTTAGAACTCGAAATCCGCCAGTTGGCTTAAGCAGCCAGTGCCTCCATGCATTATCAGCCAGTTGGCACAGTGTATATATCGTTTGAACAGCCAAAAAGAACACACAAACTTCCCGACTATACGCTCATAAAAACCCCATTATTACACACACACACACACAAAACGTATATAAATATATGCATGTAAAGCCTCAATAGCAAAATATATACGAGCATAAACACCACACAAAAAACCCACCACAGCACCACAACCACCAATCGTCTAAGTATAGCTTACCATCACCTACCCAAACCCACCTTACCCACGGCTTTTACTTACCAGCTCCTGGTAGACGAACAAAGTCTCTAAATAGACTCAATTAATAGACAAAGCTATTAAGCACAAACAAATACGTTTATGGGGCCACGGAATAGTTTTTCTATTAAGCTTCTCATCGTGGAACACCAGGAGGCCAATTTGACATTTGGTGAACGATCTTTTATACAAAAAATTTAACGCCAAAACAAATTTCCACCATAATATACAATTTTATCCTTAAACAATAACATAAAAAGCATTAATATGATTTTTAAAACCAAATAGAAATTAAATTAGGGATAACTATTTCATTTTTCCTCTTTTGGCTAATTATTTTCTTTCAATACAAATTTATCTTTAATATAGTTTTTATCCTTAAACTATAACATAAAAAATATTAATATAACTTTATATTAAAAATAAATTCTATTTCAGGGTAACGTATTAATTTTTCCTCTTTTATCCAATTATTTTGTTTCGCTATAAATTTATCTTTAAGACAGTAACGTATTAATTTTTCCTCTTTTATCCAATTATTTTGTTTCACTATAAATTTATCTTTAAGACACAAATATATCTTCAAACCTTATTACAAAAAATATTAATATAACTTTATAATAAAAATAGGTTCTATTTCGGGGTAACTTGTTCATTTTTCCTCTTTTACCAACTATTTTGCTTCAATACAAATTTATCTTTAATATACAATTTTATCCTTAAACTATAGCATAAAAACGTTAATATAATTTTTAAAACAAAATAACCTATGGAATGAATAACTTATATTTTGTAAAGACACGCCTCCAGAATTCGCGGCTCGTCCAATTACAACACAATGGGCGGGGCATGATAACGAATCCAGGATCTCTGGTTGGCGGAAAGTTTCGCTCTCACACCGGAAACTCGTGAATCGAATATTGGGGTGTGGCGAATCGGGGTCACGTATATAAGAGGGAACATTTTCAGCTGGATCCACAACAGTGATTTATGAACGAGTAACTACACATTCTCTTATCATCGACACTTCGAGTCAGACACATCAGCTTTAATGCTCCCAGCAATTGCTTGAAGACGGGGACCTCTCTGCAGTGACTACGCTCCATCTTTTCCCAGCGGCCGACCGGAACGCCCTACTTTCAACGCATTCCATTGCAGAAATTTGTAACGGCAAGAAAGAACCAGCGGATGAAGAGGCCATTGAAATGTGAGTAATTACATAATAATTTAGTTTGTGATTTATCCTCGGGCTATATATATACACATCGTATCATTCAGTGCTTAACCCTTGCAAGTGTTAGTTAATTTATAAAAAGCCATAATAAACGAAGTGAAAGGATATCTGCCCAGGGGTTCGAGAGTCTGCGACGGGGATTAGTAACTCCGCTAACCTTCTTTCATGAGAATGTCATTTAGACAGTGAATTTTACTATGCGATGAAGGTATCCTTTGAAAGTGAAATCTTATTACGCGCTTGTTTCCCTGTACGTGTTAACTTAAACATTTATAGTAAGTTTAACAGGTTGGTTTTTAGAATTACTAAAACTTTAAAGGTAGAGAATTGTTGCGTCCTGGGTTCGTGACCCGGTGCTGACAGATGATGCGTAGCACATCCAGTTAATCTTTCTTTTGAGCACAGTTAGGCTAGTTGCTTTGTGTTTATTATCTGATCCGGTATTTTATCAAGTATTTAGAGAGTGAATTTTGTTTATCAAATAATTACATTTATTTAAAATTAGTTTGCGAAATGTTTCATTAAAATAGCATGTATCCTCAATTTTATCAGGTTGTAACATTCTGCTCGATTAGAAAACGGACGATAGATAATAGAATAACCTCAAGATAATGGGAAATAGTTTTAGAAATGTTCCAAAATACACGCGCGACAGGTTCGCACAGTTTTTATCACGATACAGAATGATACAGAATGACTTAGGCTAGTGTAGGATTAGGCTAATGAATATTTTCTCTGGTGTTTTTCATACAGTTACAACGCCACACCTACGATATTATAGTAATTGAAAAAACATGGAGTCCACGAAAGAGCATATTCGACATGTGATGCTGTATGAGTTCCATAAAGGATCTAACGCTAGTGAATCCCCAAAAAACATTCAAAGAGTTTATAGGAATGATGTGAGCGAATGGATGTGTAGGAGATGGTTTGAGAAGTTCAGAAATGAAGACTTCAGTCTGAAAGATTATCAACGAACAGGATGACCAAATGAGTTAGATGAAGAGTTGCTGAAAGCAACAGTGGAGGAAAACCCAACGGTAACTGTAAGAGAACTTGGCCTGCAACTCAGCGTTAGCCATATGACCATTCATCGTTATTTGAAGCTGTTAGGAAAAGTAGTGAAGGTTGGAAAATGGGTTCCGTATGATTTGTCACAAGCGAATCTTCAACATCGAATCGATATTTGCACATCACTGCATTCTCGGCAACTGCAGGCACCGTTTTTGAATCGGATCGTCACTGTGGATGAAAAAGGGGTCCTCTATAACAATATTAAGTGTCGACATCAGTGGCTTAGCCGTGAAGCAAAGCCTGAACCTCAGCCAAAGAATGGACCCCATCCATAGAAAATTTTGCTATGTGTTTGGTGGGATATGCAAGGAATTATTCATTTTGAGCTTCTGCCAAATAACCAAACAATCACAGCTGAAGTTTACTGCCAACAACTCCAACGATTGAAGATGGCATTAGAAGAAAAACGTGCTGCATTAATTAATCGCAGAGGTGTTCTATTCCTCCAGGAAAACGCGCACCGTGACACTGCTTGAATCACCACTGCCCAATTGGAGGCATTTGATTGTGAAAAAATGCATCATCCACCTTATTCTCCAGACATCGTACCTTCAAACTAGCATTTATTCAGAAGTCTGCAACACCACCTAGATGGACAAAAGTTGCAATCCAGGGAAGCTATCGAAAACGAAGTGATCGCTTTTTTTTTTAACTCGAAACCAAGGGATTTCTTCGAACGTGGCATAAAAAAACTTTTCTACAGGTGGAGGGAGGTTATAGAAAGAGAAGGGAATTATATTGATGATTAATTTGCCATTTAATGTCATTTAATTTTTGTTGTGAATAAACTAAAAATTCGAGCAAATTTGTCTTTATAAGTCCCCTTAATTTTTGTTCTGAATGAACTGAAAAATCGAGCAGAATATGTTACAACCATATATATATATATATATATATATATATATATATATATATATATATATATTTTGAACAAATGGATTTTAATTAAAAAAAGATCCAATAAGGATGATTCGTTTAATATCTGCCAGGCGCTCGATACCCTTTGACGGTGCTTAATCATCCAATATGATAGCTACTTTTCGTGACAGCTTTGAAGAAAAGCAAATAGTCGACGGTGATTTGGAGGTTTTACAGTCCAGACAACCCAGTGACCTCAATACGGAGGTAGAAGTATTGGCTCACATCCGGTCCAACGAATGCCAGGTCGTCGGGGAACTAATGTAAGCTTTTTTCTTTTGGTTAAGAAAAAGACAATGTATTTTCATCAATTTATTAAATGATAGAAATCATGTTTTATAAATTAGTACAATTCAGCTTACAGAATTACCATCCAATAAATAAGACTAACATTATTCGGAACACCTTATATTTTACACAATATAGTTACAATTACATATACATGCGTAAAACTTTACACAATACATCGAGTGCGCATAAATGGGGACCTTTTTTTTTCTGCATGCACACCATTTTATCGTTCATCTCAGTGTCGTACAAATCGAATAATTTTAAAAATTTATAAATCCCTTCCCACGTGACATGTGCAGGAGAAATGAAAGACAATACAGCCCGCAAGTATTACTAAAATATCTTTGTAATCGGTGGGGATTCCAGACAATTTCAGGGATATGCAACTCTTCGAGAAATTTTACAATAACAGGGTCACTCTAAGGATGAGTCCACAGTGAATTAAAATAATACATTCCTTCCCTATTTCTAAAGTATATTGCAAACCAATGAATCCCCTCGCCCCCAACAATGTCCGCATTTACAATAATTCCCACGTATTTTCTCGTAGTTGGTAATTTCAATGTTTCATTCGTCGCAAACACCCCGATAAATTTGGCGCTTGTGATTTGGTCACTATTCAATACTCTCTGAAGTGTATTCGCATCCATTTTAAAAGTCAGTGACTACGTTCCTGAAGCGGTCAACCGCAATTAGGGCTTGTGACTCGAGGTATACTAGTACACTAATACGAGCGTCTATCGGGTTGTCGAATTCCAATCTGACTGAGATGTTCCCACTTTGTTGTGGACTTAAGTGTGTATTTACACTAGCAGATAAGTGGGGCGTGATATCAAACGTGTAAAGGTTAAATTGATCAATGACTTCTTTCTTCGTTACCCCAATCCCAATTTCATCACAAGCACCTGCAATATGGGCCAGATTACTATAAGCTCTCGCGCAAAGGGGGAACACAGCGTCTGATGAGTAGTCCATATCCATAGTCCCACTCAACGCAACGCCATTGACGTATTCTCGAATTTAAAGGCGTTCTTTTTATTTTCTCCATTCGTCGAAGCATGATCCTGCATTCCAATTAATAACCTTTTAGGTACAACTCCTAGGGCCTCGTTTTCTATCTGCTTCGAGGCCAACCCTGCGGGCACCGTGTATAGTTTGATCTGTATTCTATTAATTGGGTATTTTACTGTTGCGTGTATTAAATTTTTTTCAATTTTTAATTATTTAACAGAGCTTAATTTCACTCGCCGTACGCGCAGATGTTTCTATAATGTGAATCACAATGGGTTTTCGCTCTCTTCTTGAACAGGTCCCAGATTTATACAGATTCGTGCGGGTGAGCTTTAAATTCATATCCACCTCATTCATAAGCGGTTTCTCCTGGAATGTGAAGTCTGTATGCAGACGTCCATAGCATTCATATATCTTTTTTTTAGAATTTTTAAATTTATCCTTTATACTACTTTCGGCTTTAGTCTGATAATAGCCCTCGGCAGTTAAAAAGGTATCCTTCGCTTCTTTTGAAAAGTTGAGGACATTTTCAAGATAGGCTCGTAGGTGATAATAACCTATCTCTGCCGAAATGTTGACTTGGTTTAAAGATATATCACACTGACTGAATATGGAGTGCAGAAAGTTGGTTTCAGGGTATGCAGAATAATTATCATTGCAGTCCGTTCCATCAGAGTGGGTTATACGTAATTTAGCGTGCATGCAGCTTGGATCAAAAAAGTATGGGCCTCAGCTGGGTATCACGAATTCTATAGGGGCACTCGGGAAACTAATTGTGTTTAATCTCTTAATTGTAATAAAGTCACTGTGCTCAATAGAAACTTGTGTTCGGGGCATATCAAAGAGGGACAGCTCCGATTTACAACATTGTGAGCTACACAGATGGAAGGAGCGTGCCATGACGAGTCAGAAATAGTGCCACCTCTCTCGACAAGTAGTGATCAACCTATAATTTGTGAAAGCAATGTCCTCAGCTTATATCAGTTAAAAAAATTATCAACCATAGGTTTCATTCGCTTAGAGCACTTCTTCGATGTGCTCTTACATTTAACGTCACGTGTTGGTAACCCCTTCTTCCGGACAGCCCTCTTTTTCTTCCAGCCACCACGCATTTTTCTTTTTGCATCTTTGATGATTTCGTCCCGTGTACGTTTTAAATGTTTTTTTAGAGCTTCTTTAGGTTTAGCTCCACCCATTATGTCTTCTACCGTGTTGAAATCTGATTGTAACCCTTTCCTCCCGAGGTATCTGAATCCCCCTCTTCAACAATGGGACAGCCGTGTGTAGTATGGTTGAAAAATGGATCCAAGCCCACTCCCACGTTGATATCTCACCCACCGATAGACTATGAAAGGCCTTCGGGTCATTATAACCGAATGCAACGAAAGTGTAGCTTCACTGTTAAGCTCCCATTACTGAATAGAAATTTTTTTCATTCAATCGTTCTTATATATATTGACATATTGGTTAATAGATTAGTCGCAACACTGACATAATGGAGCTTGTCATATGTAATGCTCAAGCTCTTCCCTTTATGGTTGGGAATGTGTGCAATGCGCAGCAGACGCGCCTGGGTATCCCCATCAAATTGATGCTCCATGATATTGCTGTAAATATAGCACATGTTTGGGGATGGATAGCCATCACCCAACTTCTCCAATTTCAACTGATACATTAAGCTGGACAAGTCATGTTGTGCCTCGTGAAAGACATCTCTTTGGAGTGCTACTCTATATCGGCCCTAGCTTATAATTTTGGACAGTCTTCTGTTCTAATATTTCTATTATCCTGTGATTTTAGGGTCAAAGCATGTGCAGCCGTAACATTTGAGCCTTTTAAACTTTCGTTTAAGCCTCTTACAACATCCTCGGGGGCACCATAACGACCCGGGCCTAGTGTTACTATGTACTGTAATACAGTGCTCCCCACTCTGGGCGGCACGCATGGTTTCATCTCTAATTACCCCGGCCTTTTCACACTCATCACGATCTCTAAGAACCGTAAAAACGGGTTCTTTATAATCAATACTTAAGAAACTGGTAGATACCAGAATTTCCCATAACCCCACCTCATATGAATCACGTTCCAATTCAATGGGCCCATGGAGTTCTGTTACAAAGTTGGCTAGAGTATTGTTAGGATGTACAGACAAAGAAGAGGGCGGGAGTGTGACATAGAAGTGGTTAGGCGCCATGTTATATACTATTAAAGCTTCATTATTGCAGCAGCTTTTACATAGGTGTTGAAGCTTTCTGGGTACCCTAGCCATTTCATCATGTATATTTTTCTCTTTCCTGTACCTTTGCTGCCAAAACATTTTTCCAATTTTAAACACATTTTTTCCTAAATTATATGTCACTTTCTGCAACTCCTCGCGGTAAAAGGCTCCTGCGATTCCTTCCCCATTCAAATCTTCAACGTAAAACAGCATTATCTCACCTTTAGGTCTCATAGCCCTAACTTTAAAAATCTCACGTGCCCAACCTTGCTCAATGCCCTTCGTGAATTTATTTCCCGAATGCGACAGCCTTACATAATCATTGATTTTGAAATGCGTAGAGTGTGGCGGTGCTTTTCGAATATCTCTTCTCACCTCACACTCCGTGTGCGTACCTCTTTCTAAAACCTCGTTAGGTGGTGTCTCAGTCGCGCGATGGTGTAAACGGTTGTATGATGAGGCCAATGACCCCAGAATGTTTATATATCTGTGTGTGTTTTTATGTGTAAAATAGCGATGCATGCGTTTCTTTATGGTACGTTGAACTCTTTCAGCTAAAGAGGCCTTATGTATAGAATTGCTAGTGCAGTAGCTGATATTAAACTCTGCCAACATGCTCTGAAAAGCTCTGCCTAGAATTCTTTCCACATATCCGCACAAAAATAGACTGGAATCCTGTTTTCTTTCAACATCAGCGTTTTCGTTGCTTTAGCAACTGTTTCAGGCGATTTATTTTTCAGAGGAATTAGCCACAGATATTTAGAGAATACATCTATTATGAATAGGATGTAGCGATAGCCATCATTATATACTGAATATCTTTGCATGTTTATTAAATCCGCTTGCCAAGTAGAGTCAATCGAAGCCGCTCTTGTCCTGGCTGTTTCAAACTTTTTTCTCACCGGCTTATGAACTGTATAAGCATCCTGCTCCCACAAAAACCTCTCAACATCTTTTTTCCCTACTCCATCATTGTAAACACCTCTATACAGTCTATCAACACCGCCATAGGAGACAGGGATAGAAATGTCATAATAACGTTTTCTTAATATGTTATCCATTTGCGTATTTTAGAGACACGTAGATAGGGTTGGCCGTTGTTGTTTTGTCTCTCTTCGTTCTCTTCTTCAGAGATGCCACTGTAGGGGGTGATGGCGTACTCAGTTGTGGCACATGCGAGAGTTGCTCCAAGTCTTTTAACCTATTCACATTTCCTATCAATGTTTTGGGGACAGTTATTTGTTGTAGTCTTGCTTTAATATGCTTCCATCCTGATGGTGAAGGCCTCTCCCACTTTCTCACCAGATCATGGACAATGTCGACGATATTCGATCTTTGTACCCTTGTTCCTTAAACAATGACCTCGCCTGTATCGGTCCACTGTATGATGGTGTCCTCACTCAATAGATTATAAAGACTTAAGCTTTCATTTCTCAATATATGTGGGAGACTGCCTTTTATTACATCCTCGATGTGTTGCGTTCCTTTATTCTTTGGTTGTTCATCTCTAACGTCAGCCCGAGATCCTATGTCGCCATGCTCATCGTTGCTCGCGTTGTGCCTAACAACCACGGGGATCTCTGTTCGATTCTTATAATCTTCGTACTCATGAAGAAACTTCAGCAGAGCTTCTTGGTACAAGATCCTTTTCTCATCAGGTGACTTTTCACTGTTTAATAGGTCTATCAATTCGCTTTCTATTCTTTTAAGCCTGCTTTTACGGTGTTCTAGAAACGTATATGGATTTTTTTGAACTTTGCAGTGAAGCATACACCTCGTGCGGAATCACTACAACTTTCTTCTATATATCAATCTAGTCAGTAAAGGTCACAAAACTGAAAATAAGATCGGGAGGAATGATCCCCCTTTTTGTACAAATATTCGCTTTTTCTTCCCTACAGTTTGACTTTTACGAGCGAGTGTACGTATTATGTTCTTATAACAACCTAGGCGAGCCATCTCAGGGGATTTCATTGGCACAATACATTTTATAACATTAAAGCTGATTTCACAGATGCATTTTAAAAAGTCGGAGTCGATATTTTTAACAAACATCTGCTGCAATGCCCGGGGCAATCGATGATAAATTTTTATTAATTTTTATTAAAGGTATTTCTTTAGCCTCTTTGTCATTCTGGAATATACACTGTTTCAGGCTCGTTTGGGAATATAATCGTTCTTAGAAGTGCCCTAAACATGTTTCGCGGGTGAAGGTCACAAAGCAAATAACTAACGCTGACTTGTAGAAACTTCCAAAAACTCCTTACGCTAATTCCAGAACATTTGATTGGCTAATACCCTAATTTATGACACATCTCTACGTTGCGCGAATAATACTAGATATTGTGTATTTAACGACACATCACGCATGTATCTATTTTTGAAAAATAGATTCTGATTGATGAAGAATACGCTTATGTTAAGATGGTGGGAGAACACTGTAAATGTCTCGGCAAACGTTTTATCCATTTCCAACGTGAGATCGTCAATTACAATGATTGTATGCTCATTTCCCTTTAACAAATTAACGTCATATACGCATTTGTGGAACAAAATATCACCTTGGTACTCGATGAAGACTGACTGGTACGTCGAATAGCACCATATGACTTTATGCACAAATTTTGAGAACATCCCCCTTATCTTTAATGATTTTAAACATAAACACAATTTTACCACATCCTTTAGGGCCAGATATAATACATGTGGATGGGGTTCTGAACCTGAATTTTTCTACAGATTCCATCTCTAACACGTCACACCCCTAAGTGGAACATTTACAAAATTTAACAAAATTTAAGTGTCGCTCCTTATATTCTACAATCTTGTTTTTCTTCTTCCACAGAACCGTGAATGACGATGAGGTACAGCACCCCATCATCGATATTACAGACGACCCAGACGACAATGTAGTTGTGGTTACAGACTCCACCCCTGCTGACGAACCCTCACCAGCGACACCTCCACCACGTGGCAGTTCAAAGCGGAGGCACGATGATGAAGAACATCCCACGTCAGGTATAAAACGTTCCAGGATTGCACCGGTTGCTGGACCCCCATTAATAGAGCCCCAGCCCTCTACGTCTTACGACACAACCTCCACACTAGCTCCCTCCTCAATTAAATTTGTACCCACTTATTCCTCTTCAATTCCGGGTACATCCTCCACACCAGCAGCTTCTCCTGCTCTAGAGGAAGGTATAACATTCGAACTGGTGCGCACCGCTAACCCCACTCCTGCCCTGATTAGAAATCGGTACGGAGTCAGGGTTGACCCTAGAACCCTGTATAGCAACGGTGTTGAACACGGACTGCGACGCGTAGTTGAGCGTATTGTGGAGTTTGCCCTTCAGAACCGCGACGAACGTGAAGTCCGGACGAGGTTGTCTTTCGGGTTTGGGTCAGTTGATGGGAAGTAGATGTTTTGAGTAGTAATACCATTCAGACTCTTGGCCGATGTAAATATAGAATATATCTTGGGGCGTATAATGCAGGCCTCTCAAAGTAGTACAGCCTTCAATATGGACAACTTCACTGTAGATATTGACAGAGTATTCCGGGTTGCGGGTCATAGCGCCACACCTTATACTCTTAATTTCAATTCTCCGGTTATTTACCGAAAGCATATAAACGTCGATCGTGGTTGCGGCTTTATAGCAATAGTCATAGCTCATATGTTTACTGTGCTAAATACATGAACGCCAAAAATTTGGTTGCCTACGTTTGTGCAGTGTGCTCCTAAACTGGCTGCAGATTGCAAACTTGAGTTTGAATGTAACATGGACCATGAATTGCTGAGAATGGTAGAGCAGGAAATGAATGTTCGTATTGTGGTATTTGGAATGGATGATCGTCGTAGGACTGTGTATATTTTTAAAAGCTGTGTGAGAGATCGCTCAAGACCTCTACTTATTTTAGGATTGTCAGGGTCAACGTATCTCCCCATTCGTAATATAAGGGCTCTTTACGCTAGTTATGATAAAAGTCGAAAATATGGACGGCATCATGATTTGTGTAAGGGATGTCTCGAGTTTGCGGATGATATAGTGAAACATTGTGAGGAATGTCACATGGTTTGTGAGCAATGTAAAAGCCCCAAATATGAAGGTCGTTTAGTTGAAGCTGAGAAAATGGAATGTAATGTGTGCAGACGTATATTTTTCAATAATAAATGCTTTGAGCTCCATAAATCAAATGACATTTGCAAGAAAATGAGAATCTGTGAATGTGGCATGTTTCATATGATGGATAATTGGGGGATATTAAAGCATAAATGTGATGAAATTCACTGTTCTACATGTCATGAAAAATATAAGGCGGTTGGAGTGAAGCATGTATGTTATATGAAAGACGCTAAGCCTAAAAATAAACCCTGTATAACCGTGTACTACGATATAGAAACTTACACAAACCCTTAAACCAAAGAGGTTATCCCACATCTACTCGTAAGCCAGAGTGCATGGAGATTGAGTGTGGTGAGTGACACAAATGCGGTAAACAGACAAACGTTTTTAAAATGAATGCACACGACAGCCCTATGAAACTCTTTGTCTTATATTGTCAAGTTAGCGGACAATTTAAAAAAAATGACTGTATATTCTTGCCTATAACGGGTCAAAATTTGACACACAGTTCCTTTATAAGAAACTGTTTGAACACGAGTCATCGGAAATATTTCCAGGCGTCCCCTTGAAAAGAGGAAACAAGCTTATACAGATGCAGATAAGGGGAAATTTTCAGTTCAGACCTTGTAAACTAGCCAAGCTACCCAAGGTGATGGGTATAGCCGCCGAAGTTTCAAAAGGGTATTCTCTTACACTTTCCTCACTAGCGACACAATAAATTACGTGGGACTACATCCCCCCAAACAATACTTTACACCAACATGAGTGATAATGAGCGTGAAGATTTTGACCGCTACTACAACAGATTTAATGAACAGTTTCCAGGCCTTTAGAAAGATGTACAAAGACCGTTTCAACTGCGATCCGCTGCAAGTCGCAACCACAATTGCATCATTGTGCTTTACTCTGTTCAAGAACAATTTCATACCTAAAGACACCTTAGCCATCATTCACAGAAACAACCCTCGCAGTTATGGACACAAGGGAATTTACTGGCTCATACACATACAGCAGCAGACCTGGGTATACATAAAACACGCCCGCAACACTGGAAAAGTACCCATTAAGGTTAGTAGCATGGCGCAAAAGGAGAGAGTGCAATGCAATTGCAAATATGATCAATGTTGTAAAGGAAATGTTGCATAAAGTTATGCAACAAGGGGGAATGTTGCAAGAGAGAGGAAGAGAGGTGTTCGCTTGGCAGGAGCCAAGCGCATATTAAGACTTCAGACGAGTGCCCGCTGTTTTATAAGATACTAATCAGCCATTGGCTTAACTGGCTGAGTTGCTAGATTGTGCTATGATTTACTTAAAGCTTATATTCTGACTTTCCTCCAGTTGACATATTCCGTCAACTGGCTTAATCCGCCAGTTGGCATAACCCGCCAGTTGACTTAGAAGGCCTAACCAGCCATTTGGTATAATTAAATAATAATAATAACGTTTTTATATACACATCCAAAATAGTTAAATAAAACACCATCACATCACTGTTTATTTAGACAAATCATTGGATCCAATTTCACGAAACATATTGAAAATAAATATACATTCCTATACAAGCGAAGGAATATAAGCAATCAAAAATAATAATAGCATGAGAATTACGAACGAGGAGTGTGTGTGTGTGTGTATATAATATATATAACAAAATAATAATATACAAACCTGGACCTAGCCAAAATATTTATTCTAACAAAGGCCAAACTTTTCACCCCACCCTAGACCTACAGTTTAAAGGAGAATCTGGACCTACCCGAATTATTCATTCTGACGAAGATCAAACTTTACACCCCACCCTAGACCTACGGTTTAACGGGGAATCCAGCACCCTAGCATTTCCTCATTCATCTCTTGTACAAAAATGTCTTCTAAACAACATTTCTTTTTATTCCAAGACAAAAATACCCGAATTGCTCATTCTGTCGAAGGTCAAGCTTTTCATTCCACCCTAGGCCTACAGTTTAAGTAGAATCTAGACCTACCCGAATAAATCCCCTATTATTACACACACACACATATATATATGTATATATATATATATAAATATAATCAGATGCATGCAAAGACCCAATAGCAAAATATATACGAACACATTTCGAAGTCAGCCAGTTGGCCTAATCCACCAACACCTACAGTTTAACGGGGAATCCGGACCTACCCGAATTGTTCATTCTGACGAAGTTCAAACTTTTCACCCCACCCTAGACCTACAGTTTAATGGAGAATCCGGACCTACCCGAATTGCTCATTCTGACGAAGGTCAGACTTTTCATCCCGCCCCCTAGACCTACTGAGATGAATGATGAAATGATATGCAGACAAATAAAAAAGTTTCCCATTTGTTCGCACTCGCTGTATTGTATAAAGTTTTACGTGTGTATATATATTTCTAACTATATTGATACGATCGATACGTTTCTCGTTTTCGTACATTTTTTTCATACATCCTAATATTCATTCATTTGATTTGAGAAATCTATATATTAATTTTCCCATATGAAACCAGATTTAATACTACGCAGTAGATATACTAAAAACGTATATTAAATCAATCTCGTAGAACAACATTCAGCAATCCTCTCTATTTAAAGTTAATTAACTTAATTTTTATAGAAAACAGAGTAAATACATTTACATTAAATTGTCTTCGCATCGACGTTACTTTACGTGAGACGAGAAGGAAAGGAGGCATGTACATGGAAGGGTACCATCGGAATGCGTCGTTTGACCTATATATCAGCGAAGGAATACCCATGATGTCTCGCTCTGCTTCTCCTTACAATCGTTCTTTTATTTAAAATAACAATAAACAATATAAATCTTCTAGGAGAGTAATATTTATTTTTTCACCCAATGATCATCACCATAAACTGAAGATATTATCTGCCTTAAAAATCTAAAAAATAACTTCTTAACAATTCATGTTTTCAATTTAAATAACATCGATAAGACACACACACACACACACACACACGCACACACACCCAGCAATAAAGAATTATGAAATGCTTCGATATATATATATATATAAAAAGATCTACTAAGTCATTTTTCATCGTATATAGTTTAACGAATACATTCATTTTCACCTGTTCAGTGTCTATTGTTTAAGGTTCAAAATTGAGTGTCAAAACACGACATTTTTAACCTATCCATCTAACTGCTATCTATCTATCTGCTTATTTATCTATCTATTTATCTCTCTATCTATCTACATATATATATTGGTACCAAGCCTCAAACCAAACCCAATTACCATCCAAACAACGCTGGACAATAGGAAAGGCAGAATATGTAGCGACCCCAAACTAAAGGCCTAACAAGGGACCTCCTCAACACTGAAGGAAATTAGCTTGGATGTTATAGGGCCAAGACTTTTAACCAGCTTCCTAAGGGCCTCAGGAACGTTACATGGGTCAAAGTTGAAGTCTTCAAGAGAAGACTAGACTCCTGGCACAGGACGGTACCAGATAAGTCAGATGTACCTGGCCATGTGCGGTGGAGACGGCAAGAGAGCAACTCGCTCCTCCACCAAGCCAGGCCTAGAGACGGGGTCACCTAATCGAACCTAGCATAACCTAACCTAGCAGAGTCTAACCGGGCGTAATATAAGCTAACCTAGCGTAGATTAACCGAGGCATAATATAGCATAACCTAACCTAGCCTAACTTAACCTAACATAACCTTTCCTAGCATAGCCCGACCAGGCGTAATATAACCTAACCTAGCGTAGCCTAACCGGGACATAATATAACCTAACCTAATGCAGCCTAACCGGGTATAAATGAACTTAAAGAGCATGCATCAGACAAACGGTCAGGTGCAGAGCTCAACCCAAATGATGCATACAATTATCCTAACTTTTGTATTATTATTACTATTATTATTAACATATATATATATATGTTAAACACTGACCGTGTATGGAACAAGGAACTCTTCTGAGAAATTACATCCACTATATTTCGAATAAGTAATGATAAATGACAAATACTATAGTTTTTCTTTTTCATGATGGAAAGCCCAATGTGGGCACAGGGTTACTCGCAAAGAGACCCCAAAATATAGCTTCCCTCACCAGCTATCTGCAAAGCAGATAGGATCCAGCTTTGGGACAAGATCTAAGGTTTACAGCTTACACCTAGCCTACTACATTTAGAACCTCTATACGCAAAAAACTTGTTGCATTCACGTCGGATTGAATAAATCAAAGAAAAAGGTTAACTATTGTATTTTTAGCCAAAAAACAAAATTTAAACCTCAACCTCAACTTTTCAAGGCACATAACACGTCCGTTAAATATACACAAACTCAGAATGGTCCCCTGAGAAACTTATTTGTTAAACACAGACTGTGCATGGAACAAAGAACTCTTCTGAGAAATTACATCCACTATAGTTCGAATAAGTAATGATAAATGACAAATACTACAGTTTTTCTTTTTCATATGGAAAGCCCAGCGTGTATATTAAACGGACGTATTATGTGCCTTGGACGTAACGAGGTACACCGGTTCATCTGGTACCGTCCCTTGCCAACAGGTGAACATGAATGTATTCGTTAAACTATATACGATGAAAAAGGACTTAGTAGATCTTTTATATATATATATCGAAACATTTCATAATTAATATATATATATATATATATACACACAGTATATACATAATATATACTGTGTGTATATATATATATATACTGTGTGTATATATATATATATACAGTATATATTATATATCGAAACATTTCATAATTCTTTATTGCTCTGTGTGTGTGTGTGTGTGTGTGTGTCTTATCGATGTTTATTTAAATTGAAAAATTGAACTATTAAGAAGTTATTTTTTAGATTTTTTAAGGCAGATCATATCTTCAGTTTATAGCGATGATAATAGGGTGAAAAAATAAATATTAATCTCATAAAATATGTATATTGTTTATTGTGATTTTAAATCAAAGAACGATTGTAAGAAGAAACAGAGCGAGACATCATGGGTATTTCCTCGCTGCTATATAGGTCAAACGACGCATTCCGATGGTACCCTTCCATGTACATGCCTCCATTCCTTCTCGTCTCACGTAGAGTAACGGGCATACGAAGACGATTTAATATAAATGTATTTACTCTGTTTTCTATAAAAATTAACAGTTAATTAACTTTGAATCGGCTGGACTTTCTTTATGAAAGTGTATAGAGAGGATTGCTGAATGTTGTTCTACGAGATTGATTTAATATACGTTTTTAGTATGTCTACTGCGTAGTATTAAATCTGGTTTCATATGGGAAAATTAATATATAGAATTCTCAAATCAAAAGAATGAATATTAGGATGTATGAAAAAATGTACGAAAACGGAAACCGCATCGTATCAATATAGTTAAAAATATATATACACACATAAAACTTTACACAATACAGCGAGTGCGAACAAATGGGAACCTTTTTTTTATTTGTCTGCATATCATTTCATCATTCATCTCAGTTTAGTGCAGTAGCTTAGACCCTGATTTTTGAAGTAAGTGGACATTCTGGACAAAAGCACCAAACTTGGCTCAAATGTTGTTCAGGACCTTAGCTACCAATTTTTCCCCGGAACCAAGACGCACAACCCTATCTTGGCTGCCATTTTGGAAATCCAAGATGGCTGCCAGCTAGAAATCAACAAACTATTGTGAGGAGTAATTGTAAATAAATAGTCCCTAAACCTACATATTTCGATGCCAGGATTGCTATAAAATAATCAGAATTACCCTTAAATGTTTATTTAATGTAAAATATTTAATAATATAACTATATAATATGTGCTTTTCTGTTTTGCAGGTGATTTGTGAACATGGATTGGAGCAAATGCATGGTTTGTCAAGAGAGCAAAGGTGAGACTCTTAAATGTCCACTCAATGCTGTGAGTGGTAAAAAAACTGAAGCATATGCAACATTTATGGAGAATGTCAACGCATTCAAGAATCTTGGAAGACTACCAGTTCCTCTTCTTTTCAATGAAGAGGTGACTGTTGAAGATCTGGTTCAGAATAAAGCTGTGTGGCACAAGTCATGCCATGTTAAATTTAGTAAAGAAAAGCTTGAAAGGGCTACAAAAAAGAGAGAAAGGGCGGATGAAGGTGAAACCAGTTCATCTACGGGGAAGCGGGTTCAGCGGCATCCTATGGACAAAGCAACTTGTGTGTTTTGTCAACAAACACATGGGCATCTTCACGAATTCAGTACATTTGGCGCTGACGTCAATTTACGAATGATGGCTACAGAACTCAGTGACACAGAACTAATGTCTAGAATAGGAGGTGGTGATCTCATGGCCATTGAAGCCAAGTATCATCTGCAATGCTTGACATTTTATCGGAACCGTTACCGCTCACTTTTGAGACAAAAACAGAGCAAGGAAGAAGGCTATGAAGAAAACTTGATGAAAGCAAAGGCAATAGTTGAGGTCGTTAATCATGTAGAAAATTGCGTGGAAGAAGGAATCTTTCAAATGAAGTTTTCTGTGCTATTTGATCTGTATCAAAAAAGACTTCGGGACTTAGGTATTAATAAGGAAATGAACAGAGGACGATTCAGAGAGAAGATTCTGGAGTATTTCCCATATGCCCAGGAAGTGAGTGATGGCAAGAACAAAATCTTAGTTTTTCAGCAGGGAATTCAGGAAATGCTCAGAGAGACAAATAGACAGAATTTTGAAGGAGATACTATGATTCTTGCAAAAGCTGCTAGAATCATACGCAAGGAAATCGTCAACTTTACTGGATTCAAGTTTGCAGGTGCCTTTCCATCTGGTTGTCAACAGGAATCGGTACCTACAACCTTGAAAACCCTTATATCTATGATCACAAATGGTGCTGACGTGAAGGACCAAACACCAGAAGACTCCCTGCAACTCTCACTGTCTCGCAACTTATCCTTTTTAATTTTAGGAACAAGCATACATCATCATCTAAGGTTCGCCATTCTTTGGAAAGAGAACCACCATTGCCTCTGTATCTTGGTCTGAAAATTCATACTGAAATTCGGTCAAAATCATTAATTACACAACTATATGAATTGGGTCTCAGTGTGAGTTATGACCGAATTCTTCAAGTCGAAAGCCAACTTGCAACAGCAGTGTGCCAGAACTTCAAGACCAAAGGAGTGGTTGTACCAGCTCAGTTTCGTCATGGACCATTTATTGTTGGGGCACTTGACAATCTGGATTACAACCCATCTAGTACAACTGCCGTTGGATCATTTCATGGTACAGGGATTAGTCTGTTTCAGTTCCCAACTGTCTCAAACTGTGGAACCAAACAAGGTGATCTTGTGCTACCTTCTCTAGGTTCAAAGGACTTGGAGTTACTCATGTCCTACTCAATTGTACCAGCTGTTGCAATGGACAAAACCAAGGTAGAAGTCCTGAAGTTGTCTAATGTGTCTGACCCTATTGAGGGACACTACCATGAAGCATGTTTCCAGGAAAAGGAGTGGATGAAAGAAGCGTTCAGGATCTTGGAGAAAGACACGATAGGGAAGGGTGATGTTATATCATGGTCAGCATACCACGCTACAAGGCAAGAACAAGATGAAGATCAAATGAAAACCCTTTCCTACCTCCTTCCCTTATTCCATGAAAAGGCCGCTACTCCAGCGATGATCAAGCATGGAATGAATGTTGTTCGGTCTGCTACTGAATTCCTTAACCCCGGGCAAATACCAGTTGTTGCATTCGATGCACCCCTATATGCCCTTGGTAAATTCATTCAGTGGAAGTGGCCAGACACCCACGGAGAAGACAAGGTCATCGTCATGTTTGGAGGTCTACATACAGAGATGGCCATGTGGAGAACGTATGGAGATTATCTAGAGGGATCTGGGTGGACAAATGCCTTGACACAAGCAGGCATTGCTTCGGCAGGAACTGTTGACTCATTTCTTAAAGCCTCTCATCTTACAAGAACCAGACATGCTCACCAGGTAACAGCTTTGACATTGGCAAAGCTGCAGCATGAAGCCTTTATGGAAACTGTTGGTCCCTATGATGACAAGACAAAGGAAGAGTGGAAGAAGAAGATGGTTCAGGTCAGTCCAACATTCCAATACTGGGAGACAATTCTTCAGATGGAGATAGACGGCCTCATATTCATACGATCACATCGTGCAGGAGACTTTCCATTGTATGTAGAAAGCTTGAAGAAAGTAGTTCCCTGGTTCTTTGCTCTTGACCACCAGAATTACGCACGTTGGCTTCCACTCCACATCCGGGACATGAAGAATCTCCCTCAGCCAGTTATGAATGAGTTTTCACGAAATGGACACTGGGTAGTACACAAGACCAAGAAGAGATTCTCAGCCATGCCTTTAGACCAAGCGCATGAACAAAACAATGAGAAAGTCAAAGGTTCAGGAGGCGCGGTGGGTCTGACTGAGAATCCAGTGGCATTCAAGAAGTGGATGGTAGCAGGGCCAGAACAAGCCAGATTGATTACTGAATATGAAGACGAAAACCTTCCAGAAACTGAAGACAACAACTTCCACCACGAAGAAGGACTATCTACACAGAGAAGATTCAAGGATCATGTTTCTAATCTCGTTGAAGTCTTCCGTGATATGGGAAATCCATTTTGTGATAATGGGAATGAGTTACTGGCCTTAGACACAAGGAATGTCATGGATGAATCTGTGGTCCATACAGTGAGAACTATAAAGGATTTGGGTAAGGAGCAATATAGCCGATACTACAAAGAAGTTGTCACAGATTGTACAAGGTCAATTCATACACCGATCAAGAAGAACTCGCTTGCCCTCTTCAGATGTCCTCGGCCGAAATCTCAGGTACGGAATGTTGGGGGAATCCAACTACTGAAGAACGATGTTGCTCTATTCTCTCATCTGTATATTGTTATGCAACATCGGCATAGTGACATGGATGCATTCTTCCAACACGAGAATCACCCCTTTCCTTCTTCCCTATCTGATGGTGGGAAATTGCGGTTTGGGAAAAAGTCTGACCTACTGAAAATCATTACATTTGAAAACAAGGACAACCCTCCAGATCCTTTTGATGTGAAACTTCTTGATGGAGCTGCCATCGTCCATTTGCTGTCTACTGCAGGTGTTACCAACTTTGAAGAGTATGCAGATCGTGTATTCGTCCCTTATCTCATCAAACAGTTAGAAACTTGCCAGCGAATTGACATCGTCTGGGATACCTACACTGCAAGCACCTTAAAAGAGACTACCAGAGAAAAACGGGGAAAAGGAATCAGAAGAAAGGTTGAAGGAAAAACCAAATTACCCCTAAATTGGCATGACTTCCTTCGAGACTCTAGAAACAAGCAAGAACTGTTCGCTTTCCTATCAGACAAGGTTGCTGCAATGGAAGTTCCTAACAACAAAGAAGTTGTTATTACATCAGGACCTGAAGTCATCATCAATGGGGCCGACCGCACAATGCCAAGATGCGACCATGAGGAGGCAGACACTAGACTGTTCATTCATCTTCAAGATGCAATAAAGGAAGGGCACATTAACTGCATGATCAGAACTGTAGACACGGATGTTATTGTCATTCTAATAGGAAAATTCCATCACTTGACGTCCATAAGATCTGAAGTAAATAGGTTGGTTTTGGCACTGGGAAAAACTTCACTTACCATCATATTAACACAATCTGTGCCTCTTTGGGTGAAGAGAGATGCACATCCCTACCACTGTTTCACTGCTTCACGGGATGTGATACAACATCATCCTTTTACGGAAGGGGCAAGAATACGGCATGGGCAGCATGGCACCATTACCCTGAGGTAACACAAGCATTCACATTCATGGCACGAAATCCATTTGCAGATGTTGACGCCGAAACTCCCCACTTCAAGCTTCTTGAACGGTACACAGTTGTCCTCTATGACAACACCAGTGACATTGAACGTGTAGATGAGGCAAGAAAGGTCATGTTCTGTCAGAAGGGAAAAGCTATGGAGACTATCCCACCAACTCAGGATGCTCTTCTCCAACACACCAGGAGGGTCACATACCAGGGAGGAATATGGTCGACCTGTGAGAGAAGTGAACAGAATCTTCCAACTCCTGAAGGATGGGGATGGACCTTTAGCGAAGAGTCCCAGTCATGGACACCAGTTTGGACCACAAGACCAGTAGCATCTAAAGCTTGCAGCGAATTGGTCAAATGCGGCTGCAAGAGCAAGAGTGGATGTGGCACCAGGTGTGCTTGCAAGAAGGCCAGGTGGAAGTGTACAGAACTGTGTAGCTGCAACTGTGCAGTTTAACATATAGCGTCGAGCGGGGTGAGTTGGGACAGTTCGGGACAGGGGGTGAGTTGGGACAGTAGGCATTGCAATGCTAAATGCCAAGATATTTCCATTTTATGGTGCCCATTTAATAGCCCTGCCCTTACTCTACAAATGTTGTTAATACAAGTTTTCTATAGAACCACGAATAATGCATGAAAATTGTGCAAATATGAAAGGGTAGCATTTTGACCTTTGTAGAATTTCATTTTTTAAAATGCACATATTTTGCCAATTTTCCTCTCCCACATTCAGTTATAGAGCTAAAGGTCTACTTTTTGGTGGGTGAAATCTTCAATTGTTATAGTTTCGTTGATTTTTCTTAAACATGGTTTTCTTGAACATGGTTTTTGTGTTAAAATATTCACGATTTTCACTGTATATGTTGTACGAAGTGTGATTTCTGCAGTAAACATACTTCTGATCAGCTTAAAAGTTGTTTTATTGATCTGATCATGCCAAAAAACATATAGTTTGATGCCAAACATGCCAAGGGAATTCTCTATTGAAACTTATATCAGAAATTCCATTTTGTCTATGGCGGCCATCTTGAAATCCAATATGGCGGCCAAGTAATGGTCTCTGAAGGTGGTTCCGGGGATATTTTTAATTGTTGGTCCAAAATATACAAGTAGGGAAAGTTTGGTGCTTTTGTCCGGATTGTCCACTTCAACTTGTTTAGCTGCCCTACTAGTTGGTCTAAGGGGCGGGGTGAAAAGTCTGACCTTCGTCAGAATGAGCAATTCGGGTAGGTCCGGATTCTCCGTTAAACTGCAGGTCTAAGATGGAATGAAAAGCTTGAGCTTCGTCAGAATGAACAGTTCAGGTAGGGCCGGATTCTCCGTTAACTGTAGGTCTAGGTTGGGGTGAAAAGTTTGGCCTTCGTTAGAATGAGCAATTCGGGTAGGGCCGGATTCTCCGTTAAACTGTAAGCCTAGGGTGAAATGAAAAGCTTGACCTTAGAAGGAATGAACATTTTGGGTATTTTTTTCCCGTTCTTTGAATAAAAAGAAATGTTGTTTTGAAGGCATTTGGTATAAGAGATGAATGAGAAAATGCTGGGGTGCTGGATTCCCCGTTAAACCGTAGGTCTAGGGCGGGGTGAAAAGTTCAACCTTCGTCAGAATGAACGAAAGTCCAGAGTCTCGGTTAAACTGTAGGTCTAATGTGGGGTGAAAAGTCTGACTTTCGTCAGAATGAACAATTCGGGAAGGTCTGGAATCTCCGTTAAACTATAGGGCTATGGTTAGGTGAAAAGTTTGACCTCCGTCAGAATGAACAATTCGGGTAGGTTCGGAATCTCCGTTAAACGGTAGGTCTAGGGTGGGGTGAAAAGTCTGGCCTTCGTTAGAATGAGCAATTCGGGTAGGGCCGGATTCTCCGTTAAACTGTTTGCCTAGGGTGAAATGAAAAGCTTGACCTTCGAAGGAATGAACATTTTGGGTATTTTTTTCCCGTTCTTTGAATAAAAAGAAATGTTGTTTTGAAGGCATTTGGTATAAGAGATGAATGAGAAAATGCTGGGGTGCTGGATTCCCCGTTAAACCGTAGGTCTAGGGCTGGGTGAAAAGTTCAACCTTCGTCAGAATGAACGAAAGTCCAGAGTCTCGGTTAAACTGTAGGTCTAAGGTGGGGTGAAAAGTCTGACTTTCGTCAGAATGATCAATTCGGGCAGGTCTGGAATCTCCGTTAAACTATAGGGCTATGGTTAGGTGAAAAGTTTGACCTCCGTCAGAATGAACAATTCGGGTAGGTTCGGAATCTCCGTTAAACGGTAGGTCTAGGGTGGGGTGAAAAGTCTGGCCTTCGTTAGAATGAGCAATTTGGGTAGGGCCGGATTCTCCGTTAAACTGTAGCCCTAGGGTGAAATGAAAAGCTTGACCTTCGAAGGAATGAACATTTTGGTATTTTTTTCGCGTTCGTTGAATAAAAAGAAATGTTGTTTTGAAGGCATTTGGTATAAGAGATGAATGAGAAAATGCTGGGGTGCTGGATTCCCCGTTAAACCGTAGGTCTAGGGCTGGGTGAAAAGTTCAACCTTCGTCAGAATGAACGAAAGTCCAGAGTCTCGGTTAAACTGTAGGTCTAAGGTGGGGTGAAAAGTCTGACTTTCGTCAGAATGATCAATTCGGGCAGGTCTGGAATCTCCGTTAAACTATAGGGCTATGGTTAGGTGAAAAGTTTGACCTCCGTCAGAATGAACAATTCGGGTAGGTTCGGAATCTCCGTTAAACGGTAGGTCTAGGGTGGGGTGAAAAGTCTGGCCTTCGTTAGAATGAGCAATTTGGGTAGGGCCGGATTCTCCGTTAAACTGTAGCCCTAGGGTGAAATGAAAAGCTTGACCTTCGAAGGAATGAACATTTTGGTATTTTTTTCGCGTTCGTTGAATAAAAAGA
Organism: Bathynomus jamesi; assembly: GCA_023014485.1. NCBI lineage: Eukaryota > Metazoa > Arthropoda > Malacostraca > Isopoda > Cirolanidae > Bathynomus > Bathynomus jamesi. The sequence continues at coordinate 446,265 of JAJOZX010001905.1, read as the reverse complement.
AATGTTTTGAAGGCATTTGGTATAAGAGATGAATGAGAAAATGCTGGGGTGCTGGATTCCCCGTTAAACCGTAGGTCTAGGGCTGGGTGAAAAGTTCAACCTTCGTCAGAATGAACGAAAGTCCAGATTCTCCGTTAAAGTGTAGGTCTAGGGAAGGCTGAAATGTTTGACCTTCGTCAGAATGAGCAATTCGGGTAGGTCCGGAATCTCCGTTAAACGGTAGGTCTAGGGTGGGGCGAAAATTCTAACTTTCGTCAGAATGATCAATTCGGGCAGGTCCGGAATCTCCGTTAAACTGTAGGTCTATGGTTGGGTGAAAAGTTTGATCTTCGTCAGAATGAACAATTCGGGTAGGTCCGGATTCCCCGATAAACAGTAAGTATTTGTAGATTAGGCCAACTGGCTGATTTCGAATTGTGCTCTTATATATTTTGCTATTGTGTCTTTGCATGTGTCGCGCGGTCTTGGCGGCCACTGCCGCTGGCGACTTTTAAGCGAAATGCACTTTCGACAATCCGACGAAGGTGGTCCTGGTTGGTTACGCTCGGCCTTAGCCGTAGGGCATCCGAGTAACAATAATGCGACACCGCGTTATGAGAATAGAGTGCCTCTCTCGGAAGGTATAAATCACAAGTTCTCCTTTTGACATTCCTTTATTTCTCACAAGGGGGACAATCACTTTATAAACCATTAATGAATTTCTTTCAAAATACAGAGCATTAAAAAGAACCAAATCCTCTTTACTACACTTTGTTTAGAGAGTGATTAACGGACAATTACTGACTTCAAAAATACAACTCATAGCCCCAGCCGACCACCTGGGTCGAGGGCGGGAAACTCACTGTTCACCCAAAAGGGGCGAGGCACAACGTCTCCCTCTCAAGGCGTTTCCTTTTTGTTCTCACATATTCCCAGGGTGCCACGTTTTACAGAAGACCATTAAACTTTGCAAAAATTCAAAAGGACTTATATAAATCGATATTAGCAGAGAATATATATAATCGTAGTTTTACACTCAACTTCTTTATGTGATTGACTTTAGCCGAAAAGAACATTCAGAATTTAGGAACCTCTGCCTAAGATCACAGGCGCGGCAACACTGGTTTCGTTAGGGCTATCGAGGGATATCCACATACATGACGTCATTATTGGGAGAAATGGAAGAGACGAATTGGAGAGAAACAGTTAAAGGACATTCGCTTTTTCACAGCGAACTTCTAATGGCACAAACATGGATACTATTCAACCATAGAAATGGTAGGTCGCATGGTTGTGACACTGCTCCCTCCTGTGAAAAAGGATGTGTTGGTGGGGTGAAAGTTTATTTAAAATATATTAAAATAATGGAGCAGTGACAATTTTGGGGTGGAATAATCAAGGCAATTTGGTGGGAAGAATGATAATTATATTAATGAAATAAAATAAAATTACGGGAAAAAAGAATTTAAATTTCCAACTGGTGAATTAAAAGGTTGAGGTTTGATTACTAGGATTGTAGTGGAAACACTATATCAACAAAGTACTAAAAAGCCGGAAGTTTGTCACCTTCAACAATTTATCGGTATGATCAATTGTGGCAATGATACTACATAAACAATCTTATAAACTAATGAACCATCTAAGTTATTGCTGGCATTTCGACCTAATCATTTCAGTTAAAGTTCCAGTTACAGGATTGAATCTAATTTAAGTTAAATTTGAAGTTTGCCCAACGTGATAGTAACAAGATTACCTACTGAACCGCGATAAATTCGGAAGGATTACCTGGATTAAGATGACTTTTAGGGGAAAAGATACATACATAATAAATAATGATTAAAAGGAAAATTCATATTTTAAGATCCAGGAATTTCAATTCATATAACTATTTGAAGTGGAATTTAATCCGTCAGAACTGACAGATAAGAATTTCCGAAGTTATCATGATCGTACAGTTAATCAACTAATCTTATTCACTATGGGATGTAAAAATCGAATTAACTTTTCTTGGTGGATGGAGTCTTCAGCGGTGGGAGAACGGTCGCAGAATTGTAAACTTATTGCAAGAACGAATAAGTTCGTATAATATTAAAATTTATTTAAAACAAAGTAAATATAATTTAGTGAAAACTTTAAAATTTATTTAGTTACAGTTTTAGATACTTAGATGTCATTAACCATTAAGAATATCCAGGGAGAAGGAAGATAGAATTTCGAAATGGACGATGTATAGACCTTGGGTTACGTGTGTGTTTATGTGCATTAGGTGCAGAGTGTAAGTGGTTGGTGATTTGTCCCGAATGGGGAAAAGAAATTTCTAGTTGAAGTTATTCGTAATTGCGTGTACGTATATATCAATATGGGGAATAAGCATGTACAGCTGAGTGGGTAGGTACCGTAGAGTGTAGAATATGAAAGTAACTCGTTCATCCCGTGAAGAACTGAATCCTTAATGGTCAGTGGTAAATTATGAAATTTTGAAGAACGGATTAGCTTAGAGGTTGGTAAAAATTAACTTAATAAAAGCAACAGGCAAGATTATATATTGTAAGCAGCCATTAAGATTAAATGAATTCAAGTAATCCCGAGTAAATATCAAACAGTGAACTGCAATTGAATATAATTTGTCGTGGTAGCCGATGATTTGAGAATAAGGGGTGCTACTGTAGTATGCGGTCTACCTACGATTCGGCGGTCTACCTTTTAATTATAGCTTCTTATCTTCTTATTATTTTATTATTAGGTTAATTGTAGGCCCTTGACGATTGGTTAGGTTAAGTCGTGATATTTTCGTTAAAACTAACGAAAATATCATGACTTAACCTAACCAATCATCAAGGGCGTACTGTAGTATGCGGTCTACCGTTAAGTATGCGTTAGTAGTATGTTTAACTTCTTTAATAATTCATTAATTGTGTAAATTAAATTATAATTCCTTTCAATTCATTTTCAATTCCTTTTAAATATTGGATCAAATGTAGAATTCGGACCCCAGCCTTCTTTAGTTAGCTTTATAAGGCTAACTAACGAAAATTTCATGACCTAACCTAACCAATCGTCAAGGGCGTACAGTTAACCTAACGATTGGTTAGGTTAGGTCGTGATATTTTCGTTAGTTAGCCTTATAAAGCTAACTAAAGAAGGCTGGGGTCCGAATTCTACATTTGATCCTAAATATTTTGAACGGTAGACCGCATACTACAGTAGAAACTTAACGGTAGACCGCATACTACAGTAGAAACTTAACGGTAGACCGCATACTACAGTAGAAACTTAACGGTAGACCGCATACTACAGTAGCACCGAATAAGGTTTGTATGATAAAATACGATATGAGTAGTGAATTCCCTGTCCAATAAGTATGCCAATGATTGCAAGAGTGTTTCAGAGTGTGGATGAGTGTAATTGGGTGAAAGGGTAATCAGTATCCATAGATTGTTTTTGTTGTATTTATGCGTACGAGTTTCAATGTAAAAATTGACTTGAGGTACGGAGGGAAAGTGAATTCGGATGTGTCAAAAGTAAGAAAATTCACTCGGGGTTATAGATGTTACGTAATTGAATCAGTTGCACGTATTGAGTTAATTAAAAAGAAACGCACATAAAAGAATTTTAAATTAATTCAAGTAAATAAGCGGTATTGAGAACTGAATTTAGGCACAGAATTAAATTCGACTAGTAACATGCATAGCGATATATTAACAGTATCTCACCATCAATATTGACCAGACATATCAGTACGGTAATTGAATTTTATTTGACGAGTTGGCGGGGCATAGGTAATAACAGGTTTTAGTGGAATTCATGGTGAGGGCACAGTTATGTAATTGGTAATATTTAAATGGTATAACAGAATTATTAGAAAGGGAAAATGGCGTTCTAGTGGAGGGTTAAAATTGTTTATACGGTAATTTTGTTTGCTACCTTACAGGTTACATGGACAGGCCAACGGTAACTTACTCAGGATGAGTTAAATAAAGAAAAAAAAATTAAGCCTAAATATTATTTTATATTTTTTTTTCTTAAATTTTAAAATTAACTTTAAACTATACTGAACTGAACATGCACGGGATTATAGGGTTCTGTCTAGTTCTCTTAAGACCAAAGGAAAACATCCGCTTAACCTACGTTTAGGGTATGTTCGGTCATACTGGTATTTTCACGAACATACGGAGCAAGATACATTTGCGCATGGTTAGGTTGTCAGGCGAGAGGGCATGCGGGTGGGATTCGCAGCATGACGGAACGCAGTTGGCTGATCATGCGGCCTTGCTCACTCAAAAAGGAGGTGGTGTATCGGGATTTAGAAGAATGGCTTTCACTGGTTTCAGAAGAGGATCCAGGAAGAGTCAAAGAGTGATATTTGCAAAGTAGAAGGCAAGAAGGGCGAAAACATGAATTCGCGGAAGAAATTCCGACGGTGGAATAGGTTCGGGTTCGATCCCGGCACCTATGGGCTTAGCCTCGAAATTGGGTGGAAAATCCTCTACCTTTGAAAACAAAATTAAGTCATCTTCCTTAAATAGGGATTCAAGCGGGATGACCAAGTCGAGACTCAAAGGAGATGAGTCTTCAAATTTATTAGGAATAGCCAGAACGCTGGGAACTTCAAGTTCCGGCCTAACTGTAACTGAAAGGAGTGACTCGCTCTCGATGGAGTCAAAGGGGTCTACTCTGAAGACATTCGAGTTTTCATACTCAAAATTATCAAGAGTATGTTGGCTTTCTATTTCCTCGCTTGTCGGAACTAGAACGGAACAATTGACAATTGATGAAGACTCTTCCCCATCTGGTAGCAGTTCCTTTTTATTTTGAACCGGTTCCAGGGAGTCCGTCGGGTTCTATGAAAAGAGTCTTTCACCCTCAGCTGAAAAGGCCGGAGAATAGTGGTGACAAACATACTCGAAAGGTGGGTTCTCTCCTCGAATTAGGCCTGCTTCTCTATCGGCCCAATAAAAATCGTGCATAATAAAGAAATTCATCCCCAGGAGTAAATCTCCATCCCCGTCTAATTCAGATACGACCACAAATGGGGTCAGATAGGGGACTGAATCAAACTCAATAGGAAGATTACTGTAATTTCTCGGGTACTGTATCCTTCCCAATCATCGTCAATGCAGGTCAAACGAGAATGCAAAACGAATTTTTCCTGGCCATCTTGAGTAACTTCTTGTATACGCGTTGTTTAATGTAATTCGCCTGACAGCGAACTTCAACAAGAGCCAAAACGGCTTGGTTGTTGACAGAAGTTTTCATGAACATTTGTGAGCTCTCGTCAAAAAGCACCATTTCATGAGCCCAACAAGGCGTCTCCGAGACATGTGAACATACTTCGTCCGCGTCATCGATGGTTTCGCGCGGGGTTGGGGTATTGGGAGAAAAAACACAATTTGGAATATTGCAATCAGGGTAATCGGACGTCTGAAATTGACAATACGTCTTTACGCGAGCACTTTGCTCTTTAGGAAAAGATTTCTTGCCACACTGCTCACAAGACAAATTGATGGAGTTTAACAAGAAGTCATTGGGACATGATCGATTAGTTACCACACTGTTACTGTCATCATAAACATCACAATGATTATCAAAATCATTACAACCATTCGTAAAACTTGACTCGCCGACAGGACCTTGCGGGGCATCTCCCCCAACTGCTACTGAAGCAGAAAAAACATCATCTGAAATAAGATGACGGTCATCATGACCAAAAGAATCAAAAACAGGGTCATCTTTATGAACACTCACACGGGGCGGCATGGTCGAAGTAAACTAAAAACAATTAGGGTCCTGTGGAAAAAAGTTCTCAGAAACATGGTCATCTTGACCATCTAAAACAATATTAGTAATATGATTCGCGTCATCCTTAGGACATACATGGATATCTGATACATCTGAATCAAAAACAATATCAGTAGCACAATTCGCGTCCTCTTTGGGACATGCATGGATATCTGATCCATCTAAACCAAAAACAAGGTCTTCTTGACCAAAGTTCACTGAATGAACTATATTTTCGTCAGGCAGACTCTGTACTGAACGGACGCATTTCCTGAGCTCTCTGATATTGCATCTACGTTTCCATATTGCTGATAATTTTACTTTTAGACAGTTTTGAATTTTATATACTTGCGTTTATATTCACGTTGTTATAGTTAAGTAATTGAATATTAGTGGTTTTTAGCGATTTAGAAGTTTTCATAGCGTGCCGGCTTAATTTAACTTACACGTGTGACGGTTTAAACTAATTTTTAACTGCGCGATGCCGTCGCAGAAAGCGTCGTGTGTTAGGTGTACGGTAAACCGGTGGTATTCGGAATTTAAGGATTATAACGGCGGTCCTATGGCGATTACCGAGAGATCAGTTTGTTTCTTTTGCGAGTTAATGGAGGAATTAGTTGACATAAAACGCAGTGTACATGAGGTAACCGAAAGACTTGCAACGCTTGATGAGGGCAGGGGTAGGGCTACGGTTGACGGAAGCCGAACCAATACTAACGTTGAAGGCGTTAGTAATTTGAAGGGTGAGGTGCGTAACCTAGTTTCTAGTTTAGGTAGCTTGTCGGGAAGGTTGGATAGAGTTGAAGAAGGGGTTAAGGTTAGTCCGAGAGTAGTAGATGGGGAGGGATTTAGAGAAGTTAAGGGTGGAGCTAGGCCGCGTACATTAGGTGATAGGAATCCCCACCCCCTATCGAGGTTTCGAACCCTTTCGCCCATTTGGAAAGGGACGTGAATGAGGGGGAAACTATTTAAATTGGGGACTCTTTAGTGCGCCACATGGACAAAGAGTTCGTTGAACGGCATCCAACCAAGAGGAGGAGGGTCTGTCTCCCAGGGGCCACGGTTGACAGAGTTAGAGACGAAGTGGATAGGATTGACGTTGCCTCCCGTCACTCGATGTTGGTGACGATGGTAGGAGGCAACGACTCGTATAGGCCCGATACGAGAGTGCTTGACCTTTTGGAGAGATATAGGGGATTAATTAGGTCTCTGAAGGTGAGGTCAGATAGGTCTTTAGTTCTAGGTATTACCCCTAGGCACGGATTGGGTCTTAGGATTATGTCAAAAACAATATTTTTGAATAATAAATTAGAAGAGATTTGTGCAGAGGAAAATGTACCCTTCGTTAAGCTATGGTCCGAATTCAGTGATCCTAGCCTTTTTATAAAAGATGGGGTGCATTTTAATGAAATAGGTAATGCTAGGCTAGGTAGGTTAATAGACGAAAACGTGCGAAAGCTGTATAGGTCGAACTCGAAGCCTTCTTTAAACGTTGTGAGTCCGGGTAACGCGGGCCCGACGTGAAAAATAGTTTAAAACGCGGGCCCGTGGTAAAAAATAACTTAAACGTCTTTTATTGTAACGCGCGTAGTATTAGAAAGAAATTAAATGAATTTAAGGCGATAATTTATTCCGGCAACTACGATATAGTTGCTATCACTGAAACTTGGTTAAATACCGTGACTCGGGACTTGTTGGGGGAACTTGATATACCGGGTTTTAAACTCTCTACTAATGATAGGTTACATAGGTTTCGTGGCTGCGTTTTGCTGTACATTCGTAATTCCCTTAGGGATATCGAGGTTAAGATAGATTTTCCGGCAGCAATTAATGCGATATGCGTTGAAGTTAGGGCGCATAGTATTAGTTTTAATTTTGTTGTTGTTTACAGACCACCCGTTCAACCCCTCGATACAGATACTAGATTTTAGTCACTTCTTGGTAACTTTATTGACAATCGGAATAGTATAATTGTCGGAGACTTTAACTGCCCTAATTTTAATTATGAGACTTTTACTGGTAATGAGGAGGGTTTGAGATTGATCGAGTTTATGGAAGATAACTTTTTACAACAGATGGTTACCGAACCAACGCGCGGTGATAATATTTTAGATTTATGACGAACGGCGAGAATATAGTCGAAGGTTTAGAAGTAGGCGAGAGTTTAGGATGTAGTGATCATCAAATTCTTAGGTTTAAGTTATTGATAGAAAACACTAAGGATAGTAACGTAATAGAAGTCCCTGATTTTCGTAGGGCTAATTTTGATAGTTTTGCGGATAGGATGAGAGTAGTGGACTGGGATAACTTATTTATGGGTAATGACACAAATTTGCATTGGGTAGCGTTTAAAGAAAGTTTTAGGAATATTGAAAGGGAGTTTATTCGGTGCTACTGTAGTATGCGGTCTACCTACGATTCGGCGGTCTACCTTTTAATTATAGCTTCTTATCTTCTTATTATTTTATTATTATGTTAATTGTACGCCCTTGACGATTGGTTCGGTTAAGTCGTGATATTTTCGTTAAAACTAACGAAAATATCACGACTTAACCTAACCAATCATCAAGGGCGTAAAGTAGTATGCGTTCTACCGTTAAGTATGCGGTCTAGCAATTATGCGTGGTCTACATAGCAAAATACCAACCAACCTAAGAAAACTATGTGGATCCAACCTCAGGGGCACATACACAAGAAATTGAGCGATCGTGGTTGGATGTCAAAATAGATATTATGAAAAGAAAAAGAGGGGTTCCGCTTCAATTATTACAATCGCACCTTGACTATTACTGTTGGAAAGTACTTAGAAAAGATGACGTTTGTTTATTGCTTTTTTAAATAATGTTCGAACTGTATACAGATGATAATACTGTTTTTTCGTTTTTGTAATTTTGTCATTTAATGTTTTAAATGTGTTAATGTGTTAATGTTTTATAATTCCTTAATGTTTAACTTCTTTAATAATTCCTTAATTGTGTAAATTAAATTATAATTCCTTTCAATTCATTTTCAATTCCTTTTAAATATTTTGAACGGTAGACCGCATACTACAGTAGAAACTTAACGGTAGACCGCATACTACAGTAGAAACTTAACGGTAGACCGCATACTATAGTAGAAACTTAACGGTAGACCGCATACTACAGTAGCACCGTTTATTCCTCGTAGGCCCAAGCGCGCTAGAAATCATGGTAGGCCCAAGTGGTGGACTAGGGAGCTAACTGGTTAGAAGAATGGCTTCGTGCTAGGAGGCAGAGGGTCGTAGTGAATTGGAGTGGTTAGATCTAGGTAGCGGTGTCCCACAGGGTTCAGTGTTAGGCCCATTGCTATTCGTAATTTACATTAACGACATAGATGTAGGATTGACTAGTAACGTGTCAAAATTCGCGGACGATACTAAAATAGGGGGTAAGGTTGTTAACGAGGACGATAGAAATAGGCTCCAAGACGATGTAAATAGGATTATGGAGTGGACAGATAAGTGGCAGATGCAATTTAACGTAGAGAAATGTGAAGTTTTGCATATAGGTTCTTGTAACAACAATAATTACACGTACACGATGGATGATAGGGAGTTGGCGAGCGTTGACGAGGAAGTAGATTTAGGCGTAAGCGTATCTAAGGATTTAAAGGTTAGGAACCAGTGCCTGGAGTCTTGCGCAAAAGCTAATAGGATGTTAGGCTTCATAGCGCATAATTTCGAATTTAAATCGAAGGATATTATATTGCCCCTTTACAAGTCCCTAGTCAGGCCTCATTTAGAATATGCCGTTCAGTTTTGGTGCCTGTACTTGCGTGAGGATATTGATAGGTTAGAAAGGGTTCAGCGTCGTGCCACGAAACTAATTCCGTCATTGCGCAACAAGCCTTATGAATAAAGGATTAAAGAGTTAGACCTGTATTCACTCGAAACTAGGAGATTAAGGGGGGAGCTTAATGAAGTTTTCAAATTTGTTAATGACATCGATAACGTAAATTTTGACAAATTGTTCACTTTCGATAATAGTAATACTCGTAATAACGGATTTAAGTTGCGTGGCAGACGTTTCATTACTAATATCGCTAAAAACTTCTTTACGTTTAAAGTAATTCATAAATGGAATAATCTTCCCGCGCCCGTCGTGAACTCTACCAGCGTTAATGTGTTTAAGAACCGTCTTCACAGACATTTAAAATATTAACGTTGTTTAAAATAAAAAAAAAACAATTAGCAACAGGAGCTCTGGGGGTGGTGGTCGAGGATGAGTCTGTTGACGATTAGTGCCAGCTTGTGACATGCCAGCGTGTGATGCCAGCAATAAAATTAAAAAAAAAAAAATTAGACTAACACGAACGTAGATGTAGCTCGTAGCGTAAACTAACCCACTTTTTGTTTAACTTTACCTACTTTTTTTTTTTCTCATCCTCTCCTTACTTTGCATGTCTGTAACTCTCTTTTCTTGCATGTTTTTAGTTTCCATGGTATGACAGTGAGTTAACTGTGTTTGCATGGTGTGTAAGCTTTCTTATTTTACTTCTTTTCATCTTTCACTCCTCTCCTATTCTCTCCGACTATTTTTCTGACTTGTCGGCAGTGGCCGGCGGATGATGATGGTGAGTCTTTTTTCTCTTTTTCTGAATGAATGTTAACCCACGAGTGATAGGTGTTCCTCCTTACTTAACCCTTTATTCTCTTCTCTTCACCCCCTACTCTTTCCTTTCTCTCGGGCTAACCTTAGAGTGGATCTTAGGGTCTTTGTTAGCCTTAGCTTCTGTAGATCTGTAGATCAGTTGAACTAACCGAATCAGTTGCATCAATGTTAAAATGACTAAAATTACTATCCATTTGAGGAGCAGTGTCTAAATCATTGTACAAATCATGGCCATCGGGACCAACATGGTTGTCCTGACCGTGATGAGAATAAAATAAATTCTGATTTTCAATTTTCAACAAAAGTTTCATTATAAAGATTTTCAACAGAAGTACCTTTATGATTACATAAATCAACAATTTCATTGTTGTCGTTACTGTTTTCAACATTAGCATCACAAATCATCATTAGGCGAGGCTGTGAGTTCTAGCCTCGAAGGAAATACATTTGAAGAAGCCAAAACCAACGGTTCAGAGACAACTGAGTTAGATGAGAAAGCTAGGTCAGGTTGACCCGAATTTTCTAAGGGTGACGTTTCATCGTCACCAGAAGGGTCCTGCTCGGGTGCATTACACCAGAGAAGGGAATGACGTTTTTTATCCCATTTATCGACGAAGCATCAAGCCGAAAAATCGAAATAGAATCCGTTGGGTCGTAGGATTTCCGGGCCAATATCTAAATCATAGCCGGGAAAATATTCTGGAGGGACTACCAAGAAACCTTTACAGATAAGAAAATTACTAAACCACATGGCAAGTATAGTTTCCGGAAGGACGGGAATGAGATTACCATCAGCATCCCGAATGTGTGAAACGGATGGCGGCTCTCTAGAGGGAGGGTACTGCCATTTATCCAGTATAGACGCAGAAACAAGATTATACGAACATTTAGGATCAAAACGGCCTAGAAGGGGGGATCTCCTCTGGAGAACGGAGTTTGAAATCGATTTCGGGGATAAAATAATAACTTTCGGAAGATTTCGAATGTACAGAACTCAAAGAGAAATTAGATTGGGAAAGTGGGGCAGAATCAGGTACTCTAAATGCCTTTTTTCCCAGACCAGAAGGGTCATTGGAATCGCTCCGATCCTCTACCGGAACAACATTTTCGGGGGACGCATTTTCGCGCAACACTGAAGGATAGTGACATGACTCATGAACAAGAGAATGAAGGAAAAACCATAACTGGCGTGTTCTACTGTCTTTTATACTGTTAACGTCAATGACCCATTTGACGGATCCCTGCCTGTCACAATATCCTGTGATTTCATGCAGACTTTTACACATATCATACCAATTACGTTTAAATTCTATCCAAGAGAATTGATATACTAGTCTATTGGACCAATTAATAAGAAACGTACTGACGCGCGCAGCGTCACTGAAATTTGGGACACAAGTGTCAAAAGCAAAACCGATTTTATCGGCGCCTGAAACCTGACAACCCTTAAACGAATCGTCGATTTTACCGAGCCAATCCTTAAGGCGGGGCTCTACAAACCTATTATTTACGCGACCACGAAAATGAGAGATATCAATTGTGCGTTTCCATATTGACGAGGGAGTTACAACGTCAACATTAGTGTACTTCACGGGGGGTAATGGTTCGGACATCGTTAATCCTAACACGTGTCGTTTTCACGAAAGTGTGTGTGTGTGTGAAACAAAAAAAAAAATAACCATGTAAGAGACAAGAAATGAGAGAAAGGGAAAAAATGGAACAATTTCTAAGTATTTTGAATAAAATTAAAATGAAAAAAAATGAGATAAACACTGAAACAATTTATAGTTACGAGATAACGTAGGAGACCAAAAAGGATCGACTCTGCTTTAAATCAGGAAGCAACAATCTCATAACGCCGAAGTCTCGTTGGCGAGGTTCGAAATTCCGGTCAGACGAGCTCAAAATCACACTAGAAAAAAGGGTTACAGTATAACAACAATAACGTAAATTTTCACTAAGATTAATGGTGAGTTATGAACTTATGTATCAGTAATATGACTGATCGCAGCCATTTCCCACAACAAAATCTAAAATGATATTATTTAATATCCTAATCTATTATTTAATATCCTAATCTTTTATAAAAAGAATTTGAAATTCAAATTTATAATTTGTTGGGAAAAATAAATCCATCACTCAATGACTAAACGCCTAATTTTTACTGCATTACGTATTAACTCTCGAACAATTAATTAAAATCAATTAATTAAAAAAAACTGATTAAATGTTTAAAGTCACTTCACTGGTTCACACTTAAAAGGAATAATCATAAACAGTGGCGGCTCGTCAGTAGGCGCTGCGGAACTGCAGCACCCCTAATTTTTTAATTTATAATTGAAATAATTAAGAACAATATAAGGATGAGCTCACTGAATAACTTTTTCAAAACTTTTGAAACTTTTATTCATTGCTCAATGCTCATCCTTTTATTTCAGTAATTATTTCAACCCATTCTTAGAGACAGCACCCCTAGAATTTTTAGTCACGAGCCGCCACTGAATTCATAAAAGTTAATAATAGAGTTAATACTTAAAAACCCAATTCATAACGAATCTGGACGCTTCCTCCCGATTTGAAGGTCATGCGTCAGTTGTGTCGAAGGAAGAAATGACGTCATCCACAACCATGACGTCATCGAGAGAAACGAGGCACAGGTTGACGATTGTCGGAGGCAAGGCGGTCGACGGTTGATCGGAGAAAAATACGAACAATGATTCAAAAGTTGATTGAAGATTACAAATCAAAGAAAAGTTCTTCAAAGGAAATTTTTTTTTTTTTTTTAGTCAATTTATTTGGTTGATTGTAGAGAGAATTACACGGAAGAAATTTCCAAGTAAACGAAGGTTGATTGAAGGTCAACGATGAATTGAATCAAAATGAGGTTGCAGATGGTGGAGGTTCAAGTTAAAGAGATTGAAAGGCGACGTCGAAGGAGTGAATAACTAAATTGCATGAAGTGTTTCAGAATTTTTTCAAAGTATGGACACTCATTGATGAACAGCGGTTTCTTTTTTTTTTCGGTTGGAGACTAAAATGTCTCTGGTCTCGGTGGAAACCTCCAAATGTCGCGCGGTCTTGGCGGCCACTGCCGCTGGCGACTTTTAAGCTGAAATGCACTTTCGACAATCCGACGAAGGTGGTCCTGGTTGGTTACGCTCGGCCTTAGCCGTAGGGCATCCGAGTAACAATAATGCGACACCGCGTTATGAGAATAGAGTGCCTCTCTTTGAAGGTATAAATCACAAGTTCTCCTTTTGACATTCCTTTATTTCTCACAAGGGGGACAATCACTTTATAAACCATTAATGAATTTCTTTCAAAATACAAAGCAATTAAAAAGAACCAAATCCTCTTTACGACACTTTGTTTAGAGAGTGATTAACGGACAAGATTAACGGACAATTACTGACTTCAAAAATACAACTCATAGCCCCAGCCGACCGCCTGGGTGGAGGGCGAGAAACTCACTGCTCACCCAAAAGGGGCGAGGCACAACGTCTCCCTCTCAAGGCGTTTCCTTTTTGTTCTCACATATTCCCAGGGTGCCACGTTTTACAGAAGACCATTAAACTTTGCAAAAATTCAAAAGGACTTATATAAATCGATATTAGCAGAGAATATATATAATCGTAGTTTTACACTCAACTTCTTTATGTGATTGACTTTAGCCGAAAAGAACATTCAGAATTTAGGAACCTCTGCCTAAGATCACAGGCGCGGCAACACTGGTTTCGTTAGGGCTATCGAGGGATATCCACATACATGACGTCATTATTGGGAGAAATGGAAGAGACGAATTGGAGAGAAACGGTTAAAGGACATTCGCTTTTTCACAGCGAACTTCTAATGGCACAAACATGGATAATATTCAACCATAGAAATGGTAGGTCGCATGGTTGTGACACATGCATCTGATTATATAATATATATGTGTGTGTGTGTGTGTGTGTGTGTGTGTGTGTGAGTGTGCAATAATAGAGGCTTTATTCGGGTAAATCCAGATTCTCCGTTAAACTGTAAGTCTAGGGTGGGGTGAAAAGTCTGAGTTTTGTCAGAATGATCAATTCGGGTAGGTTCAGATTCTCCGATAACTGTAGGTCTAGGTTGGGGTGGAAGAAAAGTCTGACTTTCGTCAGAATGATCAATTCGGGTATGGCCGGAGTCTCCGTTAAACTGTAGGTCTAGGATGGGGTGAAAAGTTTGGCCCTCGTTAGAATGAACAGTTCGGCTAGGTCCGGGTTTTCCGTTAAACTGTAGGCCTAGGATGAAATGAAAACCTTGACCTTCGAAGGAATGAACAATTTGGGTATTTTTTTGCTGTTCTTTGAATAAAAAGAAATGTTGTTTTGAAGGCATTTTGTATAAGAGATGAACGAGAAAATGCTGGGATGCTGGATACCCCGTTAAACCGTACGTCTAGGGCGGGGTGAAAAGTTTGATCTTCGTCAGAATTAACAATTCGGGTAGGTCCAGATTCTCTTTTAAACTGTAGGTCTAGTGTGCGGTGAAAAGTTTGGCCTTCGTTAGAATGAACAATTTGGGTAGGTCCGAGTTTGTGTATTATCATTTTGTTTGATCATATATTTACTCTTCGGTCGTAATTCTTATGCTATTATTATTTTTTATTGCAGAGATTCCTTCGCTTCTACAGGAATGTATATTTATTTTCAATATATTTCCTGAAATTGGATCCAATAATTTGTCTAAATAAACAGAGTGATGTGATGGTGTTTTATTTAATTCTTGTGGATGTATACATAAACGTTATTATTATTATTTAATTATACCAAATCGCTGGTTAGGCCGTCTAATCATCTGGTGGGTTATGCCAACTGGCGGTTTAAGCCAGCTGACAGGGACAAACGCACACAAATGCACGTACGCCTCCGACTAGGTTTATGCCAATCCAATAATTCGTCTAAGCAAACAGAGTGATGTGGTGGTGTTTTATTTAGTTCTTTTGGATGTATATATAAACGTTATTATTATTATTTAATTATACCAAATGGCTGGTTAGGCCTTCTATGTCAACTGGCGCGTTATGCCAACTGGCGGATTAAGCCAGCTGACGGAATATGCTAACTGGCTGAAAGTCAGAATATATGCTTTAAGTAAATAATAGCGCAATCTAGCACCTCAGCCAGTTAAGCCAATGGCTGATTAGGATCTTATAAGACCGGGCGCTCGTCTGAAGTTTTGATATGCGTTTGGCTCCTGCCAAGCGAACACCTCTCTTCCTCTGTCTCCTCCTCCTCCTCTCTCTCTCTTAGGTTAGGTATATCCCTTTGGGGGGTGAGGCCGTCCCACCTTATCCTCCAAAGAGGTCTCCCCCAGCTTGTTGGGGGAGTTCACTGCAACTTGGGGATAACTCCACCCTCAAGTTACATAACCTCTTGCAAAAATCCCCCTCCCCCTTTGTTGTATAACCTATTGCAACACTGATCAACATTTGCAATTGCACTGCACTCTCTCCTTTTGCGCCCATTCTACTAAGGTGAATTGTCGTGTTTTTGGGGTTGATGGTCTAGTAAAGACAGTGCCATTGGTGAGAAGTCTGTATACTCTTTTAACGGTTGCTGTTGGCATGGATGCCCACGCCCTGAGTGTGGAATCGTAGGAGATATCCACGGTAGATCTCCTGCCGATAGTCTCTCAGTTCACTCATAAGGTCTTGTGGGAGCATGAGTATGATGCACGGATGGAAACACATGGAGAGAACCGCGAAGAAATAAACACCATCAAGCGTTCAATGGTGTTGAATCCTCTCAAATGCGGTGATGGCTTGCTCGGACGGCGTACAAACCCAATCAAGCTATACATTCCACCGACGGAAGGCGTGAAACTCCATTCCTACGACTTCTGTTCTTTATATCCCTACGTGATGAAGAACAATCCGTACCCGTAGGTGCACCTGAAAAACTGGTGGGACTTGACGTGCCCACCATCGATGTGTTCTCAACAAATTTGAACAAGTACTATTTCGGTCTTTCTTTCTTAGACGTGCTCCCACCTTGCGATTTATGGATGCCGATCTTACCCCTCGTCATAGATCACAAGCTCATGTTTCCCTGTGCGTGAAGTGCGCAGAGGAGAATAATGGGACATGTAATCACACAGCCAACGAGAGGAAGATCAGAGGTGTATATACAAGTCCTGAGCTGTCTCTAGCTGTCCGTCATGGTTACAGAATATTGAAGATATATGAAGGGTGGAGGTTTCAGAAGTTACCCAACCCTTTGACGCCGTATAAAAAATACTTTTTTGAAGGATAAGGTAGAAGTATCAGGCTACCCGTCAGAGATTGAGAGTAAGGGTGAAAAATCGGCGTATATTCAGCGCTACCGTGACCGTGAAGGGATACAACTTGACCGGGCCCAAATTGTTAAGAACCCTGGCAAGCACTTTAGTGCAAAGTTATGCCTAAATAGTCTTTGGGTCAAGTTTTCACAGAATACAGGTAAAGGGAACGTTCATTTTGCCCAAAATTATAACGAGGTGTGGAATTATGTCAATGCCCCCGATAAAGAGGTCATGGAGATCGTGAATACTGGTAACACGTACATAATAAAGTACATCACCGAACTGGCCACAGATACCTCACGCGTTACAAACATACCTGTAGCCAGCTTCACAACGGCATACGCACGCATCAAGCTTTGGGGACTACTGCACTCTCTTGGGCGGAAGGTGCTGTACGCTGACACAGATAGCGTAATATTCATAGAGAGGGAGGGTGAATACATGCCGCCTATTGGGGAATTCCTCGGAGAGTTGACTGACGAGATCATGGATGAGTATGGTGATGGTGCATACGCTGACTCCTTCGTATCAACAGGGCCAAAAACTTATGGGGTACGGGTGAGGGTGGGAAAAGAGCTGAAATATATCGTGAAGGCGAAGGGCTGACTCGTTGAAGAAGCTTGTGTGCTTAGAAGATGAATGTGACCAACTTGCCCAGCTGACTCTAGGAACCCACAGAAACTGGAGTGTGTGAAGGAACTAAGGGGCACAAAGGTGTGCCGTAACACCTATAAGAAACGTTACCAGGTGCCTGGCACCTATGATACCGTACCCTTTGGGTACCATAGTAACTGGATGTCACATATGTCTATTATTAAGGATATGTTTATTTATTACATATATTTGAATATGTAAATATTTGAATTAGGGTTTCATTTTCAACATTGGGTGTGCGTGCGTCTGTACAAGAAAAAGTCCTAAGCTTCGCCCACTGTAGGATCAATCAAATGGTCACGTGAATCCTGCTACTACCTCGGCATATCTCTCCCCTTTGCGTGCTCAGTTGGCCGCTGCAAGCCTTGGATCTCAGACGTATATTTGAAGAATTCTCTCGTAGACGAAAAATAGTGATGGCTACTTTTGATATTGCGTGTTCGACGTTTATGAAGTGGTATTCGGTGAAGTCAGAAGATGTGGTGAATACTGAAAAACGGCCTAGCGCCCCCCCTCGTTTGAGACTTTTAAGGCTAAGTTGAATCGCGCGAAGCTTGAGGAACAAGATGTTCAAATACGCTATGGATATTCTGGCGTGAGCATTGCCGGGTTTCGCGCCACAAACGATGTAATGGACTACGTTGTAGGGCTAAACTGTATAAAAGCGTACATATACCCTGAGGTGAAAGAAACAACGCGTGCAGAAGAGACGCAACGGATATGGATAATGAGTCTTGTTGATGAGTGGTGTCCTTGAGGCAAAAACAAAAAACTAAATCTTTATATAAAAATAAAAACAAAAAAGCTTAAAGAAACAAAAATAAAAAATAAAAAATAAAAAAATCAAACCTAAAAAAATTAATATAAAAAAATCGAGTTCGCAGCGTTAAAAAATTGCAACACAATATTACCGACGCAGGTATTTAACAAATTTGTGCTTCTTTCAACTTCTCAGGAGCGACGATGTCGATAACAACACGTGTGGCCAGTGTCATCTGGTTGGTTGGTGTTACTCAGGCGAACTTTACATCATCGAAGCTTCCATCTCGCCGACAAGTATTGGCTGTTCTATTCCATTTCCACAATCAGCAAAAATTGACTCTTAAAGACAGCATGTCCAAGACAGCTGATCTCTTGCTTCAAATTTGGATGAAAGCTCGAGTGCCTACAAAAGCTGCTGAACATGTCGAACACATCAAGAAGCGTCATACTGAGTGGTAAGTGCTCAAGAAGAATATCAACCGAAAGTCTGCCACGAACCATGCCAACCAGGTAGCATTTCAAGATGGGTTAGACAACCTCTTCGACATCGCCCACCAGGATGCCATGCAGCTGATGAAAATTGAAGACACTAGTTATACAAATTCCTGATTATACAATTCCTGGAAGCTCAACGGGAGAGAGGACAGAGGGACACGATGGCTGGAGTCGACAGAAAATTCACTCTGCAAGAAGAACGTGTTGCAAGAAGGAGAGCGGAAGCTTCAAAGCGGGCTGGCAAGCGGCTTCATCAAGTTCTTGAGTTGTCTTCGTCGAGCAACTCGTCAGAAGTGGAGGAAGAGCTTGTACCATCAGAAACGCGTGCTCCTAAACGAGCTCGACTTCGTGGAACTGTAAGGGTGGTGACACCTGAAGTGGCAGCTGCACTAGATCCGACTAATGTGACTGACCGGCAAGCAGCGCATATATTTTCATCGTTAGCGTCCACGAGCCAATTCGGTCACGAAGTGGAAGACCTGATGATCAGCCGAAGCACTATCCGCAAGGAGCGGATGGAACATCTGAAGAAGTTTGCTCATGAGATGAAGGAAAGCTTCGCCCCAGCAGTTCCTCTGATCTTGCATTGGGACGAAAAAATCATGGAGGATTACTCTGGTCCTGGTCGGGACAAAGTGGACCGTCTCCCTATTCTTGTATCTGGACAAGACGTGAAGTTGCTGGCAGTTCCAAAACTTCAATCGGGAAAGTCGGAAGTAATTGGGAGTGCTATCGTGGAGACGATAAATGAGTGGGCACTGAGGGAACGAGTGAAGGGGCTCTGCTTTGACACCACCGCGTCCAACACTGGTTCAAAGGGAGGAGTTTGTGTTCGTTTGGAAACTGAGCTTGGGAGGAATTTATTGTACTTGGCGTGTCGACATCACATCTCGGAGATACTCCTAAAGACGGTCTGCAGCCTTCATGATGTCTCCAGCTCCAAATCTCCAAATATTCGGCTCTTCGGTCAGTTCCGGGACTACTGGCCTTACCTCGATAAGACAGCATACTCCTCGGCAGTGGATGAAGAATACCTAATCTCTTTGATAAATGGATATAAGACTGAGGTCATTGCATTTGCTGTTGACCAGCTGTCCAAATTTCAGTCACGGGATAACTACCGTGAGCGCTTTGAGCTGACGATTATCTTCCTTGGAGAGGTCCCTCCACGCGGGATCCATTTCCGATATCCAGGAGCAACACATCGAGCACGTTGGATGGCTCGAGCTATCTACGTCATCAAAATGTGGGTCTTCCGCAAGGAGTTTCCCCTCCAGCAGCAGCAGGGATCATCAAGAAGGCCATCGCGCAGTGATATGGTGTGGCGCCACCTCCAGGAAGTAAGCCTCTTTGTCACGGCCATCTATGTAAAATACTGGTTTCAGAGTCCGTCTTCAGTAGAAACTCCGAGAAACGATCTGAATCTCCGTGCACTAGCTAACTATGCTCATAAAGATATATCTAAGGCTGTCAGCACAGCATTCAGCCGCCATCTTTGGTAGGCTTCGGTTTCTTCGATGACAATGTTGCAGCAGAGGAGAAGAGGCAGATGGTAAATGCCCTGAAAAACAAAATCGGGTTTGAGAAGCCCCCTAAACGGACCTCTCCAGTTGGCCAAGCATGTGGGAAAAAATTCACGATTTTGTCACCATGTCAACTCTGAAGTTTTTTGAAATACTTGAACTGCCTCAAGATTTCTTGGAGGAGGATCCAACACTTTGGCCAGTCCATGAATCATACAGGAGGAGCCAGGCTACTGTATGATTCATGGACTGGCCAAAGTGTTGGCAGAACGCGGAGTTACACTCATCCAGGAGTTCAATGCATCTCTCACGCGCAGCGAAGAGCAGAAGCAGTTCCTTCTAAAAGTCGTTGAAGATCACCGGAAGGTCTTCTTGTCACCCAGGAAGAAGTCTGCCATCAGGCAAACCTAGCAACAATGATTAATTATCTGGCATTTATCTAATAATATATGACATGTAAAGTGTCAATGGAGAAATTCCAATGTTTTGTTTTTGTACAATACACAAATTATTTTTTTAATAAAATATCCCCCCAACACGGATGGTTGTGGAACAATCATTAGCGGGGATGGGGCTAATGACCTGTTGTGTGAAAGGAACACTTATTACAATGTTTTAATAATTTAATTTGTCAAAATGGACAGCATGCTTTTCACAAAACAGCTCCATTTTTTTTAAGTGTGTCCCAATAGCAATAAAATGGATGGAGGTCTTATCAAAAAAAACAAAATAGCTTTGGGCAAGTCCTAAATATATCCTGATCTCAAAAAATTTTTTAGTGTATCATTTTTTAAGCTAGCGGCACCAAATGCCGGGTTGGCATAATAGATATTCCGATATCAGATTTATAAAACTACCCTAATATATACCTCGTTAACCTCATTGCTGTTCCGTGCGTTGATCTCTCTTCACAAGAAGGTCAAGCTGATGGTCCCGCCTCTAAGTCTGGCTTGGTGGAGGAGCGAGTTGCTTTCTTGCGCTCTCCACCGTACATAGCCAGGTACACCCGGCTCATCTGGTACCGTCCTGAGGCAGGCATCTAGTCTTCTCTTGAAGACTTCGACGTTGACCCCTGTAACGTTTCTGAGGTCCTTTGGAAGCTTAAAAAGTCTTGTCCCACTGACAACCAAGCTATTTTCTTTCAGTGTTGAGGAGGTCCTTTGTCGGGCCTTTATTTGGGAACACTACACATTCTGCCTTTCCTATTTTGTACCAGTTTTTTTATCATTTTCCATATGTATCATAGATTATGGTGTACCTCTCTCTTCTTCTTTCCAGGGAGTACAGATTTAGTTTACTTAGTCTTTCCCAGTAGTTGAGTTCTTTGCAGCCATCAAACTTGGCTGTGAAATGTCTCTGCGTTTCTTCTAGTTTATTAGATTCTTCCTTTTTATATGGGGACGTCAAAACTGAGCAGTATTCAAGTTTTGGTATAATCAGTGTTTTTAGCATGAGAATCATTACTGTCCGTCCCTTCTTTTCAACGTTCTTAGTAACTGTCCCGCGACTCTTTTTGCTTTATTTATCGCTATCTGATTTTGTGTTTCGAATTTCGCATCATCGGTCATTATTACCCCCAGATCGATCGCTTTCGTGTTTCTCTGAATTTCCTGTCTATCTGGATATAATATGTAGTCTGTTTAAGTTCCTAATTTCTACCATATCTCAAGAGCTGAAATTTCTCGGTGTTAAATGTCATGTTCTTGTCTTCTGACCTTTGTATATTTTGTTCGTGTCCCTCTGCAAAGCCTCCACTTCATTTACACCGCTGATTTGTCTGCTGATCTTTGTATCGTCTTCAAAGGATGTTGCTATACTGTTGCTGTTTACTCCGCTGTCTATGTTAGTTAACATGATAATGAACAGGAGTGGGGCTAGTACTGTCCTTTGTGCTACTGAGCCGCGCACTTCCGATTCTGATGATGATATACCTTGAATTTTGACGACCTGTTGACGTTCTCTGAGGAAGTTGTAGATCCATTTTCCCACTTTTCCTGTTATTCCAATATATTTAATTTTATGTGCTATTATACCGTGATCACATTTTTCAAAAGCTGTAGCAAAATCTGTGTATATGACATCGTAGTTGTCATTGCCTTCCAGTGCGTCTAGGATATTGTTGAATGTTCTATTAGTTGTGATAGGCATGATCTACCTGATCGGAATCCGTGTTGATTTTCGTTGAATCTTTCCAGTGTCTCCAGGAAATCATAAATTTTCCCTCTAAATATTCTTTCAAATACTTTGGTGAGGTAGGACGTCAATGACACTGGTCTATAGTTCTTTGCTTGAGAGCTATCCCTTCCTTTATATAAAGGGACAATGTTTACTCTTCCCAAGATGCTCGGTATTTCCCCAGTGTCTAGGAATCTTCTCCATATCCAGTATAAAGGTGTAGCTATTTTATTTTTACAGTTTTTAATCAATAATGCGTTCCATTCGTCAGGACCTGAATGTGGTTTCATTTGTCCGATAGCTATTGCTACATCTTCTGGGGTAAAATCAAAGTCTATTATACACTCTCCTTGCAATTTCTCTTCAAAGAATGCACCTATGTCAGGTATGGAAAAAAACTATACATGTTTACAATATGGTATCGTGTGTGGTACCTTTATTTCATAATTAAGTATAAATTATTAATTAATTGAATTAAGTATCTACAAAATTGCCTCGGGATTGGCGACATAGCCTATTGTGAATGAAAATATTTTCCATACATACATAGAACCCATATGTAGGCATCGGGCCTGCTTGACAACAAGAAAACCAAATTTATTATTTCGTGTTCAACATTTTCCATTGCTGACTCATGAAAATTACATCAAGCGAAGAGTAAACGAACTTTGAAGAATCAGCGGATTCCTAACGATTTATTATTAGCGGCTCGCTTGGAGCTTGCTTATGTTACAGCGATGCTTTAAGCAAGGAAGATGTCCTTCATCTTCCTATAAGTTCTGAGTGAAATCCTCATAATATAAAACCTAATAACTATAAACAGGATAGGCCTATTCCTTCAGGTATTTAAATAGTGACTTCCTATATTAGTTACATCAAATCAACTCGTTGTGTAACTCCATCGTACCACAGCCCTAAATCGAAAAAGATCGTCGCGCCCCACATCGAAACAGAAGAGAGGTCCAACGAAATAGTAAGGTAAGGCAATTCCTTTCTTTACCATGAGGCAGCGCAAATACCGAAGGCAAATAAACATAGAGAGGTCCTTTGAAGACCTACATATATCATACATAACTCTCTAACGAAAAAACGTAGGGCTTTTGTCGTTAACTCACCACTGAAATCTGCTGGAAATTTACAACGGATGACGGTAACAGGCAATGAACCCGTAGCCCTATATAGTTTTTACCAATGGTGGCCCGTTTTGGAGGAACCGATCCCTTTACCTTTACACTAACACAAACTTTACCTTTACACTAACCGTAAACAAAGCCTTGTTCATTTAACAGGCCTATCTCATTTAAGGTCCTATAAAAGTAGGCCAAATTTCAACCTAAGCCTATTTAGTAGGCCCATCTTACTTTACCTTACATAATAGGCCTACCTCTCAAAGTAGGCCTTACTCTTTACACTCAAAGCCTATCCTAACTAAAAACATTGTAAATTTTTAATTCAACCTTTGGCGCAGGTTATATAAAAAACTTATTACAGTAATTTAACTCGCTCATAAAACTCTTCAACTACATAAAATTAAACTCAGAACTTTAACACTAACAACAATTATGGAAGACTTGGACAAAAGGGTAAAAAACCCAGACCAAGAAAACAAGAAAACAAAACCACAGACCTTGGAGCTATGGCACCATCTCAAAACTACAAAAAATTAATGAGAAAAAAATCAGACGTAAAGGTGTTATCACCAAACTGTACAATGATTACAAACGGAAAGAACCAACAAGATATGATCTTGAAACAACATTAAATTCTATTACTCGTTACAAACAAGAAATTCTCACAGTAGAGGAGGAAATTATTACAGAAATTGATAACACAATTGAACTAACAGATGATGAGTATTCTACTCTCCTACTTGACAATGAAAATTATATTACAAAAGTTAATTCCTATATTTCTGAAATTTAAAACCAACTTGATGAATACAAAAAACAAGACACAAATGAAAGCTTCTTAGAAGCCATCCGAAATGCTTCACTGAGCTTTCCCAATGTGTCTGAGGGCAATGAACTAAGATCAAAATTGCCTACACTTGAAGTACCCACTTTTGAGGGTGACAGAGCCAAATTTCAATCTTTTATTGAAAAATTTTATAGCCTTATACAGTAGGTAATAAAAACTACATTACATATATTGATAAATTTAGTTATTTAGTGAACTATCTGAAAGGCCCTGCCTTAAGATTAGTGGAATCACTGCCAGCCATAGGTACTTCTTATTCTGTGGCAATAGAATTACTTAACAGAAATTACATGAATAAGGATGAAATTTTACATGATTTGGCTCTTAAAGTAATGAATATGCGAAACCCAAAAGACAACTATGGTGACCTCTTTGACTTTTACTGTGAGTTTGAATGTATCATGGGACAACTTAAAAACAATAAATATAATTTAAACATTACAGAAACAGCTTGGATCATTCAAGCTGTTGTTTTTGAAAAACTCCCTTCTAAAGTCAGAGATATTTCATCAGAGAACAACTGACATATACCCTAGCCTTAATAAGCTAAGAGAAGATTTCCCAACTGTACTTTCACTTTACAAATCAAGTTACACACTCCCAAAATTTAACATAGCACAAGAAAAAACCAGCAATGCAGAAAACCAAAAACCTAACAAAAGATTTCAACACTTACCAGTTACATTCAAACACAACCGCAAAACTCAATTTGCGGAAAATAAAGTGACAGAAAAAGACTCAAAGACCCCTACTCTACAAAACTTTAATGTAACTACTTTTGAGTATAACCCCATACCATGCAAATTTTGTTTTAGCAGTGAACAATGAACATAGTTCTACAAATTGTCCCAAATACACAGACTTTACAGCAAGGTCAAAACGTTGTGAACAACTAAACTTATGCAAAAAATGCACTCGATCACGCACCATAAGTTAAACTGCAAATTAAACTTAAAATACAATTGTAAGTTTTGCAATAGTTTTGACCATATTACCCCCATGTGTAATATACACACAGACTGTCACAGACAGACAGCCTGGATTTCGTCTTGATAGGTCAGTACTACACTTGCCAATTGAAACGGCTTGATAAATATCAAACAAATATTTTTAATCCGTGCTCAAGTCGTTTCTGTCAATAGATGGAATTTCAACTTCGATTTTTTCGAAATAAACAACCGGAAGTGTTTCACATTTCTGCAATTGCTGGCCAATGATGCCAACAAATTCACGAGGTCCAACGGTTTTTCCATCCAATTTCTCCATGAGGTGGCGTAAAGGAAGCTCATTTGCATGTAACTGACACACAATCCATTGCAAAGGTCTATTGAGATGCATTTCCATAAGCCGAATGACTCCACCTTTCGCTCCTGTGTTCACAGCAGTTCCATCACATCCCATAGCAACTAAATTTGAAGAATCAACGTTATGTGTATTCAAAAAATCACATATTCCTTTACATATACTTTTAGATGTCCCAGATTCAGAAGTAAAGTGCCCTAGATACACTTGGTCTGGTTCTGCTACCAAGGTTACATGCTCTTCCACAACAACTTTACGATAAAATTTAGAACCTTTCTGTTCTTGGACAATAGTTTTATCCTTGCGACCGTGAAAATAAATACTCATAATTGTTTTTCCTACGCTAGCATCCTATTGAAGCTCATCACGTTGATGCTTCCTAGCTCTGCGCACTTTACTGCGATCTATTACCAGGAATGGATCAGGCTCAGATATTTGTTTAATGTCGTGCAAAACAGAACTTGTTATTATGGCAGCTGCTCTATCTGAAATAACTGTACGATCACAAGCTTTTCCAAGTGAAGAGAAGCGTAATCGCTTCAGAGATTTTATGTTTCGACTTTTTCCGCGTTCGTTTCTGATGCGTTTCCGTTTTACGGAGATTGGCTCATCAAATGTTTCGTCAGATTCTTTTTCTGTATCTGTTGAAGAAGATATATCTTCAAACTGAAAACTTTCTGAATATGAAGCCGATGACATTACTGGCAGTTGTTTTGAAAGATACAAATCTCTACTGCTTTTTCTAACTTGTGCTAATGGTATTTTTTTAGAAGCAGAAACATCAACTGATCCTATGGCCATTTTTCTTTTTGTTCTTTGGTCTTTTAGGAATTCTTGTTCATGTTTCGGTACTCGATTTGATTTTGGGCATTTGAAATATCAAAAAGATTTTGAGCATCATCTTTAAATTCTTTGCACTTATCTAAGTAAGACTCCGTTTGTTTCATACCTTTAGGCTGTTTTAATATAGATCTTTATTTTGTATGATAATCTTTTATTTTCTTTACAACGCGGTTGAAGGATACAGTTGGAATTGATGCTTTATTGTATAATGAAATTAAGTTTTCTGCAACCGCCGATGATATTTCATGAACAGAAGGATCTTTATTGTTTAACTCTTCTTTCAGTCGTCTTCTTTCATATATATATAGCATTTCATAACACCCTCAAATGTTGGTAGAACACGATGACTCAGTTCTTCTCCATTGCCAAATATGTGACAGTCCGTTGTTCTTGACTGCCGAGGCATTCCTTTAGTTGCCATGTCTGACCTCATTATAAATCTTTTACTATACAAGATTTATAATATATAATCCAAATTTATAAAAACAAGATCACAAAAGTGTAAGAGAATGTGCTGAAATGCAACATCAAATATTAAATAGTGAAAGGATCTGATGTGATTGTGCAAGCGGACAGAGCGTAACACCTTACCGCGGCAACAGCTGGTCTAACACTAACACACTGTGTTATGCTGGCCACACACGTAGGTGATTGGCGTGATGATTTTATGGCGATTGGCGTCAATATGCCAATCGTCACCATGTGTGGGGTACTATTACCTATAAATTTGTTTATTTACGGAGTCGTTGTATATAAATTTTTGTCAAAATAAAGAGGTTTTAAGTTTTTATTGGAAATTCATTGGCATATTGGCACCTGAAGATATTGTCTTAAAGAAAAAGGTTTTGTCACTTTGCATTCAACATACAATAGCACATTTTCCGCACTATTACTAATGTCTTTTCAAAAATCAGGGAAATCGCTCCACCCTAGTGAACATAGTTCTACAAATTGTCCCAAATACACAGACTTTACAGCAAGGTCAAAACGTTGTGAACAACTAAACTTGTGCAAAAAATGCACTGGATCACGCACCATAAGTTAAACTGCAAATTAAACTTGAAATACAATTGTAAGTTTTGCAATAGTTTTGACCATATTACCCCCACGTGTAATATACACACAGACATTGAAAAAACTTACAAACATTATGAACAAACACCCAAATCAAACAAAAATAAACAGAAACAAACTCAAAATGCTATGACTGGGCATATCAGTTCATGTAGCATTAACCACAATTCAAAAATTCTTTTACCAACCACAACCTTGGAAATCCAAAACAAAAAGGGACAAATAGTGCAGGTTAGGTGTCTTTTAGATACCTGCTCACAAGAAACATTTGTAACCAAACAACTGATAGAAAAATTGGGACTTCAGAAGAAACAAGGAAATGAAGATCTCTCTATTTCATCATTTATTACTAAGAACCCAGTATAAGCCAGTTTTAAAACTGAAAATGTAACTTTAACTCTTGATGAAACATTTGAAACCCTTAAGGTTGTTGTTGTGGACAAAGTAGAACAAGAAAAATTACAAATAGCTGGGTTAAAACAAACTTTGCTACAACTTCAAAACAAATACACGATAGCTGATAAAACCCTTAATGCAGATGTAGTTAATGACATACATATGCTCATGGGGGCTATCTTTATCTGGTCCATAGAGGCATCATTAAAATTGGAGATGGAATAGCCATGCAAACTCCCACAGGTATTGCACCTTTGGGTGACATAAATAAATACAATCTTACTACTGACACAGAAAACACTGAACACGAACAAAATTTACACAAAACAAAATCACCACATTCACAAATTTCTGAATGTGTGACAAACTCGAACAACAAAAACAGTGTCGTAATCTCACATCATTTGAATGAAAATGATTCCACGTTGGATGAAGGGTTACAGCAGTTATGACTATTAGAATCAGTTGGCATAAAGGACAGTACAATTACACATGAAGACCAATTGATGACAGAACAATTTAAGGATACATTACAATACAGAGACAATCAATACTATGTGGAGCTGCCTTGGAAAACACCTTGTCCAGAAATAATGGACAATTTGAAAGTAGCTAAGGCACATCTGTATAAAAATTACAGAAAACTTAAAAATGACAATCTTTTAGAACAATACAATAACATATTCAAAGGACAAATAGAAAGGGGCTTCATTGAAGAAGTTACTCTTTAAAAACCGAGATTGTCATTATTTAACACACAGGGGAGTTTACAGAGAAGACTCATCCACAACTAAACTAAGAGTAGTATACAACTGTAGTTTAAAGGATACAAATTCTGTTAGTTTAAATTATTGTCCCATGGAAGGCCCAAATCTTGTCTCAGATCTTATAAAAATTCTCCCTTGCTTCCGTTTAGACAATTATGCGGTACAGAGTGACATAGAAAAAGCATTCCTCTGTATAAATTTGAAGCTTGAGTATGATAAAAATCATCTCAGGTTTTTGTGGTTTAATGACCCAAGTGACTTTAACAAAGGTTTCAAAACCTACAGATTTAAAGTAATTATTTTTGGAGCCAATTGTTCTCCAAGTATTCTTGCTTTAACAATTAAAAACCAACTAAACTTATTTCAAGAGGACTTAACATTTCAGTTTTTAAAATAAAATTTTTATGCGAATAACTTCATTGGTTCCACTGTAACTGAAGAGGAATTGGTTGAAATTTACAAAATGTCACAACCTATAATGAAGCAAGGAAATTTTGGACTGAGAGAGTGGGTTTCTAATTCTCCTAAATTAAATGAACAAATAACAAAAGACAATGGGAACATTAAACTAAACAATTACACAAAAACTCTTGAAATGCTTTGGTTTTTAAAACAGAATTCCGAACACAATGACACTCTTTGCACAAAGAGTTATAACTTAAATCCAAATGCCAATACAAAAAGACAAGTGCTTTCAGAATCATCCAAAAATTTTTACCCCATTGGATTATATTTACCAGCAACCATAAGATCCAAAATCCTTTTGCAAGACTTATGGAAAAAGAAAATTG
Source organism: Bathynomus jamesi (assembly GCA_023014485.1). Lineage (NCBI taxonomy): Eukaryota > Metazoa > Arthropoda > Malacostraca > Isopoda > Cirolanidae > Bathynomus > Bathynomus jamesi. The sequence continues at coordinate 416,815 of JAJOZX010001905.1, read as the reverse complement.
AATGAGATGAACCACTTTCATTGGAAGACCAACTTCACTGGAAAAAATTGGCCACAAACTTAAACAAAGTTCAAAACATCTACGTACCAAGATGTGGTGGTTACAGATTGAAACCTCAAACACTACACATTTTTACAGATGCCAGCACACAAGCTTACGGGTGTTGTGCCTATTTAACAAGTGAAAATGAAAGTAACTTGGTTTATTCAAAAGCAAAAGTGGCACCCCTAAACCAAAAGGAAACTGTACCACAACTTGAATTATTGGCTGTCTCATTGGGAGTCAAAACAGCAGACTTTCTCTCACAAGTGTATAAAGAAGTTGACATAACAGGCATTTACTTATGGACAGACAGTCAAATTTGTCTAACATGGGTGACCAACACAGATACAACTTCTTGCAACAACATATTTGTGAAGAACAGACCAACAGAAATCAAAACTGCAAACACATCCCTTGGTATCAAATTTAAGTACATACAAACAAAACAGAATCCTGCAGACTTTTTGACAAGAGGGCTCGGAGCTTGCTTATGTTACAGCGATGCTTTAAGCAAGAAAGATGTCCTTCATCTTCCTATAAGTTCTGAGTGAAATCCTCATAATATAAAACCTAATAACTATAAAAAGGATAGGCCTATTCCTTCAGGTATTTAAATAGTGACTGCCTATATTAGTTACATCAAATCAACTCGTTGTGTAACTCCATCGTACCACAGCCCTACATCGAAAAAGATCGTCGCGCCCTACATCGAAACAGAAGCAAGGTCCAACGAAATAATAGGTAAGCGATTCCTTTCTTTACATTTGGCAGCGCAAATACCGAAGGCAAATAAACATAAAGAGGCCCTTTGAAGACATACATACACATAACTCTCTAACGAAAAAACGTAGGGCTTTTGTTATTAACTTTCGACTGAAATCTGCTGGAAATTTCCACATCTGGGGTAAAATCAAAGTCTGTTATACACTCTCCTTACAATTTCACTTCAAAGAATGCATCTATGTCAGGTATCGCTTTGTCACTTTATGGGGTACTGAAAACAGACTCATACTGGGCTCTCACAGGTTCCAGATATTTCTTTTGGATCGTCAGTTAGTTCATTATTTCTCTTCCTTAAGGGCCCAATAGCAGCGCGCGTTTTTGTTTTCATTTTCGCATTGCTATAGAATTATTTTGGATTTTACTTTATTGCTTCTACCGCCTTTTCCTCTTCCCTCTCTGTATGGTCCTTAATCAGGGCTTGTATTTCCCTATCGATACTCTCCAGTTTTTCTTGTTGGCTAACTTCGCCTCCTCTCTCTTTCTTTTGCGGAATATTCCTCTCTTTTGCCTTTCTAGCCAGCTCTTCTTAGCGTTTTTTCTTCCAAGGTTGTTAGCATTTCTTCAGTTCTTTTATTCTCTAAAACTGTTCTCCCCTCTATTTGGGCCATGTGCGATCTGATTGCTTCCCAATTCATAGTCTTGGAGTTTAAGTTAAAGGCCCGAAATTTGCTACTTTCCTCAATATGTGTATTGTCTTTTAATGTTGTCGTCATATTTGTTGATATCTCGATTAATTTGTGGTCTGAGATAATGGTTGGGTTATTTTTATATCAGCAATCAAGTTCGTGTTATTCGTGAATACCAGATCTAGGCAGTTATTTTTTCTGGTATTTTCTTTTATCTCCTGTGTCAGCATAAACTCATTTGTGAGAGCTATCAACATATTTGCTTGTTCTTGGTCTTCTCTTGTGCCCCCCTTGTCCTGGTATATATATATATATATATATATATATATATATACATACTCGTGATCAGTCTTTCCTTGTGAACAGACGTGTTTTATCGAGTGTCCTGTTATCAATTGAATAAGTGGTTTTCGTTGAAGAGTTTTAAAAAAAAATAGTGTTCGGTGCATTCATAACTAAATTACTTCGTGCTACTAATCATTCATTAACGAATATATTTCATTTATTGACGTTATTCAATACTATATTATTTGACCAAACCAAGGCTACTGCACGTGGCTTGCCGTGTTTTTCAAATCTATCAAAAAACGTGCTGACATAAGGTTCATTTTTCCTTCCTTCGAGAGGTCAGGTAGAGTGTGGTCCCGCACCGTGTGAAGAAAAGGGAAAAAAGTCGGGTCAAATCGCGGACAGATAAGTGTTATAAATACTCTTCTTTACAGATCTTTTGTCGGTAGCTTAATTCTATATGCATTTAGTATAAATTTGTGTTACAAGAACCTGTTTCTGCGTTTCAAAAACGCGGTAGACCTACATTGTAATTTATTAATTTCCAAACGCTCGTATTTTTTATTTTTGTTGTTGTTTAACTAATTAAAAGCATGGCACCCCCGTCAAGTACTTGCAGTCGCTGAGAAGGGAAATTTGCCGCTTACGCGTTTAAAATGGCTAATAATAATGAACAGTTAGTTTGCAGGTGGTGCTAAAACTTAGAAGTGCTGAGGAACGAGTTAGAACGTGAGAAGGAGGCCAGAGTAAGCCTTGAAGAAAGGGTGATGCTCCTGACGGCAAAATTAGAATCCCTTGAGACTCCAGTTGCGACCCCTCCTGCCTCAGTTTCTATTAATAATATAAATAGTATTAATAGCCCTCTCTCTTCTAGTTCCCAACCCTTCGTTCGAGTGCGTAATGGAACCCCATTGAGAAACCTAAGACATGTCTACCAGTAATAACAAACAATAAGTTTTCTGTTTTAGGTTTTGAAGATGATGATGAACCGGAAATACGACTCCTTGGCGATTCCATTCTTCGAGGACAGCTCGAGGAATTCTGTGGGAGAAACCCTCGTCGTAGGCGCCGTTACTGCTACCCTGGTGCAAGGGTGGAGGATATAACTAATAGTGTTGACCAATTTACAGATGGTACCTCCGAGGACACAACGTATGTTATTCATGTCGGTACTAATAACGTTTTAAATTCTAGATCGGAAGAACTGCTGGCTAGGTACAGGGACTTACTAGAGCGATTAAAGGAAAAAACTAATAAGATTGTTTTAACAGGTATACTTCCTCGAATTATCCATCGTAACGATTTCTACAGCAAGGCGACCTATATTAACAATAACCTAAAGTCTCTTTGCCAGCAGGAAGGAGTGCATTTTGAGTACTTTTGGAACAGTTTCTGCGGCAGGAGGGACTTGTTCCTCGGAGATGGACTTCATCTTAATGACGTTGGAGCTGCGCGTTTAGGAAGACTATTTCATAATACTGTCTCTTCTTTACAGGCTGCCGTAACTCGAACGGTCCCAGCGTAAATTCCATAAATTTCCACTGCGCTCGCGAAGTTGTCGCAATTACAAACAATTTGAAGGTTCTATCCTTAAATGCTCGTAGCCTACGAAATAAAATAAACGAATTTTTTTCTTTAATTGCTTGTAAAGACTATGATATAATTGCGATAAATGAATCGTGGCTTAGCACTGAAACTCGTGACTTTGTAGGGGAGTATCAAATTAAACGTTATAGACTTTTTGTTAAAAACAGAATAGGTAGGCGAGGAGGCGGTGTTATGTTGTATATCGTAATCGTGTATTGTGTATGTCCTCCTTGGTGGCGGAGGGGACCTACAATTTTACGTGGGTTCCGAACCACAAGAACATAAGAAATTTATGTAAAAACCGCCGGTAAATTGGCAACGACCAATTTTTACGAAACTAAATAATTATCAATTTAAAACCAATTAATTATCGATTTAAAACTAAAGATAGAATCTCTGGATCCAGAGGATCTAGTCATAATAGACTACTATCCACAAATATGTTACTCTCTATATCTATTTATAACGGACATGCAAATATATCAGATCCAAAGAATCCAGTCAATTTCATTACGGTATCCATCAAGTCACGGTCCATATCGATTGCGGACCAAGTCAAAATTTACAATCATATACATTACAATATATACACTTACGAGAAAAAGTGTAGGTGTGGCTGTAAAGACTGTACAGTAGGGTGGAGCGAAAAATACTTTTTTTCTAGTATGAAGTTCTAATAGTGATTAAAAGTTGCATTTAGTGGACGAAATATGCCTGCCAAAATATGAGTTCATTTGTTTAAAATTTTCAGCTGCCACCAGGGGGCTAAAGTTAACACAATTTTGTGTAAAAAGGAAAAAAATGCTTCTATTTTAGGTTTGTCAAACTATTATAAAATTTTATCTTAGAATTATCTAATAGTTTGATTAAGATTCTTAAATGATAGGAATTCGTTTTGTAAAAATGCCTTTTCATATGCTTAATATCTTCAGCTGCCACAAGAGAGCTGAAGTTAACACAATTTAGAGTAACTGAGTCATGTTGAGACTACACTGAATGTTGTGGGGGAGGGTTGTGGGGGGGGGGGGGGTGTGAAGGAATTTCTTTCTGTGAGTCATTAGAACAGTGTGTTAACACTTGTCTTCTTAGGTAGTAGGCCTAGTCGCTCAGTTGATCGGAGAGTTTTTTAATATGATCGGAATATTATAAAACTTTATTTTAAAGTGATTTATATAGAGATAATATTGATTTTATTATAAAATGCTTGTTATAATGTATTATATAATTTTAGTTTATTTATATAATATATTATATATTTATATAATATATTATATATACTTATAAAATATATTATATATATTAATTATATAATGTTTTGATGTTACAGGATATTTTGTGATTGTGAATTTTTCTTAAAAATATTATGGCATCAAATACTAAATATAAACATTTCACTAGAGAACATATGAAGTGTGCCATATTTGAAGTACCTTGTGAGATGAGTGATATGCAACTACCAACTTATAACTGCATTATGAAAGATTACCTGTTCACAAAACATTTAGTGAAGGAGCAGATGAATAACAAGGAGCCTTCATTTTCTGAAATAGCAGAGGCAGTTTCCAAAAAGGTAGAAAATATTTGGAAGAAGGCCTCTTTGCCAATAGTTTCACATACACGCGTTTTACAGATGATGCGAGTGTACCATGATAAATACAGGTCCTTATTAAAGCCATACAAGTCACGCAAGGATCAGCCTAAGTACAAAAATCAGCTTGAAGAATTTGAAAACTCTTCAAAATGCACTTTGTTTGACATCTGCACCTGCAAATGTAAGGAGTTTAGGAGATGCTCATGTGAAAAGAGTAAGAAAGTCCCTCCAAAAGAGCAGGATTTTTTAAATGACCAACGAACACGCAGAATAATGGTGATAGGAAGCATTGACATAGCACACACAAGACGATTACAAGCAAGAGAACATCGAAAGGAAATGGAAAAAGCACGTCTGGAATCCTCACAAACAACTAGTGCTGCTATAACCAATACGTCCAACTTACAAATCGAAACAGAGACAAGTGAACTTCAACAACTAGAAGAGATATCTGAAGATAATGAGGAAGATACAACCTCGACTCAATATGTAATATCAGAACAACAGATGCGTGAGCCACTGCCTTCATTAGCAATTACTTGTGATAGATTTAAAATGTCGGACAGAGCTGGGGCTGCTATTGCTTCTGCAGTATTGGCAGATCTTAAAATTGTTACTCCCGAAGACAAAGGGAATATTATAGACAGAAGTAAGCTAAGACGTGAAAGACAAAAACAGAGAAAGGAACTACAACAGATAGGAGAGCCAAAAACCATGCGGGGATTATACTTTGATGGCAGAAAGGATAAAACAATGATTCAAGTCCAGGAGAGTGATGGCTCTAACCACCAAAGAACCAAACGCGAAGAGCATATCAGCATAATATCTGAACCACACTCTCTGTACTTTGCACATGTGACACCTTCCAGTGGCAAAGCTAAATACATTTGCACAGCGCTAGTGAATTGCTTGAAAGAAAGGAATGTTGATATAGGGAACATCGTTGCAGTTGGCTGTGATTCGACAGTGGTTAACACTGGTAGTATTGGAGGCACAATAAGATTACTGGAAGAAGCCTTTAATAAGCCATTGCAGTGGCTGATATGCCTTTTACACCTTAATGAACTTCCATTGCGCCATCTGTTTCATCACTTGGATGGTACCACTACTGGACCAAGAGCATTTTCAGGAGAAATTGGCCGAGCACTTTCAGACTGTGAAAAGCTTCCCATAGTTAACTTCAAACCCATTGAAATTCAAGAGGACATGTGTGAAGTTGATGTAGATGACATAAGTACTGACCAGAAATACCTTCTTGAAATTCACAAGGCTATATCAAGTGGAACATTCTCAAAGAGTCTTAGTCATAAGAGTCCAGGCAATATATCACATTCAAGGTGGCTCACCACAGCAAACAGGACTCTGCGGTTATATGCAAGCACAGAGAATCCTTCAGGCAATTTACAAGAATTAGCTACTTTCATTGTTAGGGTATACGCACCAATGTGGTTTCAGATAAAGCGTAAACCATTATGCCAATATGGTGCTAAACATATGTGGCATATGATTGCAAGAAGCCGGTATCTCCGTGAAGAGCTTAGGAGAGTACATGACTCAGTCATTCAGCGAAATGCATATTACGCAAATCAAGAAAACATTCTCATTGCAATGATAGCTGATGAAAGGGAGCATGTGCGTCAGTTGGGATTTAGGCGTATCATAAAAGCAAGGGCATGCATTCAAGAAACAGATGTTATCAGGTATTTTAAGGTGCCAGAAATAAATTTTTATGCCAAAGACTATACAGATCTCATTATGTGGCAAGATTTTCAGATAGCAGAACCACCGATAACCAAAGGAGTTTCTCTTGATGATATTGAATCATGCATCAAACATGGTACTACTCTTCATTCAGAATTATTTCAGTTTCCATGTCATACACAAGCCGTAGAGAGATGCGTCAAGCTCGTTACAGACGCTGCTGGATCAGTCTGCGGACCTACAAACAGAGACGGTTGGATTCGTGCTACATTAGAATCAAGGAAAAAACAGCCAAAATTTGACACAAAAGCAAATTACTAAATAGTCTTCAGCAAGAACCCTTTCTAGAGGGAGTTGGTTGGGGAAAGGGTGGTAACTCCCTAAGGCACGAAATAACGTTTCTTAACTGTCTCAAGCCAGTATAAAGGAGGAGAGACATCCTAATTTATTACTGTTCCCTTTTTCAAGTAAATACAGAATCATACTTAATTGTCATTTTTAAGTTAATTCAGCCCTCTTGTGGCAGCTGAAGATATTAAGCATATGAAAAGGCATTTTTACAAAACGAATTCTTATCATTTAAGAATCTTAATCAAACTATTAGATAATTCTAAGATAAAATTTTATAATAGTTTGATAAACCTAAAATAGAAGCATTTTTTTCCTTTTTACCCAAAATTGTGTTAACTTTAGCCCCCTGGTGGCAGCTGAAAATATTAAACAAATGAACTCATATTTTGGCAGGTATATATCGTCCACTAAATGCAACTTTTAATCACTATTAGAACTTCATACTAGAAAAAAAGTATTTTTCGCTCCACCCTACTACAGTAATGTAGAAATGTGTGTGCACCCATTTTGGGTCTCCCATTTAAGGTGTTTGTGGGGCAAGTGAAGATCATGAGTTTTTCAATACCTCACAGTACTATGGGGGGCACCGCTCGGCAGAGGAATCTCTTTAAATGGGGTGTGTAAGGACAGAGAGTATCCCCTAACCCAAGATGCTGCCTCCCTATATCCCACAACACTTGTGTTGAGCTGTGGGATCTATCCCACAAAGCCTTAATTTTACTACCTTAAACTATACCCTTTCTATCAACATATGCGTCTAATCGATTTTAAACATGTTTATAGACGTGCTACTAATTACTTCTACCGGCAAACTATTCCAGCTATTTACTATTCTATGCGTAAAAAAGTTTTTCGCAACTGCTGTCTCGAACCTTCTACTTGTCAACTTACACCCGTTATTTCTAGTCCTATTATATTGAGATATTTCGAAAAAGCTATCTCTATCTACGTTATCGAACCCATTCATAATTTTGAAAACCTGGATTAGATCACCCCTTAACCTCCTAGTCTCGAGTGTGTCAATTTTAACTCCTTAAGCCTATCCTCGTACGACTTTGACCTAAGCGACGGAATCATCTTAGTTGCTCGTCTTTGAACTCTTTCGATTTTGTCTATATCTTTGCGCATATGCGGATTCCAAAATTGGACCGCGTACTCCAAATGGGGTCTAACTAATGATTTATAAAGAGGAACTATAATATCGCGCGATTTGTACTCAAAATTTCGAGCTATAAAACCTAACACTTTGTTCGCCTTATTGACCGCTGCTGTACTTTGTTTCGCTACTTTTAAATCACCAGTGACTATAACTCCTAAATCTTTTTCCTGCTCTACGCTTGTTAAATCTTTCCCTGACATACTATACGCAAAATTACCGTTACGCGAACCTATATGCAAATTTTGCACTTATCCACGTTAAATCTCATTTGCCATGTGACTGACCAATCAACGATTTTATTCAGATCTTCCTGAATTTTACCTCTATCTTCGTCATTAATCGCCCTACCACCCAGCTTCGTGTCATCCGCAAACTTTGAAACTGTATGACTAGGCCGACATCTAAATCGTTAATATATATAAGAAAAAGCAAGGGGCCCAATACAGAACCCTGAGGAACGCCACTCGCTACATTAGCCCAACACGACTCCGCTCCATCAACGACCACCCTCTGTTTCCTGCCTCGCAACCACTCTTCTAGCCAATTTATTACTACACCCCTGATTCCATGAGCCTTAGTTTTTTCAATGAGTCTTTTGTGCGGCACGGTGTCAAACGCTTTTTGAAAATCTAAATACACTACATCAACCGCCCGATGTCTATCGTAAACGTCAACCACGCTTTGGAAAAATTCTAAAAGATTAGTTAAGCAAGATTTGTTTCGCCTAAAACCGTGCTGCGTATTTCTAACTAGTTATGCACTTCTAAGTGTTCGACTATACGATCCCTAATTATTGATTCCAGTAGCTTACCTACAACAGACGTTAAACTGATTGGCCTATAATTTCCCGCCGCACCTTTATCGCCTTTCTTAAAGATAGGTGTTACGTTTGCTAACTTGAAATTATCTGGTACGCACCCCTCAGAAATAGACGCATTAAAAATCTTTGTTAGCGGCACAACAATGCTATCTTTTAATTCTTTTAGTTGTATGGGATATATGGAATCCGGACCCGGTGATTTACGCGTTTTCATTTTATCAATATAGCGCATTACTTCCCTTCACTAACCACAATATTATCCAAAATATTACCATTATCAAAAGGTATTATGTCTATGACCGTAGGGATATTCGTTACATCTTCTATAGTAAAAACTGACGTAAAAAATTCGTTTAGCAAGGTAGCCATTTCCTTGTTTTCAGAAACTAGATCTCCGTTTACATTTTTCAAAGGCCCCAAGACTGGATTTCTATTATTGACGTATTGAAAGAATCGCTTGGGGTTTTCTTTACCGTCACGAGCTATGGAGATTTCAAATTCGCGCTTGGACTTTTTTATTACACTTTTCGCTTCACGCCTTAGAGATATGTAGTTGTTTCGTAACACAAATTGTCTTTATCGCACTTATAGCCTATAAGCCCTATCTCTACTCTTTATAATGTCTCGTACTCTAGAAGTAAACCACAAGGGCTTGTTGTTTACTTTCGCACGCTTAATTTTGTACGGTACACATTCCTCATTTATAGTCCTAAATACTGTTTCGAACGATTCCCACATTAGTTTTGCGTTGGAGTTCCCCATCACGTTTTCCCAATTGACGTGTGACAATTTATTTCGAAATTTACTAAAGTCTGCGTGCTGGAAGTTAGGAATTTTAGTCGAGTTAGTTGGTTTCGAGTGACTTACTGAGAGGACAAACTCTACCATATTGTGATCGCTATTGCAACGGTTCTATTACTTGAAGATCAGTAATTAGCCTATCATCCGTAGTTATTACTAAATCTAAAATACTGTCCAACCTCGTAGGTTCCCCAACCTTTTGAATAAGAAAGCTATCCTCGAGAAAATTAACTAACGATTACCTTCCGCGTCTCCCTGCATTGTATCGTAATTCACGTTGGCGCAATTAAAGTCACCCATAACTAAAGCTGCTCACTACCGATTATTCTTTAGTTCACGATATAACGCTTCGTCCGTATCAGCTGTTTGATTAGGGGGCCTATATATAACCGCAACAAGAAGTTTGAAATCGTTCAATTTAAGTTCTGCTATAGTCGAATCTATCGGTTCTGGAATGTGTGCTTTACTTCTATAACGTTCGCAATATTATCTTTGATATACAACATAACACCGCCTCCTCGCCTACCTATTCTGTTTTTAACAAAAAGTCTATAACTTTAATTTGATACTCCCCTACAAAGTCACGTGTTTCAGTGCTAAGCCACGATTCATTTATCGCAATTAATCATAGTCTTTACAAGCAATATATATATACATATATATATATATATATATATATATATATATATATATATATATATATATACAGGGTGAGTCAAAAGTAGAGCCCGATTTCTGTCAGTTGATTGTTTGTTTGCCATTTGTATTACAGTGTACAAGAAGGTAGAAATAAATGAATGACATGTTTATCTAACCATCTAACTTATCTAACTAAGAAAATTAATAATCTGCAAGACAATTATTAACAACATGACTTCCCAGAAAGAATCTATCTGACAGCCGAAAAAACAGAAATCGGGCGCTACTTTTGACTCACCCTGTATACATATACAGGGCGTCCCAAAGAAATGTATACACACTTTAACAGCTGATAGCTCAATTGATGTTTCTTTCATTCCAAGTTAAACCCATTAGAATTAATAATGGCAGTCAGACTAAGCTTTGAACAAAGGAAATTCATTCTAAAATGCTACTGGAAGTGTGAAAACGCAGTTGAAGTGCAAAGACAGTTTAGGAGGGAGTTTCAAACAGATCCACCAACGCGACTTACCATCACTCGAATTAGAGATAAGTTTGAAGCCGATGGAACTGTTCAGAATGTCTACAAGAAGCGTTCCGGAAGACCACGGACATCGACAAGCCCCACAAAGCAAGAAAGAGTACTGGAAACGTATCACCAAAGTCCAAGAAAATCTGTGCGGCAAGCGAGTCGTGAGGTAGGAATCTCAGAATCGTCTGTCCAACGCATTTTGAAGCGCTGTCAATGGAAAAGTTACATTCCAAGATTAGTCCATGCTATTAATGAAGATGATCCGGACCGAAGAGTGGAGTATTGCGAGTGGTACTTGGCACGATGTGGATGTGGATTGGACGAAGGGGTTTCGTAGAATACCCTCCGCGTTCACCAGACCTCACACCACTAAACTTTTTTTTATGGGGATACTTAAAAGACAAAGTCTACGCTATAAAACCTGCAACAGTCGCTGAATTGAGAGCAGCCATTGAACGAGAATGCACACAAATACCAAACGAAATGTTTCGTGATGTTTGCGATTCCATTGCTTCGCGTTATCAGCAGTGCCTGGACCAGAACGGACGTCAGTTTGAAAACAGGCGTTGAGAAAACAATTAAATAATGTCTGTAGATTCTATTACATTTTGAAAATGAAATGTATTTTAATAAACACTGCCTTTATAATTATTTAAAGTGTGTATACATTTCTTTGGGACGCCCTGTATATATACAGTACATATATATATATCATCCGTATATATATATATATATCCGTGTATATATATATACATATATATATATATATATATATATAAATATATATATATATATACATATACATATATATATATATATATATACGTATATATACACACACATATATATATATATATATATATATATATATATAATATATATATACACGGTATATATACGGTATATATATATATATATATATATATATATATATAATATCGGGTCCGCCAAAAAAAAAGGAGCATGACGAAAATTGCTCTCACGCCCGCAATTTTTGCCGGACCCTTAAATGTTATATATCTAGCTAAAAATAAAAGAGCCCAGAGTTGTATAAAACAAATTTCATCAAAATCGGTCATAAAATAAAGATTTTATGGCCACAAACGTGCAATCCCTAAAAAAAGTGAATTTCCGCGTAAAAATTTAATGGTTTTTCTCATTTTAAATTATTTTTTTCAGATGCCTAAATAATTTTAATCAATAAAAATGATAATATGCCCTTTTCTAAAGAAGATAAAATATTAATAAAACATTATAGACTTGATAAAAATTATGGCGCAATAAAATTATTACAAGGGTCCGCAAAAAAAAAAGGAGCATGACGAAAATGTTTACTGTACATTTATTTTTACACATAATGACAAATAACTTGTTTTAGGCAAATAAACAACAAATAAACTAAGTTAGTACCAAATTCCATGTCAATACGTCAAAAATTAAAGAAAATATAAAAGTTCTACTACATGTCATAAATTTACAATTTCCAAAGAAAACGAAATTATAAGACTAAAAAAATTGTTCGATATGTAATAATTTGTAATAATATGTAATAATTACTCTTGTAATAATTTTATTGCGCCATAATTTTTATCAAGTCTATAATGTTTTATTAATATTTTATCTTCTTTAGAAAAGGGCATATTATCATTTTTATTGATTAAAATTATTTAGGCATCTGAAAAAAATAATATAAAATGAGAAAACCATTAAATTTTTACGCGGAAATTCACTTTTTTTAGTCATTGCACGTTTGTGGCCATAAAATCTTTATTTAATGACCGATTTTGATGAAATTTGTTTTATACAACTCTGGGCTCTTTTATCTTTAGCTAGCTATATAACATTTAAGGGTCCGGCAAAAATTGCGGGCGTGAGAGCAATTTTCGTCATGCTCCTTTTTTTTTTGCGGACCCGATATATCCCAAGTCGTACTCGGTTAACACAAACAGAATGGTTTGTTTCAAAACATCTCCTATGAAATTATTTATTTATTACTGATTTAGATTTAAAGTAACATTCTTTTACATATACTGTAATACTGTACGATATATATATATTATATATATATAATATATATATATATATATTTGTGTGAAATGTAAAATAATTTTTTGTGTGGAATGTAAATAACACTGGTATGCATATGAAATTTGTTTTCTGCTGTGAGGGTTTTTTCAACTCATATTATATAATTCGACCATGCTGAATTCGAAAATGACATTGGTTTTCCTCAATCAGGTCGTGTTTTTTCTCTATTGGCCATTTATTATAAGTCCAATTTTATCCCCAAATTTATTGATTTTTTTAGCTTAAACACTGTAGATACGAGTAATATTATAAGAACACTCGTGAAAAATGAAAACATTGTGTGAATAAATACTTTTATTCATACAATGAATATGGAAAAAAGTTTATTGAGAAAGGAATGAAGTTTTTTTGGCTTTCCGTCTGTGTTTTTCTTCGGGCACGTCTCGCTTCAAACACCAGCAATAGTCCGCCAGCATATTGATATCCCAGTTTCCCTGGTACCTCTTTTCCATTATTTTGATATCTTGGTGAAATCGTTCGCCCTGTTCCTCACTATAATCCCCGCAATTTTCAGGAAAATAGTCCAAGTGGGACCACAAAAAGTGCATTTTTATGGACATGCGCGACCCATGAGCTTTGAAAGCTTCCATCAAGTTTTCGACAACGGACTCGTATTCTGGACTTCTACGCTTGCCAAAAAATCAGTGACAACTGATTTGAATGCCTGCCAGGCATTCTTCTCAGTTGGAGTCATTGCGTTTTCGAACTGAGTATCCTTGATCAAAGTTCGAATTTGAGGACCATCAAAAACCCCAGCATTTAGTTTAGCATCAAATATATGAGGAAATTTACTCTCGAGATATCGGAATGCTGAACCCTCCTTATTCATTGATTTGATGAAATTTTTCATCAAGCCCAGCTTAATATGAAGTGGTGGGAGCAAAATTTTTGTTGGTGGTACAAGGGGCACTGAAACGACATTATGCGACCCAGGTTCAAAATTCTCTCTGGATGCCCATTCACGCTGTGCATAGTGCTTCTCATCCGCTCGGCTATCCCATTTGCAGAGGAAACATGGGTATTTCGTGTATCCCCCTTGCATTCCCAATACAAATGCCACAATCTGAAAAAAAATGAAAATATTTAAAGAATTTAGAGAATTTGTTCTATCAGATAAAAAAATCTATGCATTGGACTGTATCACTTCTGTGGGGAAGTTAAGTGTTCTTATACGCTCTCAAATAACCTTTGGAAAAACAACATAGTCAATAGCAATAGTTTACTTATGATATTAGTATTACCTTCAAATCTCCACAGATCCTCCAGTTATGTTGGTCGTATACGAGAGCATCCAGTAAAATTTTCATGTTATCATAGCTCTCAGTAAGTTGTACGGAATGTGCTACAGGGACTGATGCAACCCTATTCCCAATGTTGAGAAGTACTGCTTTCAAACTTCGTTTAGACGAGTCTATAAATAGCCTCCATTCTGTTGCGTTATATGGCAGGCCCAAGGATTCGATTAGCCCCTCAACGTTGTAGCAGTACACTAAGGAAGAGGTATTTTCGTGCACTGCAAAAAACTTGCGGAATTCTTCCTCTCGTTTCCTATACCAGGAGAATGTTGTTCCCGGAGCCAGCAAGTTGTCCTCTCGAAGTCGTGAGCCCAAGATCTCGGCAGCTAATTTGGAAAGTCCTAAATCTCTGGTAAGATCATTAAGTTTGGCCTGGTTGAGAGGCCTCGGCTCATTTGAAGCGGTATTTTGAGGTATATACGACTGGGACTGGTCATTGGCATTGGTCATTGATTCATCATCAGAATCATCGAAGTCCAGGGTTTGAGGTGGGTCGGGTATTGGAATTCCAGGACCATGGGGTACAGGTCTCATAGCAGAAGGAATGTCAGGGTATACAACAATGTGTTTATTCTTCTTGTTAACTCCTGAAAATAGAAACACAGAAACATGGATATAAAACTTGCATATGAAATAGAAGAAGCATTCAGACAGTGGTATTTTGAGGGAAGGCTGCGGTCTGTAAGATATGAAATAGGTCAATGGAGTCTGTATATTTTCTTTCTTTTTCATTCATATTGTCCCTTCGGGGACAATATGAATGAAAAAGAAAGAAAATATACAATCATTGTATATGTAAATGTAACTTGTATAACAATATGTATGTGTAAATGTATTTTCTATAACAATATGTATATGTAAATGTATGATTACCATTATGGTGAATATTATGCTATATATGGTGAATATTACATTATGGTGAATATTATGACAAGTTTTATACGAGGATTTCAAAATATTTAAGAAAAATAAATTTATAAGCCCACCTTGGAGGTTTGTCATGCAGAAATAGCAATCTGTCACGTGATCCTTTCCTTCTCTCCAAATCATGGGAATTCCAAAAGGCAAAGATTTCGCTCTGCCTTTGCTCCATCTTCTCAAATTTTCAATGCACGTCTTGCAGCACATATGAGGGGCGAAATTTTTGTCCTGGTCCCCTAGCTTAATTCCAAAGTATGCTCTATACATTGTCTTCACAAATTTAGTGATTTGGGACTGGTTATTTGGCATGGTAACCGTCCCACATATGTAGCAGAATCTATTGGGATCATTTTTACACGCTCTATTCATTATGAAATATTTTATCTATATGCCTGAAAAGTAAAAAAAGATATTATACAAGTGAAACAAGTGATGATAGATGTTACTGTTCCAATTCCGCTTTGACAAAATCACGAAAAATTCTATTTTACTTATGAGGCCATAGCCGGATAACCTGAGCTGATTGAGAAAAACGGATTGCAGATTCGAAATCAGCAGGAAAACCTCTACAGGAATCACTTACAAAACACTTGACAGCAAAATTGATGCATACCAGTGTAATTTTTACCTGTATGCGAACAGTGAAGTTCCTTGACAGCCAATGTTTTCATTTCAATTTTATTTTCAGTCATATTGGGCTTGAATACCTAAAAATCCTCTATCTAAGCGGCTGCAACAATCTACTTTTAAATGAAACATTTTTTTTTAAGAAGTATTTTCAACTTATTTTTTCATCTATTGCTCTATCGAGAGTCAAAGTAGCAAGATTTTTTCTGTTCATGTTTATATTCACTGCAGATAGAAATGGTTCAACCAAAATTTTAAATCCAATATCTTTTACAATGCTAAAAGGCCGCCCGTCTATCGTCACCCACGAAATAAGGCCATTTTCTAAAGTTTTCCTATGAAGATGCGGGTGAACTCCAACCTTAATTTGTTTAAAAACGTTTTTAACACTAGTTTGCTTACATTCATTCTCTTGGTTTGTATTTGAGTTTTCGAAGTACTGCTAGTGCTAGGTAGGCTTTTATCATGATCCTCAACTTTACGATATATGTCTGGGTGACACGATTTTAGGTGTCGCTTTAGGTTTGTCACATGATTGCCACTATACACTTTTCCACACTTTTCAATTTGGCATGTAGATGTTTTATCAATATTATTATATTTAAAATATTCATTTGTAGGGCTAGTTTTTTTGCTACCACTCCCCACCGAAAAAAGACCTTGTAAAGGCATTGCAAATATAAATAGCAAACGAAGCACTGGAGACCAACCAATGTACACAGTACACAACTCACAAACAAACAATAAAATATATTAGGATTAGGCTATTCTTCCGTCACTGTTAACTCTCCACTTCCAGTCAGTCATTTGGAGGGTGGAATGATAATTCAGTACATTGTTGCCAAATCTAAAGGCGCACACATAAATTTTGTAAACTAAAAACCCGGCTTTGCGGGTCCTTCACTTTCGGGTCGGGTCTGGGTCTGGGTCAGTTTTAAAATTCACTTTCAGGTCCGGGTCCGGGTCTTTTTTCTAATTCACTACGGGTCCGGGTCCGGGTCCGGGTCTAATCTCACTTTCGGGTTAAACCCGGGTATGGGTCCGGGTCCGGGTCCGACCTGCCAGCCCATATAGATATATATATATATATATATATATATATATATATATATATATATATATATATTCCTATCCAGCTTTTCGTATTTTATAAATAGGAAGTTAAAGGCTCCGCAGATCATTATATTGGGGGATGGAGAGTTTATGGCCTTTATTAGCATTCTGATATCATCAATGGCCTCCGAGAATTTTTCGGTTGGGGTGTTTGGAGGTCTTTAGATTACTATCAGTATCACGTTTAATTTTTCTATTTTCACTGCTAGGAGTTCCACAAAGATGTTTGATTTACTTATTATCGTCTCTGTCATATGACCTTCATGTGTATATATATAGAACAGCCACGTTTACGTCTCGTTTTTCTCTTCGCTCTTAGTAAGCTGAAGCCCTCTGTATTTTTCTCTTTCTTATCAATACAATATTAGCAGTTTTTACACTTTCCTTGGCAATCCTTAAGATAAGTTTCTGTGAGGCATGCGATGTCCATCTTTGTTTCGTCTATAAATCTTTTCAGGTCCGAAACTTTGTTGAGTGATTGGTTTGGTCTTATTTCTTGAATATTAACCAGGACAATATTTATGTTCTTTGTTTTTCGTTGCCCCTTGTGCATTTCAAGTTCGATTTCCTTCGGTGTCGCTTGTTTTGTTGCCCTATAGTCTTCCGAGAGAGATCCGTTTCCGCCTACCTGTTCTGGTAGCTTCTTGCCCGGAAGCGGTTTGGCTTGGGGGTTTCCAGCTGTGTCAACTGCCTGCGTTAGATGACATTTTGCAGCCGTATCGTGTCTGCGATTTTGAAAAAAAATTTTTTTCGCTTATTGTGTTCTTATTGTTATTCCTATTGTTATTGTTATTCCTACTGTCATTTAAACTTTGTCTTTTTTCCTTTGGGTTCGTCGGGAGATGTTGACAGTAACATTTTTTCCTGTATTTGCAGGTTCCATATTTTGCATAAGTCCTGCAGATGTCCGGGTGGTAGAATTTGCATCTGTCTCCAAATTTACAATGACCATTATTAAAGAAGAAATTGCATATTGGGGGATGTTCATATATACATTGTCCTCTTTTAAATCTGCAATTATATTTTATATAATATCTGCATATATTTCCTTTCCCATATTTACTCGGAGTCTTTGTTTTTTGCTCTTTATTGGGGGACAGTTTCACACCGTTTCCTTGATTGCCCTCTCAGTGGCGTACTAAGGGGGCTCCGAGGGAAGCGGTCCACCCCGGGTGACAACCAGGAGGGAGGTGCCATCGGGAGAGTTGAAATACCAGTACAAGTTTTCAAACCAAATGAAAAATTCTCCAAATTAAGAAAAAAAATTTAAAAATGTTCAAACTACTACAACAGCTTAATGTTAATTTCCACTACAGATCTACAGATCTACAGAAGCTAAGGCTAACAAAGATCCTAAGATCCACTCTAAGGTTAGCCCGAGAGAAAGGAAAGAGTAGGGGGTTAAGAGAAGAGAATAAGGGGTTAAGTAAGTAGCAACACCTATCATTCGTGGGTTAACATTCATTCAGAAAGGAGAGGATAAGAAAAAAAAGTAAGTAAAGTTAAACAAAAAGTGGGTTAGTTTACGCTACGAGCTACATCTACGTTCGTGTTAGTCTAATTTTTTTTTATATAATAATTTTTTCTGCTGGCATATCACACGTTGGCATGTCACAAGCTGGCATTAATTGTCAATAGATTCAACCTCGACCACCACCCCCAGAGCTCCTGTTGCTAATTTTTTTTTTTAATTTAAACAACATTAATATTTTTAAAATGCCTATCTAAACGGTTCTTAAACATATTAACGCTGGTAGAGTTAACGACTGACGCGGGAAGCTTATTCCATTTATCAATTACTTTAAACGTAAAGAAGTTTTTAGCGATATTAGTAATGAAACGTCTGCCACGCAACTTAAATCTGTTATTACGAGTATTGCTGTTATCGAAAGTGAACAGTTTGTCAAAATTTTCGTTATCGATGTTATTAACAATTTTGAAAACTTCAATAAGCTCCCCCCTTAATCTCCAAGTTTCGAATGAAGGCAAGTCTAACTCTTTAATCCTTTATTCATAAGGCTTGTTGCGCAATTACGGAATTAGTTTCGTGGCACGACGCTGAACCCTTTCTAACCTATCAATATCCTCACGCAAATACGGGCACCAAAACTGAAAGGCATATTCTAAATGAGGCCTGACTAGGAACTTGTAAAGGGGCAATATAATATCTTTCGATTTAAATTCGAAATTACGCGCTAGGAAGCCTAACATCCAATTAGCTTTTGCGCAAGACTCCAGGCACTGGTTCCTAACCTTTAAATCCTTAGATACGCGTACGCCTAAATCTACTTCCTCGTCAACGCTCGCTAACTCTCTACCATCCATCGTGTACGTGTAATTATTGTTACGAGAACCTATATGCAAAACTTTACATTTGTCTACGTTAAATTGCATCTGCCACTTATCCGTCCAATCCATAGTCCTACTCACATCGTCTTGGAGCCTATTTCTATTGTCCTCGTTAACAACCTTACCGCCTATTTTAGTATCGTCAGCGAATTTTGACACATTACTAGTCAATCCTACATCTATGTCGTTAATGTAAATTACGAATAGCAATGGGCCTAACAGTGAACCCTGTGGGACACTGCTACCTACATCCAACCACCCCAATTCACTACCATTAACAACGACCCTCTGTCTTCTAGCACGAAGCCATTCCTCTAACCAGTTAGCTACCTGACCGCGTATACCGTGCGCTTTAACCTTCGCAATTAATCTTCTATGCGGAACTGTATCGAACGCCTTTTTAAAATCTAAATAAATGACGTCGGGAACATTATTTAAGTCTTCTTCGGTAAAGACTGTCGCAGAAAAGTTATTGAAAATACCCGCCATCGCCTGAGCTTCAGAAGCCAAAGGTCCGTTAATATCCACTAGAGGGCCTATGTTATCTTTTATCGGCTTACGATTATTGACGTATTCAAAACACTTTTTTGGATTATGTTTACTATCCGCAGCTATAAGTATCTCTAAATTACGCTTAGCATTGCTAACTGATCTTTTAACCTGACGTCTAAGCTCGATATATCTATTAAAGTTAGCTGCCGTGCCATTGCGCTTATTAAGTCTATACGCTCTGTTTCGCTTGATTATGAACTCGCCTATTTCCCTAGTCCACCACTTGGGCCTACCATGATTTCTAGCGCGCTTGGGCGTACGAGGAATAAACTCCCTTTCAATATTCATAAAACTTTCTTTAAAGTATTAAACACCTCCCAATGCAAATTTGTGTCATTACCCATAAATAAGTTATCCCGGATCTTTTCCGTTCTACCCCAGCAACAATTTCTAGTGTACTTTTACTTGCTGAATTCAATAATATATATATTTTATTTTGGAGAAAGTATTCGTGCTTTAATTAATTATGGTTATAATTATTTTTTTTTTCTCTTTTGTAGATATTATTATGGATGATAAATGGAATTTCATAAACATAGTTAAGGAAATAACGTGTGAAAAAGAAGAATTAATTTCTTTCAACACTATGAAATAATTCGGTCCGAAAAATTATGCAGGAGAAAACATCAAATAATACTTAATATCGACAGTGAGAGAAGTAGGTGGATATGCAACAAAAGTAAATGCAGAATAGAAATTGGTGTACGAAAAGATACATGGCTGGAAGGAAGTCAACTGCCACTCAAGAAAATAGTTTTATTTATTTATTCATGGGCTATGGAATATACCTCTATCCATTTCTGTGAAAAGGAACTCGAGATGAATCACAACACTATAGTTGATTACAATAATTACCTGCGAGAGGTAAGTTAAAAGGAAATTAACACACTACCTAACCTAACCTAACCTACCTAACCTAACTTAACAACCTACTTGAACTAATTTTATGTTACAGATTTGTGCTGATTTATTATTGAAGAATCCTGCAGTCATAGGTGGCCCGAATATAACAGTGGAAATAGATGAAACTCTCTATTCGAAGAGAAAGTACAACCGCGGTCGTATGCTACAAGAACAATGGGTTTTTGGTGGCATTTGCCGAGAGACGGAGGAATGGTTCTTGTATGCGGTACCAAAAAGAGATCGAACAACATTAGAAAATTGTATAAAACTCAATATAAAGCCAGGCACCACCATCATATCCAATATGTGGAAAGCCTAGAGTAATTTGGAAAACTTGGAAGGTTACAATTATACACATTTAACGGTGAATCACAGCGAAAATTTCATAAATCCATTAACTGGTGCCCATACCCAGCGCATCGAAGGCTTATGGAATTTAACTAAACAAAGGAACAAGAGACATTGGGGAACATCTAGAAATATGATAGATTCTTATTTATGTGAATTTCTGTGGAGGAGAAGACAAAATGGAAAGGACATTTTTATTGAAATCTTAAATGCAATCTCTACTTTTAAATAAAATAAACGGACTATAACTCTTTTGTTATTAATTTCTCCAAAATAAGATATATAATATTGAATTCAGCAAGTAAAACTACAATAGAAAATAATATATAATTTCATTTTTTGTTGCTGGGGTAGAACGGAAAAGAGTCGTTATCCCAGTCCACTACTCTCATCCTATCCGCAAAACTATCAAAATTAGCCCTACGAAAATCAGGGACTTCTATTACGTTACTATCCTTAGTGTTTTCTATCAATAACTTAAACCTAAGAATTTGATGATCACTACATCCTAAACTCTCGCCTACTTCTAAACCTTCGACTATATTTTCGCCGTTCGTCATCACCAAATCTAAAAGATTGTCACCGCGCGTTGGTTCGGTAACCATCTGTCGTAAAAAAGTATCTTCCATGAACTCAATCAATCTCAAACCCTCCTCATTACCAGTAAAAATCTCGTAATTAACATTAGGGCAGTTAAAGTCTCCGACAATTATACTATTCCGATTTTCAATAAAGTTACCAAGAAATGAGTAAAATCTAGTATCGGTATCGAGGGGTTGAACGGGAGGTCTATAAACAACAACAAAATTAAAACTAATACTACGCGCCCTAACTTCAACGCATATCGCATTAATTGCTGCCGGAAAATCTATCTTAACCTCGATATCCCTAGGGAATTACGAATGTACAGCAAAACGCAGCCACCAAACCTATGTAACCTATCATTAGTAAAGAGTTTAAAACCCGGTATCCCCCAACAAGTCCCAAGTCACGGTATTTAACCACGTTTCAGTGATAGCAATATATCGTAGTTGCCGGAATAAATTATCGCCTTAAATTCTTTTAATTTATTTCTAATACTACACGCGTTACAATAAAAGACGTTTAAGTTATTTTTTACCACGGGCCCGCGTTTTAAACTATTTTTCACGTCGGGCCCGCGTTCCCCGGACCCACAACGTTTAAAGAAGGCTTCGACCTATACAGCTTTCGTACGGTTTCGTCAATTAACCTACCTTGCCTAGCATTACCTATTTCATTAAAATGCACCCCATCTTTTATGAAAAGGCTAGGATCACTGAATTCGGACAACAGCTTTACAAAGGGTACATTTTCCTCAGCACAAATCTCTTCTGATTTATTATTCAAAAATATTGTTTTTGACGTAATCCTAAGACCCAACCCGTGCCTAGGGGTAATACCTAGAACTAAAGACCTATCTGACCTCACCTTCAGGGACCTAATTAACCCCCTATATCTCTCCAAAAGGTCAGGCACTCTCGTATCGGGCCTATACTAGTCGTTGCCTCCTACCATCGTCACCAACATCGAGTAACGGGAGGCAACGTCAATCCTATCCACTTCGTCTCTAACTCTGTCAACCGTGGCCCCTGGGAGACAGACCCTCCTCCTCTTGGTTGGATGCCGTTCAACGAACTCTTTGTCCATATGGCGCACTAAAGAGTCCCCAATTAAAATTGTGGATAATATGAGTATCGTCACGTTCAGAATATCAAAAGCAAATATAATTATAAAATATTAAAGCATAATTTTCTCATCATTTTGATATAAGTCACTATGTTCGCAGATGCGTCCTTACCAAATTATGTACATTTGAATATTATGACATTTTTGCGGCATTTTTTCCCGCCCTTCCAATATTTGCCTGGTGACGTCATGAAAACATGATATATGAGTTAGGCTTTTTAGGTTACTACTTCCACTCATGTTAGTTTTTCATAGATGTTGGTCGCGATGACATGTGAACGGTGCGAATATTATTTTGAGGATTTAATATACGAAGTGCATTCTAATGACTCCCGAGCAATAGAAATATTTACGGTAATTATGTATTAAATGAATGCCCGGTTAGGTTAATTGAATGCCCGGTTAGGTCAACTGAATGCCTGGTTAGGTTAATTGAATGCCCGGTTAGGTCAACTGAATGCCTGGTTTGGTCAAGTGAATGCCTGGTTAGGTTAATTGAATGCCGGGTTAGGTCAACTGTACGCCCTTGATGATTGGTTAGGTTAAGTCGTGATATTTTCGTTAGTTTAAACGAAAATGAGGAGAGCAAACTTTTCTGGTTAATACCAAATACATTTTTCTAGTAATATTTGATGTGTTTTGCTTAGATTTTGACCTCCATTTCCCTTGAAAATGAGCCAAACTTCAAAGTAATATAACTTTGTTGGATCTCATTTCGGAGGGAAATGGAGGTCAGATTTGAACAAATCACATCAAATACTACTAGAAAAATGTATTTTGGTGTGTAAAATGACTGAACGTGTCTATATACATAATTACCAAAATAGTTTCCCCCTCATTCACGTCCCTTTCCAAATGGGCGAAAGGGTTCGAAACCTCGATAGGGCGGGATTCCTATCACCTAACGTACGCGGCCTAGCTCCACCCTTAACTTCTCTAAATCCCTCCCCATCTACTAATCTCGTACCAACCTTAACCCCTTCCTCAACTATCCAACCTTCCCGACAAGCTACCTAAACTAGAAACTAGGTTACGCACCTCACCCTTCAAATTACTAACGTCTTCAACGTTAGTATTGGTTCGGCTTTCGTCAACCGTAGCCCTACCCCTGCCCTCATCAAGCGTTGCAAGTCTTTCCGTTACCTCACGTACATTGTGTTTTATGTCAACTATTTCCTCCATTAACTCGCAAAAGAAACAAACTGATCTCTCGGTAATCGCCATAGAACCGCCGTTATAATCTTTAAATTCCGAATACCACAGATTTACCCCACACCTAACACACGACGCTTTCTGCGACGGCATCGCGCAGTTAAAAATTAGTTTATAACCGTCACAAGTTTAAGTTAAATTAAGCTGGCACGCTATGAAAACTTCTAAATCGCCAAAAACCACTAATATTCAATTGCTTAACCCTTTAAGCCCTGAATTTTTTGTAGGGTTAAGTTATGAATGCGTGTATTTGAAACGTTAGCAATTGGCATCTTCAGTTCTTAAAGGGTTAACTATAACAATGTGAATATAAACGCAAGTATATAAAATTCAAAATTTTCCAAAAGTAAAATTCTTAGCAATATGCAAAAGTAGATGCAATATCAGAGCTCAGGAAATGCGTCCGTTCAGTAAAATTTCTGAACCAAAAATTAAATATTTGATAAAAATTACATCGAAAGGCGAACGTTTGTTGACGTTTCAGTCATCAGTTTGTTGAGCATAGCCAGCTGGCTGCAACTGACATTGCAAGTCTTGTTCACTTGACACTGTGACTCCACATACATGAGGTATGTTTCATTATATAATTATAATAAAGCATAAAGTGCTGGTGTTTATAACAATATCATGGTACTTATACCAGTGTCCAGTAATTTTTGACAATGTGGTATCATAGTGATGTTTAAGTGTTTATAAATGCATCGTCGTGATGTTATAATACCCGGTAAATGCATACTGTTAATTTTCATTTTGTCAGTGGTCTAGTTATTTGAGAGTAATGCTCATAATTTCCTGCTTTTTTAGGAGTCGTGTTTGCACTTAACCCCCCCCCCCCACAAAAAATAAAAATAATAATAATAATAATAATAATAATAATCACAGACAATTTGTTCAGTTAATGTATTTCAAGTCATAATAGTTCATGCTTGTTATGCATGTTCATGCTTTATACCTTTTGATCTTAAAATTTTGCAGAAAACATCCATTGCTCAGGCAATGTCCGGATCAATTTTGAAGTATGTGACGCCTTCAACATCAAGTACAATAGGAGAAAGTCCTGAAGATATTCAGCCTGGTGGATCTGAAGAGCAAATACAAGATGCATCTTCACAAGAGGATTCAAATGAGAGAGAGAGCAAGGATTGGAGGATGGCAATTCATCTTCTAAAAGCAGTGAAACTGATGAAGAGGAAGGAGACGCCAGCAGAAGTCCACAGCAACAGGAGGAAGACTCTGATGAAGAAGAGGAGACGGCTAGATTTTCAATTTATTCTGATGTCGCTGCTTGGCCAATCCCGGTTCCAAATGACTTGAGAGTTGATCTTATTAAGAGGGGAAGTGAACCCTTTCAAAATAGGGATGGACCTTTCAGTGCAGTTCAAAGACAAGGAAAGAAATCCAAAGGGAAGAGTCGACAGCTGACCACTGCATGGTTCTTTAAGGCTCTGCCAAATGGCGAGAAAGTTTTGAGAACATGGATGGTTTACTCTCCATCAAAAGAAAGTTTGTTTTGTTTTTGCTGTAGACTGTTTGCTCTTGATGACAAAGGAATTGGAACATCCAGCTTTGTCAGTGGGTTTCAAGCATGGCGGAAGCTAAACTCAAAGATGTCTGACCATGAGGCTTCTGAGCAGCATCTCTCATGCCTAGAGAAATGGAAGACCTTGGGAGCAGGGTTGAAGCTTCAAAAAACCATTGATCAAGTTCATCAAACAACAATGGACAAGGAGAGAAAGAAATGGAGGGATATTTTATATCGCCTCTTGGACGTAACCTTGTTTCTGGCTCACCAGAATCTTCCTTTTCGTGGTCACAAGGAGGACATGTCATCAACAAACAAAGGAAACTTCATGGAATTGGTAGAGTTGCTCTCAAATTATGATCCAGTTTTGAAAGAACATTTTGTAAGGATTAAGCATTCTATTCCATTTGGGAGGAGAGTGGCTTCGTATTTATCTTCAAAGATTCAGAATGAGTTCATTTGCCTTTTGTGGAATTACGTCAAAGAGAAAATAGTGGCCGATATCAAGAAAGCAAAGTATTTTTGGATTCTTTTTGACAGCACTCCTGATGAATCCCACACTGATCAGATGTGTGAAGTGATCAGATACGTCCATATTAAATGTGACAAAGTCGAAGTAAAGGAATCATTCTTGGGCTTCTTCCCTATTGCCAGAAAGACTGCTGCTGAGCTCACAGGGGATATCCTCTAAAACTGTTTCTTGAAGATCAGCGCAATGAAATTGTGGAGAGGGCCATTCATTATGCAACTACAAAGTGTGAAGAAATTGACATTTCTATGGAGAGAAGAGGGGAGTAAAGTTCCGAAAAAGGATGCCAGGAGAGATGGCAAAGGATGCTGGTCTCACATTGCCAGAGGAAGTAAAAAGGGCTATGTTTGAATGTCTTGATCGCTTTCATCAAGAACTAGAGATTCGTTCTAAGGCAATGGATCAAATTCTCTCAATCTTCGCTGTTATTCAGCCAAACACTTTGGTTGTTGCAACAAAAGAAGAACTTCGGAAGTATATTCTAAATTTGATTCAGATTTTCGATGAATTCTCTGATGAAGATATCAGTGTGGAAACTGGACGACTTCGGAGGCATTTGGAAGTTGCCAAAATCAGCGTTGAAGAGGCAAAGAAATGGACAGCATTGCAGTTTCTGGAGTTTATTGTGAAATGGGATTTTTGTGAATCTTTGCCAAGCTTGTCACTGTGTTTGAGATTCTTTTTGACTGTGTGTGTGTGTTTATAGTGTTTATAGCTTCATGTGAAAGAAGTTTTTCCAATTAAAATTGATAAAAAATTTATTTCGCTCGACCATGAGTCAGACAAGATTGACAAACTTGGCTTTACTTTCAACTGAACATGAATATGCAAAGAAGGTGAATTTTCATGAGGTCATTGATCAATTTGCAGAAATTAAGGCTCGAAAGCAGAGACTGTGAATCCTCTCTGTTTACCTTTGAAGAATAGGCTGAGCATTGAGACTGGATTTCCTGTTTTTTGTATAAAACGAAATGCAGTATTACCTGTTCACTGAATTTTTAATGTCCTGCATTTTTCTTATTTCCAATTTGCTTATGACAGTACTGTACTGTTTAAAAATCTACTTGCAAACATAATATATTTTTCTGTGTTTAAATTTTAAAATTATTTATTGGGGTGCCAAAGGAAGGATCCTCCCCGGGTGCCAAATACTTTAGGTACGCCCCTGTGCTCTCTTGTCTTTTCCTATTTGTGCTATTTGTGTTAATGTCCTTCGTTGCCCTTATACTACAGGGTGTTCGGAAAGTCACTGTGCAGTTATATAATCGAGATCGTCCACTCACGCTTGATGACCTGAAAACTGCAATAACTGCGTACATAAGGTCCATTTCAAAAGAAGAACTGACAAAGGTGTTTCAAAATAAAATAAGACGGGTCCAGGCCTGTATTGCTGTTAAAGGACATCACTTTCAACACCTTTTATAAGTTCTGATGGTCCCATCCATAACCTCTATCATATATGCAATGTTATACTATTGTATGCTATTAAATAAATATAAGTGCACAGTGACTTTCCGAACACCCCGTATCTGTTGTCTTTATACTCTCTTTCGCCTGCATGGTTTCGGCCTCGTTGTGTGATGGTATTTGATTTTTTCCTACTTCGTCTTTCTTCGTTTCTTCTGTTTTCCTCTGTTCTTTATTCCCACTTTCCTCTTTCATTTTCTTCTCGTAGTCTCTTTCTACCGTAAAAGATTTGGTAATTATTCGTTTTAGTGCTTTTTCTCCTTTCTGAACCAAAACACATTTTTCTGGTGTTTTTTGGTGTGATTTGTTCAAATCTGAACTTCGTTTCTTTGGGAAATGAGCCGTTTTTGAGAAATTTTAAAATTGAAAATTTCTCAAAAACGGCTCATTTCCCAAAGAAACGAAGTTCAGATTTGAGCAAATCACACCAAAAAACACCAGAAAAATGTGTTTTGGTTCAGACCTAACCTAACCTAACCTAACCTGACCTGACCTAACCTAACCTAACCTAACCCAACCTAACCCGCGTTTTTTCGCAATTTCTTACCTTAAATAGCACCGTTGGGGTGTTTATACAAATCCGCGGCGATCAACATGAATTTGTGGAGACGTTGTTGAGAGGGATATTCACGGTTAAACAAGTACCATGCAAGATACTTTGAATAGGATTGGGTCCCTAGTCAATCTTGTGCAATAATATTGATCAGCAACTTCTCTATAATTACACTGACGATCACACTGCGGACAAATAACACGACTAGGTAAAACACAGTGACTCGTAAAGAAAGCTTCAGCACCGGCTTCTTTCTTATAAATATCTTGTATTAATTGATAGTAATCCAAATCACAACCTCCGCAAACCATAATGAAAACCAGACTGAGAAAATGAGTATGCATTATGAGAGATTCAAAATGTACGTCTCTGATTGGTCGGATAAGGTCACGTGAAACAAAAACCAGATTTAATTGGTTGTTTTGACCTATGTTTCCTAATTTTGCCACGAGATGTCTCCCAATAAAACTGGAGAGGGCGACGTTCGTTAAAATTTTAACAGCGTTAAGAGCTAAATACTCGGTCAATGGCCTATAATGGCTGCTTTTTACGTCTAAATTTTTTTTTTTCCCATAAAAAATAATTATTACATTTCCTTGATTTTTATCAGTTTCCCTGAGGTTTCAAGGTGTCCTGAATACGAATTTATATGTTAAATTGTCATAGAATGTCTCCTTCTATCGAAAACGAACAAAGCATTAAAACGAATATTAACCAAAAATTTTATTTCGGTCATGCAGTTTTCGCAGAAAAATTTTATCCCATTAAGTTGCTTCGCGTTCGTTATAAGGGAGATTTTTTCATCTTCCCATTCTAGGCATCTAAAATCAAAAAGCAGCTAACGGAGATCGCACCTCATCGCCTTTGTCTCATTTGTTGCATCAGTGCAGATACCACAGAGTTGCAGGAATTTATTTACCACTTCCATGTTACTGATAGAGGGTAGCCGCTGGTGCAGAAATTTTACTCAAAATTGACTAAAAAAGAGTATTATGGGAAGTATTGGGTGGGGGTTGACTGAAGCTGAGTGCGGGAAAGTATTCTCCGTTACTCCGGGGGATTGGGGATGTGGTACGCTGTATACTTCTCACTGACTGGTGCTCGCGACTGTGATCGCGGGGGATAATGGGGGGATATTTGTAGGAATTTCGAGAGTCAGCTAATTTTCTTCACAAAGAAACACTCGGAAAAATGCTGTATAGATTAATTCGCTTCGTTTTTATTTACTTTTTTTTATATATGCCGCGATTTTTACTTTTTAGAAAGACATACCACTGTGCACTATCAATTAACTCACAATATCGGCACCGTTTAAAACTGATTAACCGCAGGATTTCTACTGTAATACCGCCTTTATTCGGACTTCGATCGAAACACGTGTAATCCTCCCATGGTACACGATAAATGTCAGGACGAACTGGAAAAGCATTAAAATCTGTCGACCAACCAATAGTTAAGTTTGAAGCCGTGGGAGGAAATCCTCTTCCAATTACTGATTCTGAGGATCTAAGTACATATCAATTGTACCTCTACAAAGCAATGACTTAGCAAATCTTCAACCTCGGCCAATGGTCCAATCCCAGATGGTTGACTACTGCTAACCTCATCCTGCGTTTCTACATGGGATGTAAAAATCCGATGGATAGCTTAAAAGTGTTGGTAGAATACATCGTCAAAGTTTATGCTCCAATGTGGTTCACGATCAATGCAAAACCTTGGTGCTATGATGGACCGCGTCCCCTTTGGCAGATGATAGCTTATTCAAGATACCTAACATAGGAGCTTAGAGATATTGTTGATAAAATTATCATTCGTAACGCCTACTTTGCGCATCAAGAGAACCTTCTTCTTGCAATGATTACTGATACCCGACCAAACATTCGAAAATTGGTAATACGAAGAATCGAAGTAGCAAGATCTCAAGCTGAAAAAATGAAATACATTCGCGAGTTCAGTGTACCGAAGCTAAATTTCCATGCACTTGACTACACTGATATTATATTTTGGACAGATAGTCCCATCAGGCTTGAGCCACCATTGAGAAAACATTTAACCAAAGAGGAGTTAACATCATTGGCTGAGAACAATAGCGAAGAAAAATTATAACTCTTTCAATTTCCTTGTCATACACAAGCAGTAGAAAGGAGTATCAAAAGTGTAACAGAAGCGGCAAGAGCAGTTTATGGGAGTGAGAGAAGAGATGGCTACGTTACAAACAAAATTGCCTCTCAAACAATAATGAAATCATTTGAGACCAGGAGAGACTACAAAACTGAATAAGAAGCTTTCTAAATTATTGTGGTGGGTGGGTTAGAGTAGAACTCAAAGAGCAACCATCTCCACGTGGTGAGTTCTGGGTAATTTAAGCCGAGATATGCATGGCTCGTATCAAGCTTAAATTAGTGGAGAGCTGCTCCAATAAATCAATATATTTAAAGCCATGCAGCTATTTTATGAGCTTCTAAAAGAAAATTGAATCACTGAATGACGCTTAACATCAACCAATCAACGAAAGCAATAAAAACGCCTATTTTTTGTTAGTATTTTTCATGAAATACCAACTTTTTCAAATTTTTGTGAGGAATGGGAAAAAATGTATAAGAGTAAAGTTAAAGAACATAAATAGACAAATCACGTGAAACAAAAATGATCTTCCTAGCATAAACACAACAGAAGATACGCTTAAATCTTTAAATTTTTCCTTCATTTTTTGGGGTACCTGAAAGACAAAATCTTTGACCTCCTTGAGGCCAGTGAAGTTGATGTCGCAGGTGCTAATATTTTACAGATTTCTTATTGGTACTACAGACCAATTTTTGGGTGCCTCTACAAAACTGGGTTCTGAAAAAAGTTTTTCACTCGACCCTAATGTGCACGCAACATCATTGGAGGACGCAGTCTCTCCCACCACGGAAAGGCGGCTGCCCGCAAAGGAGACAAATGTCGCTTGTTATCAGCTGTAAAGCTGTAATGGAGTGTAACTTTAATTAAATTGTAATTCAACCTTAACTCAGCTTTAATTCGCTATAATTCAACTGGCAATTGCTGTAAGTCACAAGTGATTTAACTGTACAGTAAGTAGGTGCTACCAACGGTAAGCTTTATGTTTTACATGAAATATATCTACTCACATCAGTTAAATTCGCCACTTAATTTCTATATCTCCTTGAACGAAATTAATTTTTAAAAGCTCACTTATTTAGTTACTTCTTCAAAAGATAATTAACTATATGAAAATAAGAGAAAATGTTGGGACTGCAAAATTGGGGGGTAATTAATAATACTAGCACAGATATGATAACAGTTGCTTAATAGTTGAATTTTATTCTGACCATGTATGAACCAAGTATTTACGGTTTATTTCAGTACTTCATAGAAGACCACATTATTTGTGAATCTTCCAGATTTATCCCTGGGCTTTTGTGCTGATAATAGGATGTTCAGATTTTCAGGATTTCCAACACGGCTCATAGCCACATACCATTAGCCATGGGAGAAGAAGTCATTCTTCAAGAAGATGGCAACGTTTTCCAAGGTCTGGCCCTGCGCTTTATTTGCCGTCATTGCGAAGCAGGGCCTCACTGGAAATTCTCGTCGCATCATCTGAAAAGGGAACAACTGGTCGCTTGGAACAATAGGAATTCTTGGGATATGTGACAATGATCATAAAATTCTATGTGCCTAATCAGTTTGTCATAACGAATATATTTTTTCTTAAAATAATCTAATTAAAAAGAAAAAGAAAATAAATAGAAATCGACTAAAGATTTTTTACATCTCTGAGCGTTTTCCGATTTTAGTGCCACGCGGTTAACCTCATTCCATAAATCGTTCCCTTCCAAATACATAGCTGACATCGTAATCTTTACAATTCGAAACAAACGCATATTTTATAATATCAATTTTCACTTCATTTAGCCAAGTATCTCTATTACCCACTTATTTTTGGGGCGTGTTTTCCATGTTTGTTTTTCTCGAGGTTCAGTTACTGCATCTGGTTCTTTTCAAACGTCAAGATCTTGGGGCAAAGGTCGTGTTCTTCGAGTAGCTAATTTCCATGCAAGTTTCACCAATTAAAAATTCAGATTGTTATAGCACCCCATCCTTTTCGGCGGAACGTTATGCCATAGGCAAATAACGAAGAGGACCGTCCCCTAAAAAAGGGTATTCTTGAACTCTAAAATTCCCACCTACCAAAATTACTTAGCCTCGAGCAAACCCTTGTTCGTGGTTCTTGCGAATCTGTGGGCCTCAGCCCAAGGTCGCCCTCGGGCACCCGTGATCCGTTCTTACGATTCAGTGTCCTTCGAGCAAGTCCACTCCAGCAGGTAGCACTGTTCTTGCTATCCACCCCTTAATCAACTGCCAATGAAACTTTGTGAATTCGAGTGACATTGTCTCCCCCAAATAAATATTATATTTTCCAAGTGACCCTCAGTCGTAATAGCTACAGTGAGCCTTCAGTAACTTGTGATATTTTATCAAGAAATACTCCTTACTCATAACATATAACCCTTCTCCGTGTACTAAAAGAGAAAGTAAAAGATAACGTTCACTTGATATCACTAAACTATTAAATTTTATATTGTTTTTATTGTGATAAACTTTTTCATTCTAAGGCAATTACTTTGTTTCTTGTAATCATCTCTTCAGTGGGGTTAATTTAAGTAAAAGTTAAGAAATTCTTGGTGTTTCGTTCCACCCCGGATTATACGCATAAGGAGGGTGGTTACTCCATTGGCAACTTACGCACTAAACACAACCTGCAACAACCGATTGATTGGAACCATCAAGAATTCTCTGAGTCCTAAGTGATCATCCCTGCAAATACCGTGCGGAAGGAAAAACCCGCACGACACATATTTACACTATTATTATACATATTATTTTGCCATGTTTTTTGCACGAGACGGCCTATTTAGCCTATTTTGACCTTCAAATGACCTGCGCGGGGGCCAAACTTGAGTGAAATGACCTAGAATTTGGTATACAAATATACTTTTGTATTTGTCATAAGATAGGAGTGGGTCACTTGTCAATTTTAAAACGTTTGTTTTTTGCGCTACCCTAAATTGTGAACCTGTGGCAAGGATGGCATCTAAGACATGGTCGAGTAGATTTTGCACAATATATCGACGTCCATTACAATGTCCACTGCTGGGATCCATGTTTCTCAGAAGCATAATTGGGCATCCTTTCTTCAGGACCAACTTGTGCGGTGTCATTCCTGATGCAGTTATCGCATTAAAAAATTCCTCTGGGTACTTGTGTTGATTCTGTCTTCAAAAGCTATGTGCTTGAGCATCTCTATCACGTCCCCGATTTCTGAATTCTGGATCTTGTCGATTGTTTCTTTTCCTCTGGACATCAGCTTCTTTTCGTGACACTAATGTACAGTCACCTGCAATAGTTCTGCTCCACCCTCTCCGAGATGTGAAAACAACGCAGTTTCTCACCCTCACTCCCTCTCTCTCCTCATCCCCCTCTCAGGTGTTGTCATAGTAATACTTTTATTTTTTGAAAACCAATAAATATATTGTGGTAATGCTAGGACGGCTATGCATTTTATTCATGCATTGTTCCTAAATTTAGGGAGTAGAGTAGTTTGGTTATTTCACAAATGTGGAATACTTTAAAAACTTTCAATCATAGGACCTTGATGTGGCCATGTTGTAGTTAAATTGCAAGATAAGTTGTAGATCGACTTTTGCTCCTGGCAATAACATTTCTGTTTAAAGTCCATGCATCATCAACAAATGATTATCTAGAAAAAGGTCTATCTATGGAGAGATAATGATAACATAGTTAAATTTTTTATTACAAATTAAACATAAATCAAGTAAATATAGTGATTTTCTTAAGAACATACAAAACATAATGTTTGAATTATAAGGAACTGACAATTGTTCAAGTAAATAAATATATATTTACTACACCACAACCATAACATTATTATACACAATTACTCAATACTTGGTCCATCCTCTATTATTATTAATGACCTCTTGTAACCTATTTGGAACAGATGCCACATGATTGTAGATAACTTGTGGGTTCCTGCGGAAAAGTTCCCACTCTGCCATGTTGTGTTCCAGCAGGGGGTCGAGATGTCAGTAGTATGGGCGCAAAATGGGAGAGTGCAGGAATGTTGCAATACAATTGCAAATATTGTTCAATATTGCAAGATGTTGCAAATCTGTATGCAAAAAGGGAGTAGGGGTTGCAATGCAGGGGGTAGTGGTATGCACTGCAGGGGGAGGTGGTTATGCAACATCAATGTTGCAAGTCTTATGCAACATCAATGCTGAAAAGGGGGGGGTATGCAACAAATCAATGTTGCAAAGGGGGAGAGGGGAGGGAGCTTCGGGGGGAGAAGGGAGGATGACCTCCCCCAAAGGGGTAGCCTTAACCTAAGAGAGGAAGAGAAAGGAGACGTAGGAGGTCTTTGGGGGAGAAGGTGGGATATCCTCACCCCCTCAAAGGGAAACCTAACCTAAGCCTTAACCTAAGAAGGAAGGAGGTGTTCGCCTGGCTGGAGCCAGACGCATTATGAGCATCCAGGGGCCAAGCAGTTGTTATATAGAGGATTGTGAGTTGCCAGATATCACTTATTTATATATGAAGGGATTACCAGATACCACTATTTATTTTAATTTTATTTACATGAGTTGCCAAATAGTGTTTTTAATTGTTCAGGTATACCTTATTAGGTTGAGTTGCCAAATGATGTTTTTATTTATATATGGAGGGGTTACCAGATACCGCCATTTAATTTAACTACTTATTTATTAAAGGCAATATTGACTTTCTCCTTAATTTTGTTGAGCAAGAGAACTAATTATTTAAACGATACCCAATATTAACCATAAAAGAAATACACTAGACAATTGGCTTAGCAAAAAGAAATCGTTCATCTTAATATTCATTATAATTAAACTTCAGGGAAATCAAAGTAATTGATAAAAGAATTAAATGAGAAGTCTATATACACTTTTATATTAAACAATAAATTTTAACAAACTTCCCGTTCTTTGTTCAGTTTCCCAAATTTTAGCCAACTCCCCATATGAAAGCATGCAAGCAAGCATCCCTCACCATACATTTTTCTTACTATTTGCAACAATAAAATAAAAATTTAGTGATGGATTCCGTACCATGTTACGAATTTCTCGTCTAAACCGTAGGTCTAAGGTGGTTCAAAAACATAGCTACTTGACATCTTGTACTTTAGAGCGGTTGCCTTTAGCACATAAAAGCACGTCAGTACAGTGATTTACTCTAAAGCTATACTGAAAGTGTCTATTTACTTTTGTCATTCCTCTGTATATATATATATATATATATATATATATATATATACACAAGATGTGGCTTCTCAATTTCGTACATTTTTCTTCGGTCATCTTAATATTAATTCATTCTTTACAGTACACTAAATTGGCAATAAACATTTTAAGTATTCTATGGGAATAATATTTAATTTACCTATAATTCATGAATCGCTTTCATTTATTCTAAAGCCAAACAGAAAGTGTCTATCTACTTTTGTCGGGGAGAAAGCGTGTAACACTCGGAGGCTATCCAAAAGGCGAGAATGGAATGTACAGTAGGTCAAACCACTTCTCGTCTCCAAAACTGATTTTTGTCGCACTTCACTTCAAATATTGTTTCGAATATTATTAGTATTATTATAAAGTTAAAAACTTAACTTAAATATATACATAAGCATCACGTGATTGTTTTCTAAATTATTTATAGACTAAATTAACTTTTAAGTAATGATTTTTCTTATCATATTTCCATATGCAACAACAATATATATATATATGTATATATATATATATATATATACATATAGGGTGGTGCAAATTACAGTAGTAATAACAATAGCTAACTCGGTTTTCCTTCTCACCGAATTGTTCATTTTGACGAGGGTCAAGCTTTTCACTCCGCCTTGGACCTTCACTATAACGTGGAATCCGAACTAAGCTGCAGCACTGGCGGGGTGAAAATACAATGTCATCACCCGGACTCGATCTCTCAACCAGCACCCGGGCGTCTTAATACTAGGTTACCAAGGGCGCCCATTTTTCTACCAACCCAAGGAGACATTCATTTTCATGAGCTAAACATAGTTTAATCACACTCCTACGCGAGAATTGGCAAGTAGAAAGTCAAGCCGAATATATTAATCAAAGTTGAGGATCGAATAGTATGACCGCAAAAAAATATTTTGCAAATATTTGAAACCATCGTGGTAGAGACTGTAAAAGGCAATTAACACACACACACACACACACACACAAACACACACACACACGCACATATATATATATATATATAAAACCAAATCCACAAGTCAGGAATCTTGGGAAAGCTGAGAATAGTATGACCTCAGAAAATAATGCAAAAAAACATTCTGCTTTTAGAGATCTTCTAGATTTCTTATTTTCTAATGATCTTTGTGTCATCGGATGTTACTGTGCTGTCTCTGGTAATGATCTATGTCAGGATTATGAAGAGTAGCGGCGCTAATTTTGTTTCCTGTGGTACTGAGCTGAGCGGCTCTGATGAAGATATTCCTGTAACGACTTGCATCCGCTCAAGTTGTCCATCTCCCTATCCGAACTGAGAAAAATTGAGGATCAAATAGTATGATCACAAAAAATAATAATGTAAAATATTGTCGTGATAGAGATAGCAAATGTTGATCAATGTTGCAAAAGGGTGAGGGATATTGCATAAAGGGGTGGGTTCTAAAATTGGAAAAACCGAGAAAAGTATGGGCGCAAATGCAAATATTGTCGTGGTAGAGACTGCAAAGGGTAATACACGATGTGAGCATTAAATCTACGGAGAGAATATAAAGACACTATTAGTCAACCAATCAGGACGTCGAAAGCATGGACCCATAATATAGGTGTAACGATTGGTACACAATTTTATCATAGCCCCGCCCAGTTACATTGACAACCAATCATTAAACTTATGAACCGCCTATTAGTCTTTTGGGGTGGTGCTTGGGGATCATGCCTATAAAAGGAAATATTTTTAGCTAGGAGTCACAGTAGTTATTTTCACCAGTGAATAAACATTCCCTCCTCCATGAATCAAGAACTTTACAGTTTACCGGATTTATATCAAGATGGTGACATTGTAGCGTTGTCCACAATTAATCTTTTTAACGCGGCTGACCGAAATGGATTATTTCCAACGCAAACCGTTGATAATATTTGCAATAACGCTCCAAGATCCGACGCAAGGACTACCGTAGAAATGTAAGTGCCTGTAATTTTATTTTTTGTAGCCAATTATTCGCAAACTTATTTAATGTGCCTGTCAGAAAGAGCACTGTTCTGGATTATTTCATCATATATATGGAGGGTTGTAGTAATTCATCTCTTCACATTAAAAATGCTTCATTTAGGTATCCGCAATTATAGATTAATTTGCAACTATGCTAAAATCTTGTTTTGATTCTTTGAATTTTTTTTATAGCAATCTTTTGCATGTTTTAAATAATGTTATAAATTCAAATGTTATTCGGAATTATCTCTTAAAGGAACTTCTCTGAGCGGTTCAAAGATATCTTCACATTGTAATACTCTTACTATATGTATACTCTGCATATGTTTTGGATTTTTATTAAAAAGATTCAGTATGAACTAATGAGTTATTCTTTCTCCTTTAAGGACCGATAAGGATTTGACACGTGTTATACAATCTTTTCGTTTTGAAGAAACCCATGTCA
Organism: Bathynomus jamesi; assembly: GCA_023014485.1. Taxonomy (NCBI): domain Eukaryota; kingdom Metazoa; phylum Arthropoda; class Malacostraca; order Isopoda; family Cirolanidae; genus Bathynomus; species Bathynomus jamesi. Next base: position 378,958 of record JAJOZX010001905.1, on the reverse strand, counting down.
TGGACCTGAATACGGAGGTAGAAGATTTACCGAGCAGTCAACCCAACGATTGTCACATCATTAACGAAATAATGTATTTTTTTTGTTTCGATCTTTTTTTGGGAGAAGAAGACATAATGTATTTTCATCAATTTATTAAATGAAAGAAATTGTTTTTAGTACAATAACGATCTTAAACTACAGAATATAGAAACTAACATTATTGGTTAAAAAATGTGTATATATACACGAACAAAACCTCATACTATACAACGAGTACGCACAATCGGAAAACGGCGTTTTATCTGTCTGCATACCATTTCGTCGTTTCGTTGAGTGTGACACGGGCCGAATAATTTGTACAAAATTTATAAATTCTTTAACACGTGACATATGCATGAGAAATGAAAGGCAGTACATCCCGCACGTATTACTAAAATATCCTTGTAGCCGGAAGGGGTTCCATACAACTTCGGAATCCCGAGTGAATCAAAATAGTACATGCGGTCCCTATTTTTAAAATAGATTGCAAACCAATGAATCCCTTCATTACCAATGACATCTGTACTCACAATAAGACTACCGCAATCTCGCGTAGTTGGCAAATTCAATGTTTCATTCTTCGCAAACAAAGAGAAAAATTTGGAACGTGTGATTCGTTCACTATTCATTACTCTCTGAAGTGTATTCGCATCCATTTCAAAAGTCAGTGGTAACACCCCTAAATCTGTCTACTTCTATTAGGGCTTGTGACTCGAGGTATACTAGTACACTAATATAGGTGCGTCTAACGGCTTGGCGAATTCCAATCTGACTGAGATGTTTCCACTCTGTTGTGGCCTTAAGTGTGTATTTACACTAGCAGAGAAGTCAGGTGTGATATCAAACGGATAAAGGTTAAATTGATCAATGAATTCTATCTGCGTTACCACAATCACTAGCTCATCACAATCACCTGCAATATGGGCCAGATTACTATATGCTCTCGCGCAAAGCGGTGACACAGCGTCTGATGAATAGTCCGTATCCACTGTTCCTCCCAACGCAACGCCATTAACGTATAGAGTCATATTTTTAAGGCCAAAATTCTCGAATTTAAAAGCATTCCTTTTATATTTTCCATTCACCGAATTGTGTTCCTGCATTTCAATTAATATCCTTTTAGGTAGATTTCCCAGGGTTATGTTTTCTATCTGTTTCGATGCCAACCCTTCTGGCACCGTGTCTAGTTTGATTTGTACTCTGTTTATTGGGTATTTTACTGTGGCGTGTAGTAAATTTTTCTCATTTTCTATTTGTTTTGGTGAACTTAATTTCACTCGCCGTACGCGGAGGTATGTCTCCATAATGTGAACCACAACGGGTTTTGCTCCATCTTCTTGATCAGCATCCAGATTTAAACAGATCTCAGAATTCGTACGGGTGAGCTTTATTTTCATATCCACCCCATTCACAAGCAACTTCTCGAGTGTGAAATCTGTATGCAGGCGTTCAAAATACTCGTATATCTACTTTTTATAATTTTTAAATTTGTCCTTTATACTACTTTCGTCTTTAGCTTGATAATATCCCTCGGCACTTAAAAGAGTATCCTTCGCTTCTTTGGAAAAGTTGAGGACATTTTCCAGATAGGCTGGTAGGTGATAGTACCCCGTGCCTGCCGATATGTTGGCCTCATTTAAATATACGTCACACTGGTTGAATATGGAGTGCAGAAAGTTTGTTTCAGGGTATACAGCATATTTGTCAGCGCAGTCCGTTCCATCAGAATGGGCTATACATAGTTTAGCGTACATGTGCACACAGCTTGGATCAAAAAAGTAAGGGCCTGAGCTGGATATCACGAATTCTATCGGGGCACTCGGTGAACTAATTGTGTTTAAAGGGTTAATTGTAATAAAGTCACTGTGTTCAATCGAAACTTGAGTTGGGGAGCATGTCAAAGAGGGACAGCTCCGATTTACAGCATTGTGAACTACACGGATGGATGAAGCTTGCCATGACGAGTTAGAAATAGTGCCTCCTCTCTCGACAAGTACTAAACAAACTATGATTCTTGAGATCAATGTCCTTAGCTTATATCAGTCAAAAAAATGGTCAACCATAGGCTTCATTCGCTTAGAACACTTCTTTTTTGATATCCTTTTACGTTTAATACCACGTGATGGTAATCCCTTCTTCCGGACAGTCCTCTTCTTCCCACCACCACGCATTTTTCTCTTTGCATCTTTGACGATTTCGTTCCGTGTACGCTTTAAGTGTTTTTTTAGAGCTTCTTTAGGTTTAGCCCCAGCCAATATGTCTTCTGCAGTGTTAAGACCTGATTGTAGCGCTTTCTTTCCGAGGTATCTGGCACCCCTCTTCAGCAAAGGAACAGCCGTACGTAATATGGTTGAAAAAATGGATCCAAGTCCACTACCACGCTGGTATATCACCCCTCAAAAGACGGTGAAAAGCTTTCTGTCCATTATAACTCAGTACGTCGAAAGTGCAGCTTCACTGTTCAGCTCCCATCACCGAATGGGAAATTTTTTCCCTCAATCGTTCTTATATGTATTGAGATATTGGTTATTAGATTTGTTGCGACATTCACATAATGGGGTCTGTCATATGAAATAATCAAACTCCTTCCTTTATGGTTGGGAATGTGAGCAATGCGCAGCAGGCGTGTCTAGGTATCCCCAACAAACTGGTGCTCCACAATATTGCTGTAAATATAGCACATGTCTGGGGGTGTATAGCCAGCATCCAATTTCTCCAATTTCATCTGATACATTAGGATGGACATGTCATGTTGTACCTCGTGAAATGTGTCTCTTTGGAAGGCTGATCGATATCGCCCCTAGGTCATAATTTTGAACCCTCTTTGGTCTTTAATATTTATGTTAGCCTTTGATTTTAGGATTAGAGTATGTGCAGGGTTCCTTTGTTTACGATTTCGTATACTAAATCAGTCGTAAGATTTGAGTTTTCTAACTTACGTTTAAGTCTCTCACAACATCCTCAACCGAACCATAACGGCCCGGACATAGTGTTACTACTGCACTGTAATACCGTGCAATCTCAGTCCGGCCGATACGTATAGTTTCCTCCCGAGTTACCTCGGCTTTTTCACACTCATCAATGTCTTTAAGTGTCGTAAAAACGGTATCTTTATAATCACTATTTAAAAAGAGGGTGTCCAGCTGAATTTCACATATCCCCACCTCATACGAATCACGGCCCAATTCAATTGGGCCATGGAGATTAGGGTGTCTCATTAATACATAGAATTTTTTTTTTTTCAATTTTCTCTTGCTCGCGAATGCTGCCCCGATTTCAATAGGCATAGAGGTTCTAAAAATCGAAAAATGATGGGAATCGAACAGTATTTAGAGGTCACTCAAGTTTAACACTTTCTTGTAGCTATTTAGGAAAAAAAAAGAAATTTCTATCATTCTCTTATTCTCTTTATTTCTGAACAAAAATGAAAATAAACGAAATGCACCTTTCATTAATTGAAATAAGCGCGTATAAATGGATTGTTTTCATCATCAATCTGTCCTACACTACTTGATTTTACTCTTCAAGCTCTCCTTCGTCTTGACGGGAATCAACTTCTGGTGAGCCCGAACCACCTTGAGGACGAATTGCTTCTGCTTCTCATCACGCGTGATGGTGGAATTGAATCTTTTCATCAAAGCGATACCACGCTCGGCGGCGTCATTGACGACCTTCAGGGCTTTCACCCTCTTTTGCGCCGTGATCCAATCCTAGTCATTGATCCAATCCTCTGGATCTTTCATGAGGAAGGTGGGAGACTCAGATTCTGGAAGGATCGCGCGGAAGAAGACTTCTTTTGTTCTCCGGGTGACGAAGAGCTCGATGGATTGCTGTGGATTGAAGTTCTTCGGATTGATCCGCTTGAGTCCTTTCTTCATGGCGGGGGATTGAAGTCGTTGGACCATCTTTAGCTTCGTGTCCTTTGGAATGCGGTCGTCAAAGAAACCAAGCCCCACGAGATCCTCTGAGAGGTACCACAGGTGCCTTTTCAAGGCCATGGATGCCGTGTGGCTGACTTCCTTGTCAGGGTAGGCCTCGAGCAGGCGAAGGAACTCTAGGTCGTTCAGTGGAGCTCGATTCGAGACCATTGCCTCATTCCACTGCTTCACGTATGCGAGGGAGATGAACAAACACAGCCGCCGAAGTCCTCCTTCCCTGGCTGTCAGGTCCAGTTGGTGACGGAACATGAAAATCTTGAGGGCATAGATGGCTTTGGCCATCCATCTGGCGTGGTGATAGGCCCCAGGCTGACGAAATCCCCCCTGGACCTGACCGCCAAGGAAGCGGTAGGAAAGGATGAGGAGTTCACGGTAGTCTTCTCAGGGATGTGTGCCGTGGGAAAGCGTCTGCTGCAGGTATTTCTTCATGGAAGACGCTTGATTTGCCCAGTTGTCAGTTGTTGTGGGATTGCTTTCGTCACCGATGGACAAGAATGACCCTTTGTCAATGGAGGCCCACCGCTGTTGAAATCTTTTGAAGAGGAGAATGTCAGGGGAAAAGGACGGCCCCAGACATCGCACGAAGACATCCTTGAGTAAGATCTCCAAGACGTGGTGACGGCAAGCCAACCACAACATGGGACGGCCAAACTCCTGCTCAATGCGAACGCAAGCACCTTGGATCATCCCAGCGTTCACAGCTGTGGTGTCGAATCCCAGTCCAATGATTTGCTCCGAAATGCCAAAAGCCTGGACTTCCTGGAGTACGGCTGCAGCCTGTTCTTTTCCAGTGCCGTCCACCGCAACGGGTACACCAAGAAGCTCCTCGACTCCATCGCCCGTCACCACAACAGCAATCCGGTCAACCTCCTTCTTCTTCTTGGCGATATCTTCCAACAGTTTCCCATCCCAGTGCAAGACTAAAGGACCAGAAGCTTCGAACTTTCGGGTCAACTCTTCTCCCATCTCCTTTCGGATCTTGTTCCGTGTTCGATGAACAGTTGCTGGCGAGATTACCAGGTCATCCAGGTCATGACCCAAACTCTGAGCTGCTGCTGCAAAGGACGACGTTGCTTGTCTCACGGACATGTTGTCGCGATCCCAAGCAGCGATGAGATTCGGGTCCGTGAGGGCATTCATTCGCCTTTTCTTTTGAGTCTGGGCCTTGCTGGTGCTGGGCGCTTGGTACGTCTCGTCGTCATCATCCTCGTCTTCCGTGTTCATTTCAGTGCTGCTACCATCCACCTCCAAGATCGCTACCTCCATGAGCTGTGTCACCCCAGCATCCCATTTACTCTTCCTAGCTGTGGCTGCAAGATCCCTCTTCCGCTTCACAGCTTTCTTCTTCGCTGTCTTCTGGTCCACCCCCGCAAGAATTGACGACATCCTGTCTTCCCTCTGCGAGGTGAGAAAATCCTTGTCCTCCTGAGGGACCTTGGAGGAGGATAGCGCGGAGGAGTGAGCCACGTCAAACACGTCTTCCAAATCCGACTTGAACATCCCCTCCTTGTACCGGTAACCCTCTTGCGGCTTTGTCCTGTTCTTCTTGAGTGCGTCGTAGGTATCGATCAACTTCGCCAGCTTCTCCCCTGCGTACTTCTTGGTGGTAGTTGGTATGTTGGCCTTCTCCCAGATGGGCCAGATGGTTTCCACCACCAGGCGAATGCTCTCTGATTTGGTCTTCCTTCCCTCTTGGTCTTCCTTCCCTCTTGGTCTTGGTGGTGGTGGAAGTAAAGGAGCAGGCATTGCTCCTTCGATGGAAGTCGTGGACAAACAATCGCTGCAATTGGGGCCTTGTCCAGCAACCACAACTGGTTTCCTGCTCTAGTAACCATCACCTGCGAAAGAGAAGAAAATCTTGTATAAGTGAAACAGAAGTGGCGAACTTGAGTGACCCCTAAAAATCCTCCTACAGCTGTCAAATTTTGTGATAAAAATCCTTTATAAAGGTGTAATACGGGCAAGCGTCGCCCCGACCCGAAATCCTCCATTCGTATATTTGAGACACCTTAATGGAGATCTGTTACAAAGTTGGCTAGTGTGTTGTTAGGGTGTACAGACAGGGACGAGGAGGACGGGAGTGTGACGTAGAAATGGTTAAGAGCCATGTTGCTTAATATTTAAGCTTCATTATTGCATCAGCTTTTATATAGGTGTTGAAGCTTTCTGGTTACCCTAGCCATTTCACCAGGTACATTTTTCTCTTTCCTGTACCTTTGCTTCCTATAATTTTCTCAATTTTAAACACATTTTTTCCTAAATTAAATGCCACTTTCTGCAACTCCTCGCGGTAAAAGCCTCTTGCTATTTCTTCCCCATTGAAATCTTCAAAGTAATACATCATTATCTCACCTTTAGGTCTCATAGCCCTAACTTTAAAAAGCTCACGTGTCCATCCTTGCTCAAATCCCTTCGCGAATTTATTTCCCGAACGCGACAGCCTTACATAATCATTGATTTTGAAACGCGCAGAGTGTGCTGGTGGTGTTGTTCCATCTCTTCTCACCTCTTGGCGCGTACCTCTTTCTAAAACGTCGTTAGGTGTTGTCTCAATCGTGCGATGGTGTGAGTGGTTGTAGGATGAGGCCAATGATTCCAGAATGTCTAGAAATCTGTATGTGCTTTTATGTGTAAAATAGCGGAGCATGCGTTCCTTTATGGTACGTTGAACTCTTTCAGCTAAAGAAGCCTTATATATGGAATTGGTAGTGTAATAGCTGATATTAAACTCTGTCAACATGTTCTGAAAAGAAAGGCCTATAAATTCCTTCCCCATGTCCATACAAAAATAGCCAGGAACCCTGTTTTCTTTTAACATCACCGTTTTGGTGGCTTTAGCAACTGTTTCAGGTGATCTATTTTTCAGAGGAATTAGCCACAAATATCTACAGAATACATCTATTATGAATAGAATGTAGCGGTAACCATCGTTATAAACAAAATATCTATGCATGTCTATTAAATCTGCTTGCCAAATAGAGTCAATCGAAGCAGCTGTTGTCTTGGCTGTTTTAAACCTTTTTCTCAGAGGCTTATGAAGTGTATAAGCGTCCTGCTCACGCAAAAATCTCTCAACATCTTTTTTTCCTACTCCGTAAACACTTCTGTACAGTCTATCTACGCCTCCGTAGGAGGCTTGGTTAGAAATGTCATAATAACGTCTTCTTAATTTGTTAGCCATTTGAGTATTTTAGAGGCACGTGGGTAGGGGTGACCGTTGTTTAACCTCTTCTTTCTCCTCTTCAGAGGTGTTACCACCGGGGGTGATGGCGATTCAATTGTGTCACGTGCGACGCATGTTCCAAGTCTTTTAACGTGTTCAGATTTCCTATCATTGTTTTCGAGACATTTATTTGTTGTAGTCTTGCTTTAATATGCTTCCATCCTGTTGGTGAGGGCCTATCCCACTTTCTCACCAGATCATGGACGATGTCTACGATATTCGATCCCTGTACCTTTGCTCCTTCCAGAATGATCTCACCTGTATCGGTCCATTGTATGGCGGGGTCCTCATTCAATAGATTATAAAGACTTAAACCTTTATTCCTCAATGTATGTGGGAGGGTGCTTTTTAATACATGATCGATATGTTGTGTGGCCGAGCCATTAATTTTTCGTTGGTCAGCTCTATCGTCGGACACAGGTCCTGTCACCATGTCCAGCGTTCCCCGTGCTGTGCCTAATAACCACGGGAATCTCTGTCGGGTTCTTATAATTTTCGTACTCGTAAAGAAATTTCTGCAGAGCTTCTTGGTATAAGATTCTTTTCTCATCAGGTGTTTTAAGCCTGCTTTTACGGGGATCTAGATCCGTGTCTGGATTGTTTGAACTTTGCAATGAAGCATACACCTCGTGTGGAATCATTACCACTTTCTTCATTTTATTAATCTAGTCGGTAAATGACCCAAAACTGAAAATAAGATGGGGGAGGAATGACCCTCCTCTTTGTACAATAATTCGTTTTTTCTTCCCTACAGTTTGACTTTTACAAGCGAGTGCACGTACTATGTTCTTGTAACGGCGTAGGCGAGCCTTCTGAGGTGGTTTCATTGATACATTGCAATTTATAACTTTATAACGTTAAGACAGATTTCACAGATGCATTTTAAAAAGTCAGAGTCGATATTTTTATCAAACTTCTGCTGCATTGCCCGGGGCAGTCGATGATAGATTTTTATTAACTCATGGTATTTCTTTAGCCTCTTCGTCATTCTGGAATATAAACCGCTTCAGGCTCGTTTGGAAATATATTCGTTCTTAGAAGCACCCTAAACGTGTTTCGCGGATGAAGGTCGCAAAGCAAATATCCGTAACGCGGGCTTGTAGCTTCTTTATAAACACCCACAAACTCCTTACGTTGATTCGGGAACATTTGATTGGCTAATACCCCAATTTGTGATACATCTCTACGATGCGCGAATAAGACTAGATATTGTGTATTTAACGACACATCGCGCATGTATCTATTTTTGAAAAATAGATTCTGATTGATGAAGAACACGCGTATGTTAAAATGGTGGGAGAATACTGTAAATGTCTCGGTAAACGTTTTATCCATCTCCAACATGAGATCGTCAATTACAATGACTGTATGTTCATTTCCCTTTAACGAATTAACGTCATATACACCTTTGTGGAACAAAATATCATCTTGGTACTCGTTGAACACTGATTGATACGTCGAATAGCACCATATAACTTTATGCACAAATTTTGAGAACATCTCTCCCTTATCTTTAATGATTTTAAGCATAAACACAGTTTTACCACATCCTGTAGGGCCAGATATAATACATGTGGATGGATGGGCTCGTGAACCTGAATTTTTCTTCAGAATCCATTTCTAACACGTCACACTCCTAAGTGGGTCATTTACAAAATATAATAAATATTTAAGTGATGACCCTTATATTTTACAGTCTTGCTTTTCGCTTCTCCCACAGAACCGTGAATGACGATGAGGTACAACACCACATCATCGAATTACAGATGACCCCGACGACAGTGTAGTTGTGATCACAGAATCCATCCTCGCTGACGAATCCTCACCAGCGATACCTGTAGCACGCGCCAGTTCAAAGCGGAGGCATGATGAAGAGCCCACCAGGTCAGGTATAAAGCGCGCCAGGATAGTACCTTCCTCAAATATACCCCGTCATTCCTGTTCAATTCCGGGTACATCCTCCACAGCCACAGCAGCTTCTCATTCTGTTGAGGATGGCATAACATTCGAGTTGGTGCGCACCGCTACCCCAACCCCAGCCTTGACTAGAAATCGGTACATAGTCAGGGTTGATCCTAGATCCATGTATAGCAATGGTGTTGAACACGGACTACGGAGCATAGTTGAACGTATTGTAGAGTTTGCCCTTCAGAACCGCGACGAACGTGAAGTCAGGAAGAGGCTGTCCTTCGGATTCGGGTCAGATGACGGAGATGTAGATGATTTTTGGGTAGTAATACCGTTCAGACGTTTGGCAGCTGAAAATATAGAGTATATATTAGGCCGTACGTATAATGCAGGTCTCTCAAAGTAGTATAGCCTTCAATATGGACAACTTCACGGTAAATATTGACGGTGTATTCCGTGTTGCGTGTCATAGTGCCACACCTTATACACTTAACTTCAATTCTCAGGCTCTTTATGGACGGCATATAAACGTCGATCGTGGTTGCGGCTTTATAGCAGTAGTCTTAGCTCGTATGTTTACTGTACTAAATACACTCACCCAAAAAATTTGGTTGCCTACGGTAGTGGAGCGTGCCCCTAAACTAGCTGTACACTGTAAACTCGAGTTTGACTGTAATATGGGTCCTGAGGAGCTGAGAAGGGTAGAACAGGAAGTGAATGTTCGTATAGATGTATTTCGAATAGATGATCGTCGTAGAACTGTGTATGTTTTTAAAAGCTGTGTGAGAGATCGTACAAGACCCCTACTTATTTTAGGACTGTCAGGGACAACGTATCTCCACATCCGCAATATAATGGACCTTTACGCGAGTTATGATAAAAGTCGAAAATATGGACGACATCATGATTTGTGTAAGGGGTGTATCGAGTTTGCGGATGATATGATAGAGTGAAATATTGTAAAGATTGTCACATGGTATGTGAGCAGTGTAAAAGCTCCAAATGTGAAACCCGTGTAGTTGAAGCTGAGAAGAGGGATTGTGATGTGTGTAGACGCACATTTTTCAATAATAACTGTTTTGAGCTCCATAAATCAATTGGCACGTGCAGGAAAATGATAATCTGTGAATGTGGTATGTTTCATATGATGGATAATTGGGGGAATTTCAAGCATAAATGTGATGAAATTCACTGTTCTACATGCCATGAGAAATATAAGGCGGTTGGAGTAAAGCATGTACTGTATGTTATATGAAAGATGCTAAGCCTAAAAATAGACTATAACTGTGTACTACGATATAGAAACATTCACGAACGCTGAAACCAAAGAGGTTATTCCAACTTTACTTGTAAGCCAGACTATCTGTGATGAGTGTATGGAGATCGAGTGTGATGAGTGTCACAAATGTGGTAAACGGACAAACGTTTTTAAAAAGAATGCCCACAATAGCCCTGTGAAAATCTTTGTGTCCTATATTGTCAAGTTAGCGGACAAGTTCAAAAAATGACTGTGTATATTCTCGCCCATAACGGGGCAAAATTTGACCCACAGTTCCTTTATAAGGAGTTGCTTGAGCACGACTCATTTGAGATATTTACAGGTGACCCCTTGAAAAGAGGCAACAAGCTAATACAGATGCAACTAAGAGGTAATGTACAGTTTAAAGACACTTTATTATTCACACCTTGTAAATTAGCAAAGCTACCCAAGGTGATGGGCGTAGCCGCTCAAGTTTCAAAAGGATATTTCCCTTACACATTCCTCAAGAATAACTTCATGCCTAAAGACACCTTAGCCGTTATTCACAGAAACAATCCCGCAGTTATGGGCAAAAGGCTATTTACTGGCTCATACACCTACAGCAGCAGACCTGAGTGTGTATATATAAAGCATGCCCGCAACACGGGTGAAGTACCCATTAAGGTTAATTGTCGGGTGTTTTGGGTTGATGGCCAAAGTGAAAACCGTGCCACTTGTGAGAAGACTGTGTACTCCTTTAACAGTTGTTGTTGGCACAGATGCCCCCGTCCTGAGTGTGGAATCGTAGGAGATATCCACTGTAGATCTCCTGCCGACAGTCTTGCGTGGACCCACACCCGAGACCAACTTATAGGCTCCCAGTTCACTCACAAAGTCTTGTTGGAGCATGAGTATGATGCACGGATCGAAACAGATGGACACTACCGTGAAGAAATAAACACGATCAAACGTTCAATGGTGCTGGGTCCTCTCGAATGCGGTGATAGTTTTTTCGGAGGGCGTACGAATCCCTTCAAGCTATACTTTCCGCCAATGGAAGGCGTGAAACTCCATTACTACGACTTCTGTTCTTTATATCCCTACGTGATGAAGGACAATCCGTATCCCGTGGGTGCACCTGATAAACTAGTGGGACCTGACCCGCTCACCATCGAGGTGTTTTCAACAAATTTGAGCGGGTACTATTTCGGCCTTTCTTTCGTAGATGTGCCGCCCCCACGCGATTTATGGATGCCGATCTTACTCGTCGTTATCAATAACAAGCTCATGTTTCCCCTGTGCTTGAAGGGCGCAGAGAACAATGGGGAATGAAATCATCCAACCAACCAGCGTAAGATCAGAGGTGTATATACAAGCTCAGAGCTGGATCTAGCTGTTCGCCATGGCTACAGAATATTGAAGATACATAAGGTTTGGAGGTTTCAGAAGTTACCCAACCTTTTCACGCCATATATAAACGCTGTTGTGAAGGATAAGGGAAACGCATCATGGTATCCGCGAGGAGTTGATTCCGAATATTGAAAAATCAGCTTATATTCAACGTTACCGTGACCGTGAAGGTATACAGCTTGACCGTTCCTAAATTGTTAAGATCCCTGGCAAACGCTTTAGTGCAAAGTTGTGTCTAAACAGTCTTTAGGGAAAATTTGCACAGAATACTGGCAAAGGGAACGTTCATTTGGCACAAAGTCGTAGTGAAGTCTGGGATTATGCCAACGCTCCCGATAAAGAGGTTACGGAGATTGTGGCTGTAGGCAGTGATGGGCAGTATCTAGATACATGTATCGCCGATATGTATTGATCGATACTTTTGTATCGGTATCGGTATCGCTTTAGCTACTTGACAAAAGTATCGATTTATCGGTATCGCTAAGGTCAATTTTCTTAAATGTATCGAAAAAAATCGATACTTCGATACATCGATACATTAATAAGAATTTTTAAATATTTAAATAGATGTTATAATATGACACTACTGAGTTATATTTATGAATATACTCCCAGCAACAACTAAGTGATGCTGCATCTGACGGAAGTACAGATGATTTCTTCTGTTATGAGTCTGCTTCCACTAATGTCTCTGCAACCCAAGATTCCACTGAGATGGAAGTTTTACAGTATCTGGGTGACGGAAGTCATTCTCTCCAATCTCTGAGGCAGTACCCAGGAATTCTACGGGTCTTCCTGAAGTATAACACACCACTACCATCCTCTGCTCCTGTAGAACGGTTGTTTAGTTTGGCTGGTCACATTCACGCTCCAAAAAGGAATAGACTGTCTGACCAGATGTTTAGCCAGCTGGTATTTTTGAAGGATAATAGTAATTACTTTTAATTGTTAGTGTAATATTTTCAGTCATTCATGTATCCTACAAAATTAAAACATACTTTCATTAAATAAAGCAATTGTTTTTATTTACATCTATAAAACCCATTAAAATGTCGTTGATTTTACTTACAGTGCGTACAAATTAGTATAAACAATAATATCTAACACCTACATATTAAATGAATAATTATAAAAATGTACCGGCGATACATGTATCGGCGATGCATGTATCGGTATCGGTATCGCTTAAGACATCTAGAAAGTATCGGCGTATCGGTATCGCCTAAGACGTTCTTCATGTATCGATGTATCGGTATCGCTTTAGCGATTTTCATGTATCGATGCCCATCACTGACTGTAGGTAATACTTACATAATAAAGTACAACAATACCGAATTGGCCACAGATACCTCACGGGTTACAAACATACCTGTAGCCAGCTTCACAACGGCCAACGGACGCATCAAACTTTGGGGCCTATTGCATTCTCTTGGGCGGAGGGTTTTGTACGCCGATAGAGACAGTGTGATATTCACTGAGAGGTTGGGTGAATACATGCCTCCTATTGGTGAATTCCCCGGAGAGTTGACTGATGAGATCAAGGATGAGTATGGAGACATCGCATACGCCGACTCTCTTGTCTCAACAGGGCCAAAACTTATGGGGTACGGGTGAGGGTGGAGAGGATTTGAAATATATCGTGAAGGCTAAGGGTATCACGCTCAACCAGGCGAATCAGCAGGTCGTTAACTTTGATTCGTTGAAGGATCTAGTGTGCTTGGACGATGATGAGTGCGACCGGCCGCCCCAACTAACTGTAGGCACCCACAATTTTCGGGCGCAGAAGCTGGGGGGCGTGAAGGAACTTAGGGGTACAAAGGTATGCCGTAACACCCATAGGAAACGATACCAGGTGCTTGGTACCTATGATACCGTGCCCTTTGGATACCATAATCTTTGATATGTCTATTGTTAACTTATTTATTACACGTATTTGTAAATATATATACACCTTGAATATTTCGTTTATTAAATAAATCGTGTTTCAATTAGCGTTTCACTTTCTCCTTTGCGTGCGTGCGTGTGTGTGTACAGTAAAAAGCTAAGCTCCACCCACCGTAAGATCGGCAACGTGTGTCCTGCCACTACCTGGGCATATCTCTTCCCTGCGTGCTCAGTTGATCGCAGTAAGCCCTGGATCTCAGACGTGTATTCTCCCGCGTAGAAGAAAAATAGTAATGGCTACCTTTAATATTGCGTGTTCAACATTTATGAAGTGGTATTCGGCAAAGTGCCAAGATATGGTGGATACTAAAAAACTCCCTATTCCCCCCTCCTTTGATATTTTTAAGGCTATATTGAGCCGTGCAAGGACCAAGATGTTCAAATACTCTACGGGTATTTTGGTGAAGGCGTTGTAGGATTTCGTAGTGCAAACGATGTATTGAAGTATGTTATGGACCTAAACTTTATAAAGGCTCACATATACCGCGAAGTAGAAGCAACACGTTCAGAAGATAAGCAACGGTTATGGATAGTGAGTCTTGTTGATGAGTGGTGTGACCAGCGATATTATGTCATGTTGCATCATACCGAGTACTGGTACCCTGCGACTGAGAATGTAAATCTTGTCATCATGGAGAATCTTAAGTATTTTTACCACTATATTAATATATATCATGACGAGGTTTGTAGTGAGGTTGTGGCTAATGGCCTGTGTGAGTTTTTAATAGACTTTAGAGACGAGTATTGATTGTTAAACAAAAAGGAAAAATATGGGCATATGTTTCTCTCAAATAGTGCGCCGGATTGTGAAGATGTTTAGTTTGTGGAAATGAACGTGTGGTGAGTGATAAAACATTAAAACCGATATTGCTTCATGTATCGGAAAATTTCTCAAAACATCTACCCAATATAATGGGATACAAGTATTCATGTTGTGGCTAAAGGTCTGTGTGAGTATTTAACAGAATTTAGAGATGAGTATCGCATGCTAAGCAAAAAGGAAAAATATGGTCATATGTTTCTCTCAAATAGTGCGCCGGAGTGTGAATAAAATGTGTTCAGTTCGTGAAGGTCCCCCTATGCAAAAATGTCTGGTGTGTATTCTGGGAAGTGGGAGTGATAAAACATTAGAACCGATATTGCTTCATGTATCGGAAAGTTTCTCAAAACACCTACCCAATATAATGGGATACAAGTATTCATGTTGGAACAGCTCCGTACACGTTTCATTAGCTTATGGTGTGAATCACTCCTCTCGTCGAGCCGATCCGTTGCATGTGGCTCATAGCATCTCAGAGCTTGAACCGACTGGACGTGCACTCCTCGAATACGATGAAACTTCCTTTGAGCAGCATTCTCAACGCCGTGTACGATGTGTCCGTGACGAAGTCGTTGCGCGTGTTCAAGTGTAAAACCGGTGCCATTATCTATGTACTGGAAACGACTTGTAGACAAACAAACGAACGGAATGTTGGGTATTTAAGTGTTGAGGAGATGAATAGAATCTTCGTGATAGTTGAGAAGTGGAGTGAGGATCGCTCTAAAATTCCTGCAGGTGTAGCTACAAGAAGAGAGAAGATTAGTGACACCCCCTCATATGCCGTTGTTTGTACGTTGTGTATAAATAACGATCAGCCATGCATTGATATACGGCTGATGTGAAAGAATGCTTCTGATAATAACGCTCTTGTCCCTACACGAAACCGTTTCATCCTCGACAGAATGTTTGAAATCGTCGGATTCCGCAAGCTTTATTTTGATACGGTTCTTGAATACGCACACACCGCTCTGCTCGATGGGTTTACCGAGTGTAGGACTGAACAAGGCGAGAATGCTCGAGAGCTGGATGCTTATTTAAAAGGTTTAGACTCTTTGAAATATCATGAACTTTGGCACAAAGCACTTGAGCGGTACAGGGCTGAGCTCACCTACACCGTTCACCATAAAGAACTAGTTCTTTATATAGTGAGCAGCTGTCGTAACGACTTAGAAGGTTATTTCAACTGCCGCTATGCAGTGTGAAGACGAGTTCACGATTGGAAAGCTCGGGTTGGTAAAAATAAACCCCCGCTTGGAAAGGAGTGTTCATAAACTTGTATTTAATAATGACGTTGTGGCTAACGATGACTCTTTGTGCGTGCTTTTGATTGTATTCTAGACGTATTTAAAGATAACTTGCCAACCGGATGTAAAGTGGGAATAAAAGTAGTACTGAACGATATGAAGGCCATTTATATAGAGTATAGGTTTCCCTATAGCGTTGAAATAATATTAAGCCGCGTTTGCTGCGTAGTGCAAAGCAATAATGATGTGATTGTAAACTCGATTACGTGTGAGTTTAGTGTTTTGCGCAGTAGAACAAAGTGAATGTATTTTGATGAATTTTCAATATATTTAATTATTTACCATAATTATATATATATATATATACACATATATATATATATATATATATATATATATATATATATATATTTCTCCTGTACTGCTATATTGATGGTTATACTCCATCGTTTTGTATTTCTTATTTTTTATTTTTTTATTTTTTGCAGTAGAAGATAATGTGTATGTATTTATTTTCAATATATTTAATTATTTAACATAATTGTGTGTGTATATTTCTCCTGTACTGTTATATTGATGGTTATATTTTTATTTTTTATCTTTTTTTATTATATACATATTCCTCGTTCATATTTTTTATACTATTATTATTTTTTATTTTATTTTTTTGATCATATATATTCCATTGTATATTTATTTTCTATATATTTCTGATTCCAATAATTCGTCTAAATAAACAGAATGATGTAATCGTGTTTTATTTAATTCTTTTGGTTGTAAACGTTATTAATTAATTATACCAAATGGCTGGTTACGCCTTCTAAACCGACTGACGGATTTCTAAGCCAACTGTCAATAATATATGCTTTAATTAAATAACTAGCGCAATCTGGCAACTCAACCTGTACAAGTCATTTACGCCTTCTAAGCCAACTGGAGGATTTACACCTAATAAGACAGCGGGCGCTCAGATGAAGTCTTAATATGCGTTTGGCTCCTGCCAGGCGAACACCTCTCTTCCTCTCTCTCCTTCTCCTCTCTTTCTCTTGGGGGATAACTCCGCCTCCAAGTTGCATAACCCCTTGTTGTTCTTGCAACATTTCCCCATCCCCCTTCATTGCATGACCTCCTCCCCCTTCATTGCATAACCCCTACCCGTTCGCCGCATAACCCCTACTCACCTTTGTTGCATAACCCCTTTGCAACATCTTGCAATTACATTGCACCATTACTGCACTCTCCCATTTTTCGCCCATTCTACTGATGTCCGCTCCTGTCCAGGCTCCCAAGCGTTAACCGCATTTACCCACACATTTTCAATGGTGTTTAGGTCATACCCCCTTGGTGGGCCAGTTCAGCAAGGAGGAAGTATATTTTGTTATTTATGCAAAAGAATTAATCTCTGGACACTGATCACGTCTTACAAAGCAAATCGTAAAATTTAATGGGTTTCGGCTATTTTGCTAGAAAAAACACCTTATACTATATATAAAATTTGTCGTGTTTTGATACTAAAGTATTGTACCAGTTGGCAACTCCCAGTTAAAAGCTGCTGATGTTGTAGATAGAACTTAGTTGCACAGTGGACGTTCAGAAGAGAGGTAGTGTCGTTATATATATTGTACAATAAAATTTGATAATTATTTTATTTGATAATATTACAGTACATCATAATATTCATATTATCATATTAATATTATCATCTAACAAATATTATACCTTTTGCAGCACTGATTATGAATTGTACAAGGCAAGCCAGAAAAAAACAGCTGTCGGCATTCTCACAGGCATCAGAATTTGATGCTAGGCCCTTTAAAATTAATGTTTTGCCAACAACTTTCGATGATATTTCGCATTACCAGTATGTAAAATTAGAAATGAAATCATTACCACCAAAAGTGACAGAAATAGCTCAGAAGGTTGCTTCTGATATTGCGAACATATGGGATAAAGCTTCATTCCGATCATCTCCCATCCAGCTTGATAAGGAAAATACGAAAGTGTCATGACCAGTACCAGAAATTGATGAAGTCAATTAAAAGAGCTGGAACGCCTACTTTTGACAATAAATAGCAAAATTTTCTCAAGGGAACAACTAAGTTGTTTGATGTAGCTGCTTGCCAATGTATTTTAATCTCAATTTGCAAATGTGAAGCAGCTCGTCGAGTTCCTATTCCTGAAAGAAAATTTTTGACTGACCAGAGAACTCAACGACAAATGGGCATCGGAGGAGTTGATTTACCACTGACAAAAAAATTACAAAAGCGCAGTGAACGCAAATTAACCAGTCGGAAGAAAACTGAAGATGAAGCAAACACAAGTCAGACCACAGCATCTCTGAACTTTTCATCATATGAAACAGATACAAATGAAAACTCTAACAATTCTGCTACTGAGCTCACATTGCTAAGTAAAGCAATTAATCCTTCACCCATGACACATCAGATGAGAATTAGTATGCCTGTTTTGGCAAGAACCTGTGATAGATATGGTGCTTCGGATCGATCTGCAGCAGCTATTACTAATGCTGTGATGCAAGACCTTGGCATAATTCACAAAGAAAACATGTCCCACGTTGTAGACAGGCACAAGCTCAGAAGAGAGCGAAAAAAGCAAAGGGCAGAAATGGAAGATTTTTCCAACAGAAACACCGTGCAAGGGATTGTACTTCGATGGTCGAAGGGATAAGACACGAGCGAAGATTAAACAAGGTGGGAAATATTATCTGAGAAGTAGCACTGAAGAGCACATTACTCTTATTCAAGAACCACAGTTAATTTTCTTAGGTGACACCACTCCACTTTCAGGCAGGAGCAAAGATATATTTAATTCCATTATCTCATTTCTGGAAGACACTAATATTAATACAGATACACTTATTGCTGTTGGCTGTGATGGCACAGTAAAAATACTAGGACTAAAGCAGGTGTGATTAGACTCTTAGAAGACCATTTCAGAAGACATTTGCAATGGATGATATGTATGTTGCACATGAACGAACTTCCTCTACGACATCTTTCCACCATCTCGATGGCCGTACACGTGGACCAAATGCATTCATGGGTGAACTTGGCCAAGCAATAGCCACAAGTGAACAACACAAAATTTAAGATTTGACCCAATTCCTGTTGATTTACCAAAGTGCTTAGAAAATACAGAGCTAAGCACTGACCAGAAATATTTGTGAATATTTGTAAGGCTGTATCATCTGGCAACTATTCGGAAGATCTTGAAAGACACCAGTCTGGCACTGTAAGCCATTCAAGATGGCTGACAACTGCAAACAGAATCCTGAATTTGTACAAGGCAACCAAAAACCCTTCAAAGCCCCTTCTAACTCTGGCCGAATTTGTTTGCAAGGTATATGCTCCAAACTGGTTCAGTATAAAAGTTCATTCTTCATCTACAGATGGTGCAAGTAATTTGTGGAAGATAATCCAGAGTTCCAGGTACCTCTCAAAAGACTTGAAAGCAGTTGTTGACCCTGTAATTAAGAAGAATGCTTATTATGGTCACTCTGAAAATAGACTGATTGCCATGCTTGCTGATAATCGAGATCATGTGAGAAAGTTGGCGCTTCGACGGATAATGGCTGCAAGAACTGAAAAAAGCAGTTATAAAAAACATTAGGCATTTCATGATTCCCAAACTGAATTTTTGTGCATCTGAATACTATGAATTAATCGATGACTGGCAAAGTGATGGAAGGCTGAAACTTCCTCTAACCCAGCATGTCCCCCAATGAAGAGCTGATAAACCTCCTTTAACCCAGCATGTCCCCAATGAGGTGCTGACACAGTTTGTAAATCAAGAAGGCGCCGCACCAAAATTAGAGTTTGATAAACTACCTTGTCATACTCAAGCTGTTGAAAGTGGAGTACGCCTTGTTACTGAAGCTTCTGCAGCAGTTTGCGGATCCAAGAACAGAGACGGGTTCATCCGCTCTCGTTTAAGATCAAGAAAAATAATGCCTCATTTCAACACCAAATCAGATTACATGTGTGAATAAATTCTCTGACAATCCACCAAGGTAGGGAGGTTGGGGTGGATTGGGTGGATCCCGATGTGCAATCACCTCGTGGTGGGTTCTGGGTATATTCATCCACATATTAGGTGAATGTAGCAAAGAGTTGCAGTCAAATATTTAACAGTGCTTTAAAAAAACATATATTACAAATATCCGATTTTGTATTAAAATGTGCGCATTTTTAAAGCTCTTGCGGAACCAGAAGATAAAAGGCTACGGCAAAAATATTTAAGCAGAAAATTGCCTCCATCAGTACGCAACTTTTCTACCCCTGGAGAAAATGATACTCGTAATTTTTTTTAGACACTACTTTTCACTCCATCCTATTCTGCAGTTTGACATCTCGTTGTTCCTGAGACCACCGTCTGATGAGCCTGGCAGCATGAACAGGGCAGTTATCCTGTAACATACAGGGTGTCCCAGAAGTCTGGACTTATAGGTAAAATAGACATTATATTTTTAAAGTGAAATAAACACATTTCTAATGTTAGTTTTACCAATCAAGAGGAGGTGGGACTGGTATTGCTACATGTATCCGGACAAAGCCAAAGGGAGGCATGTTCGTGAAATAACTACCATGCTTTCCTATGGCTTTTTCCGGAAACATTTAACAATACCAGTTCCACCTTCTCTTCATTGGTATACTGAGCGTTCAGGGTATTTTCTCTCCTGAAATATGTAAAACTTTTTTTTCATGCAGGAAGGAGGGGCCAAGGGCAAATGCCTGCAAAAGCGCCCCTCCCACAGAAGAAGAAGAGAGCCAAATTCAAGGTCCGGGGTTTTCTAGATGCCTAGACACTCTGCGTTTAAAAGATAGGAGGTCATAGACAGGAGGAAAGATGGACTGAGGAAGGAAGATTGTTCCAGAGTTGACCGGTTGAGTAGATGAAAGACTGAAAATACCGATTAACCCTTGCATTAGCTAGTTAGACAGAAAAGGAATGGGAAAGTGTAGAAAGTCTGGTACTGCGTGGTCTCCTTAAAGGAGGAGGCATGCAATTAAAGAGTTCAAAAGAGCAATGTCCGTTATGATAGCGATAGTAAAGAGAGAGTGAGACAACATTGTGGCGAAGAGAGAGATATTGAAGACAATCAGTAAAAGGCGGCGAATTGATGAGACGTAAAGTCTTTGATTCCGCCCGGTCAAGTACGGCTGTGTGGGTTGAACCACTCCACACATAAGGATCATACTCCATACAGGGACGAACAAGACCCCTGTACAGAGACAGCAACCGAGTGGGGGTGAAGAAACCGCGGAGGTGGCACAGCACATCTAACCTCTTAGAAGCTGTTTTAGAAAGAGAGTACATGTGAGCTTTCCAGGAAAGATCACGAGAAAAGGAAACGCCAAGAATGTTAAGAGAAGAGGAAGGATTGAGTTGTGTGTTATTGAAGATAAGGCGATAGTCGTGTGGAAGATTGTGACGAGTAGATACATGGAGGAAATGAGTTTTTGAGCCATTGAAAGCCACAAGGTTATTTCTGCCCCAATCAGATATAGCAGAAAGATCAGAGGTCAAGTGTCCCATAGCCGTCCTACACGAATCATGAAGTAACTGCTGTGAGGGACGCTTTGGCAAGCGGGTGGAGAAGTGAAGAGTGGAATCATCGGCATAGGAGTGAATAGGACAGGAAGTGCGAATAAAAAGGTCATTAATAAATAAAAGGAAAAGAGTGGGTGACAGGAGAGAACCCCTAAGGAACACCGCTGTTAATAGCTTTAGGAGAAGAACAGTGGCCATCTACAAGCAGCCAGTGGCGGATTATCACTGAGGCTATTGAGGCTGAAGCCTCAGGCTCCCATGCTTGAGGGGTCCCCCAATCAACTGAGTTTCGATGATATAATTTGAGATTTCGCAAACTTCTTTGATTAAATATGACGAGTAAACAAACTGACAAATTCCCTGTTTTATTTTGTTTTATAGGCCCTAACGTAAATTTCGTTTTATACTGTTTGGTTTTGGCAAACGGCAAAATACACTGTGTTAAGGTTCTTTTAAGTTTGTTTCTCAATTAGCCTGAGCAACGTACATATAATTCGTGTAAATATACTATGTACTGTACATGTACAGGTATTGTTAGTAAAATGTTATAGAAAAGGGCCCCCATATTCTTCATTGCCCCGGGACCCCGAGATGTCTTAATCCACCTCTGACTGCAGCTATAGATCGGCCAGATAGGAAATTAGAGATGAAGGCACAGACAGAAGGATAGAAACCGAATCAGGGCAGTTTGGAAATTAAAGGCTTGTGCCAGACATTTCATATTGATAGCGCAATAGCAAAAGTTTCACCAAAATCCCGAAAGGAGGATCTACAGATCTACAGAAGCAAAGGCTAACAAAGACCCTAAGATGCACTCTAAGGTTAGCCCGAGATAAAGAAGAGAGTAGGGGGTTAAAAGGAGAGAATAAGCGGTTAAGTAAGTTGCAAAACCTATCATTCGTGGGTTAATATTCATTCAGAAAACGAGAGAGAAAGACTCACCATCATCACATCCGGCCACTGCCGACAAGTCGGAAAAATAGTTGAAGAGAATAGGAAAGGGGTGAAAGATGAAAAGAAGTAAAATAAGAACGCTTACAAACCATGCAAACACAGTCTTAACTCAAGGAAACACTGTCATACCGTGCAAACTAGAGACATGCAAGTAAAGAGAGGATGAGAAAAAAAAAGTATGAAGAGTAGAACAAAATGTGGATTAGTTTACGCTACGAGCTACATCTAAGTTCGTGTTAGTCTAATTTTTTTTTTAAATAATACAAATTTAACGCTGGCATATCACACGCTGTCATGTCACAAGCTGGCATCAGTCGTCAACGGTTTTTAAACATATTAACGCTGTTAGAGTTCACGACGGACGCAGGAAGATTATTCCATTTATCAATTACTTTAAACGTAAAAAGGTTTTTAGCGATGTTAGTAATGAAACGCCTACCACGTAATTTAAATCCGTTATTACGAGTATTGTTATTATCGAAAATGAACAATTTGTCCCCCTTTAATCTCCTCGTCTCGAGTGAATGCAAGTCTAACTCTTTAATCCTATCTTCGTAAGACTTGTTGCGTTGTGACTGAATTAGTTTCTTGGCACGTCGCTGAACCCTTTCCAACCAATCAATATCCTCACGCAAATACGGGCACCAAAACTGAACGGCATATTCTAAGTGAGGCCTCACTAGGGACTTGTAAAGGGGCAATATAAAATTCTTCGATTTAAATTCAAAATTACGCGCAATATAGCTTCCATCCTATTAGCTTTTGCGCAAGACTCCAGGCACTGGTTCCTAACTTTTAAATCCTTAGATACGCGTACGCCTAAATCTACTTCTTCGTCAACGCTCGCTAACTGTCTATCGTCCATCGTGTACGTGCAAGTATTGTTACGAGAACCTATATGCAGCACTTTACATTTGTCTACGTTAAATTGCATCTGCCACTTATCCGTCCACTCCATAATCCTATTTACTTCGTCTTGGAGCCTATTTCTATCGTCCACGTTAAGAACTTTACCGCCTATTTTAGTATCGTCCGCGAATTTTGACGTTACTGGTCAAGCCTACATCTATGTCGTTAATATAGATTACGAATAGTAATGAGCCTAACACTGAACCCTCAGGGACACCGCTACCTACATCCAGCCACCCCGATTCCCTACCATCAAACCCCCCTCTGCCATTCCTCTAACCCAGTGGTGGCGAGCCTATGGCATGCGTGCCCATTTGGGTACGCGATAAAATTTTCTTGCACGCCTAAGCATAGAAATTGTTATCCAAAAAATGAGTATAAAATAGTAGGCTTAATGTTTAAAATTTGGTGTAATATATATAAACTTTGGTGGGCACGTGAATTTTTTTGGTATGGCTTACATGGTTTTTTTTGGCACGCGACTGTAAAAACGTTCGCCAACCCTGCTCTAACTAGTTAGCTACCCTGACCGCGTATACCGTGCGCTTTAACTTTCGCAATTAATCTTCTATGCGGAACTGTATCGAACGCTTTTTTAAAGTCTAAATAAATGACGTCAGCCGCGCTATGCCTATCGTATTCGCACACTATTTCGTTATAAATCTCTTAGAAATTAGTTAAATAAGGTTTATGGTGTCGAAACCCATGCTGACTACTATTAATCAAATCGCAACTTTCTAAGTGATCGACGATACGATCCCTAACTACGGATCCCAAAAGTTTACCGACAATTGACGTTAAGCTAATAGGCCTATAATTGCTAGCTACTGTGTGGTCGCCTTTTTTAAAAATGGGCGTAACGTTAGTTAATTTGAAGTCTTCAGGAATAATCCCCGCTTCCAATCACTTATTAAAAATTTTTGTTAATGGGCCTAGATAACGTCTTTCAAATATTTCAAATGTCTAGGTTAAAGCGCGTCAGGGCATGGAGCCTTGCTAACTTTTAGCTAATCGATATAATGCGCAATCTCACCCTCGTAAACAGTTATTTCTTTCAAAATAGTCTCGCTACTAAATGGAACGATATCGTCCACGTCGGGAACATTATTTACGTCTTCTACGGTAAAAACTGTCGCAAAAAAGTTGTTAAAAATACCCGCCATCGCCTGAGCGTCGGAAGCCAAAGCACCGCTTACGATTATTGACGTAGTCAAAATCTTTTTCGGATTATGTTTACTATCCGCAACTACAAGTATCTCAAAATTACGCTTAGCATTACTAACATCTTTTAACCTGATGCCTAAGCTCGATATATCTATTAAATTTAGCTACCGTGCCAGTGCGCTTATTAAGTTTATGCGCTCTGTTACGCTCGTTTATGAACTCACCTATTTCCCTAGTCCACCACTTGGGCCTACCATGATATCTAGTGTGCTTGGGCCTACGCGCAATAAACTCCTTTTCGATATTTAAAAAACTTTCTTTAAACGCCTCCCAATGAATATTTACGTCATTACCCATAAATAAACTATCCCAGTCCACTAATCTCATCCTGTCCGCAAAACTATCAAAATTAGCCCTACGAAAATCAGGGACTTCTTTTACGTTGCCATCCTTACTGTTTTCTATCAATAGCTTAACCCTAATAATTTTGTAATCACTACATGCCAAACTCTCACTTACTTCCAAACCTTCGACTATATTTTCGTCGTTCCTCATTACCACGTCTAAAATATTGTCACCGCGCGTTGGTTCGGTAACCATCTGTCGTAAAAAATTATCTTCCATGAACTCAATCAGTCTCAAACTCTCATCATTACCAGTAAAAGTCTCGTAATTAACATTAGGACAGTTAAAGTCTCCGACAGTTATACTATCCTGATTATTAATAAAGTTACGAAGAAGTGTGTAAAATCCAGTATCGGTCTCGAGGAGTTGAACGGGATGTCTATAAACAACAATGAAATTAAAGCTAATACTACGCGCCCAACTTCAACGCATATCGCATTAAGTGTGAGAAGAAAGGTGTTTAAGAATCTTCCTATTAAAGATAGATTCAAAAACTTTGAAAAAGCAAGAAATCAAAGCAATTGGACGATAGTTGGAGGGTTGAGTGTGGTTACCCTTCTTTGGGACAGGCTGAATGAAAGTAAATTTCCAGTAGGAAGGAAACGTACCAGATGAAAGACAAAGACGAAAGAGTTTGCCTCAACATGGTGTCAGCACTGAAGCACAGTTCTTAAGAACAACAGGAGGAACACCATCAGGACCATACGCCTTTCTAGAGTTGAGCCCAGATAGGGCAGAAAAAACATCTTTGGAAGAGATTCTAATTTCAGACACAATGAAGTCAGAGGGGGAGGGAGACGGAGGAACAGCACCGGAATCGTCCAGGGTTGAATTGTGAGCGAAAGTTTGAGCGAAGAGTTCACCTTTGGCAGGAGAAGAGACGGCAATTGTGCCGTCGGAATGGAAAAGAGGAGGGAAAGAAGAGGAAGGAAAGTTATTGAAGAGGTCCTTAGCTAGATGCCAGAAAGAGCGAGAAGAATTAGAATTGGATAGGTTTTCACATTTTTCTCAGATGAAGGAATTTTTGGCGAGTCGAAGAACAGATTTTGCTCGATTCGTGGCAGAAATATAAGCTGAGTGAGAGTCAGGAGTTGGACGGCGACGGTACCTTCTGAAAACCTCCTCTGTTGCGGATAGTATTAGAGCAAGTAAAGTTAAACCAATTTTTTTTTTGTGCATTAGTAGTTGGAATAGAATATGGAATGTCCGCCTCCATGTCCAAGAGAATCACCTCTGTGATGCGCTCTGCACACTCAGAAGGACCCTGGCCACGGAATGCAGTAATCACTCCATGGGAAATCACAGAAGTACTGCCTAAGAGCCTCCCAATTAGCGGCGCAGAAGTGCCAAAGGCACCTCTTCTTG
Organism: Bathynomus jamesi; assembly: GCA_023014485.1. Lineage (NCBI taxonomy): Eukaryota > Metazoa > Arthropoda > Malacostraca > Isopoda > Cirolanidae > Bathynomus > Bathynomus jamesi. The sequence continues at coordinate 352,842 of JAJOZX010001905.1, read as the reverse complement.
GGAGGATCAAAAGGCCGAATTGGAGCGATAGGACAGGAAACATATAAGATTGTGATCGGAGGAGCTCAACGGAGAAAAATGTTTTTGTTTCACTTTAAAAATATAATGTCTATTTTCCCTACGAGTCCAGACTTATGGGACACCCTGTATATGTTAACCATCCGTCTATGGCCTTGGGTGGTTCGGGGTTGAGTGGGGTTCTGGTTAGGTGGCAGCAACGGATTTTCGCACACTGGGGTAGCTGGTACCGTGTAGGGAATCGCTGTAGTTTCTTTTACACTACACTACACTCCGATTTCTTCTTGCAGTGGATCAGAGGACTCATTGAAAAATTACTAAATTATTAGACGGTTCTCCGATTCTTCTTGTTGCGTATCGGGAAATTATTTATTCCATTTTAAAACTAAGTTCTCTGAAGAAAGCAAGGCTCAAAGAAGACAAAGAGATCCTTTGACTGAATTTTACTGCTTCCAAAATATTACAGGTAATACTTCAGCCTCTAGGTCACATCAGAATAATCAGAATGATAATTTGAAAAATTACAAGAGTTCATAAACTAATAATTTGGTGACATCATTATTATTTAATATTGACCTGTTTTGTTTTTTATTCTCAATAGGCTGAATTATTTTGAAAAATATTTGAAGATAAAGGTAAATTTTGGTTGTAACAGCATACTGGCAGATAAGCAAGATATTTGAAGATAAAGTAATATTTTTCTTTTAAACAGCATATTGACAGATCTGATGTTATGATTTGCCGAGTTTACTAAAAATGGAAATTGAAATATGCATTTTATCCTTAAACATTTAAAAAATAACCTACAATTCCTTCTATTTCCTGTTTCCATCCATTTCCTGTTTAAATAAAAAAAATGACCCACAATGTTTCAACCATTCTATGCAACAAGGGGTGGGTGGGGGTTAGCCGCCCAAGTTGCCTAAAGGGGGGGTGAGGGGTTTTAGGGGGAGAGGGAGAATGACCTCCCCCCAAAGGGGTAACCCTAACATGCCCTCGCCGTAGGCGAGTTTGCGAAGCACAATCCCCGCCCGTAGGGCAGGGAGCCGAAGGCTCTGCTTGTTATGGATTACAATTAAACATGCATATCAGCCAAAATTAAATGCTTAAATTTTAAAATTAAGTATTAATTTAGAGTTTTGGCAAGTTATGACTTCATCCTTTACAACTAAGAGAGAATATATAAAAAATGAACGTTACAGAATTTAACACGCTTACATGATTAAGTTTAATCTAAAAAATGATTAAGTAATTTAAAAAAGAAATAATTCATCAATTACTTAGCAAAAATAAAATAGAAAGAAAATTTAAAAATATTCCAAACTTGCATTTTATAAAGAGTTAGTGTCACGCGAGTTTGAACTTTATATGCAAAAATGAATGTGAGAATTATTAATTTTTACATATATACGAGTATATTAATACTAGCTGTTATGTCCAGCTTCACAAATCTTGACACAATGTGAAGCTCAAGATTTTCATGCCTGCGTTCTTTTGTATAGTTTTATCGCGATGCTGGGGCCTTCGAGCCCAGTAATTGGTGGTGGTGGTGGGGGGATCACACATATATTTTCGTTCATTACTCATCATTCCCATCCACCATACGAAGTTTGGTCGAAATCGGTTCAGAAATGTAAAAGTTTTTTTCTGCGAACAGACGGACAGACAGCCAGACATTTTCGTGGAATTATAATAGTAATGATTTATGATGGTATTTTTGTAACATAAATGAAAAGCATATTAGGTATAATAGATAGATTATAAGGTTAGAAAATAGGCCTCAGATGAATTTGTATGAGTACGTGACTTTCGGCACGAAGCCAGAACAGGTTTCAACACGTTCATACGTGTTTAGGGACAAATTACTATTCCCCAAATCAGGCATAAGTATAGCCGTCACGTGATGCCCACCTCCCGTTTGGTCCAATCCCGTATTCATAAATAAATTAGTGTTAAGATAGTACTTGAGATAAATATGAAAACACTTTAATCTTGTCACATAGGTCAAATAAATTAAGTAATATAAAACAGGTAAGAAATTATAAAAACTATTAAAATAACGTACTACTGTTTCTTAAGTTTTAGGTTCAAGAGAAAGAAGCAAGAAATCATGTGTAAAGCTTGAATAGAACAATGAAATCTTTCTTCTCAAAGGAGAGCTAGCGTTCACGAAATTTCTGGAAGTCAGTCGGAGACAGAAGTTTGAAGCGAGAGTTGGAGTCGAGAGCAGAGCTGTGATGTGATGTTGTTGGGTGATAGATCTTAGTCGGAGGACAAAGAGTGGAGTGTATTAATCCAACCGTCCCGGGATCTTCACGGGAATTTTATAGTTCAATTGAAACATTAAATCCAACTATCCCGGGATATTAACGGGAATCCTATAAAATTCAATGTACAGATTTTAAGATCGTTGTTATAATTTTTTTTTGTTACCATTCCAGTGATTTAAATACATGTAGACATAATTTTTTTTAAATTATAGAACACTCGTATAAAGTACGTTTTATCATTTCATAGAGAGGTCCGTTGAGCGATTCGGGGCAACCCTTCAAAAACACGTACCGGATTCTAAGTCGACGCAGGCTCTTTGGAACCACAATGTTAAACATTCATCAGAACAACTAATTTGACTGGAAATAATTTCATCGAATGCACGATCCTCGGTCTGTTCCAATAAGACCCTGATTTTACTCTCCATTTTAATGCCAATAATTCAAGAGGTATTTCAGAGAGAAGAAAACAAGGCGACCGTTCATTAAACATGACGTGACCTTGCTCCAGAAAACTATTTTCCAAACATTCGTAGGAATTTCTCAATGTCGAATTTTATACCTCTTCCATATATAATATCTGGCATCCACTACCTAGCATCACCCTAGGATGAACTTTACGAAAGCTAAGGGAGAGCAAATCTGGTACAGTTTAATTACTTCAGGGACGCAACTTCTTAAACGAATAACGGTCAGCCTAACAGTCTCCTATCACTTCAGTAGTACTCGTATGTGCAAAAAATGGGATAGCGGAATCATGTCGAGTCATGCTTTCGACACCAAAATTTTTGAACTTGCTTAAAGTCGAAAATCTCGACCTTACACATGTCAGTTAAATTCATGTTGTTACTTTAAATTAGGTCAAGTTGGGTTCAGTTTCGTTAGGTTAAACTACATCATGCGCCATTAGGTTAGGTCTGTTTAGGTTAGGCTAGGCTAGGCTAATCATTTTCATTGAAAATCTAAAAAGTATGTATGTGGGGTGGGGGATTAGTCAGTCTCAGTTAAAATATTGAACAAACTTTTCATTTTCATTTCATACGTAGATACTTACACAAGACCGATCTGGAATAAAGTCGACTTCCATGAGATCGAACGCCGACATTATAAAATTCGATTTTGTTGATCGTAAGACTGAAAATTTTGCATACGTACTGTGCTGAACCTTTTGAATCCGTGTAAGCGGATTATAGATCTTGTGGGTTATAACCCATCATTTACTTCATTTTTTCCTATAATACAACCAACAAGATCCAGTTTTCCTTATGTAGAATTTAAATCTGAATCTATTTTCTTCTATGGTATTTCTTGTGCAAATTGATATTAACGGAGATACAAGCAATTTTTTTGTAGTAATTATTCGTTTTACCCCTGCGGGTCGATTTTGATATGAGAATAGGTTTTTCTGGTGTATTTTGGTATGTTTTATTCAAATCTGACCATCATTTCTTGTGCAAATGAATTATTGAATGTCCGGTTAGGTTAATTGAATGTCCAGTTAAGTCAACTCGACGCCCTTGATGATTGGTTAGGTTGTCGTGATATTTTCGTTAGTTTTAATGAAAATATCACGACTTAACACAACTAACGAAAATATCACGACAACCTAACCAATCATCAAGGGCGTACAGTTGACCTAACCTGGCATTGAATAAGACACACCAAAATACACCAGAAAAACCTATTCTCATATCAAAATCTACCCACAGGGGTAGAACGAATAATTACTACCATACTATTTCAATCGATTTTAATCGATCCAAAACTTGCTTATATCTCCGTTAATATCAATTTGCACCAGAAATCCCATAGAAGAAAATAGATTCAGATTTAAATTCTACATAAAAAAAATCGGATCTTGTGGGTTGTTGTATTATATGAAAAATGAAGTAAATGATCCCGGTTTATCTCGTTTTTCAGATGAGATAAAGATAAGCAGGTTGATCTCATTAGCAAATTAAATTAAAAAGAGTATTTCTTCATAAATATATATAAATTGGGAAATTTATTTTTAAACATCTGCCACATTAAAAGATTTGTATTTTTTCATTAACAGAAATAAAAGCGTGAAATTTTTACTGTACCTTCTCTACACATGGAGAATTAGTCTTCTATGGAAAAATATGCTCTATATAATGCCAACTCACTTCATTGTGGAATAGTGGCATTCCTTGGACTGTTCTTTGTTCTCCGGCTGGAACATTGGGAGCCATGACTCATCACCATTAACAACGCATCGCCACGCTGTTTGTTGCTGAAAAAAGTCCTGACATGTTTCCACTCGACCGGTTTTCTGCTTTTCAGCCAGTTTCTTCGGAATCCACTTGGCAGTAATCTTATGATAGTCCAACTCGACGAGCAATCCTTACAAATTGTAAGCCATCTATCCGCTTTTACAATCTCATCCACGCAGGCCTTGTTGTCTATGTCGTTGTAGTCGATGGACAACCGTCGTCTGAACACCTTTGAATTTTTGCACCTATTCATAAACACTTCTCCGACTTATTGTCTTACTACCAAGCAATTTTTGCAACCGACGGTGAATGTCCAGCCAACCATTTCCTTCAAAAGTGAAGAAGCCAAAGACAGACCGCTGCTGTAACAGGAGCTCTTTCCGATCTATCTTCAAGCGTCGAATGCTGACGAACGCCTGAGGTCGGACGTAGTGCTTCCACACACACATCACTGAATTTCCTGAAATAAAGGTCAAAATTTCCTGAGATTTCTTATTTTTCCTTATTTTTACCAACATATTTTAAATTGATCTAGACAGCTTTTTTTTAATATGACCAAATTTAGTACAACTGTCTGGCATCGACCAGAGTATTAACTAGTAATACTGTATCGCAATTCTCAAAGGCCCTTGAATTTTGAATTTAGATTCATTTCCTGACCTAAAAGCACTTAAAGTATAGCTAAAAGTTATAATATAACCAGAATAGTATTATAGCATTAGGGTGTGTCGAATTTTTCAACTTTCAAATTCCAAATATGAGGGGTGCTAAAAAGTTGCAGCATGACTTAGGAATTCTAAAGATATTTTTGTTAATTTAATATAATTTAGTTTTGCTTGGTAAGAAGCTACATAAAAATAGTGACTTTTTTGACTTTTTTGTGGAATTATATAATAATTATTATATTAATAATTATATATGCTGTGTGTATATATAATGCACTGCTGTTTTGCTTATTTCACAGGTTGAAACATATTCATCAGTGTGCTGAAGATTACTTGTCCGTCAGTGCTACCATCCTAACCAGTGGGAATTGACCTACAATGGCTTCTAAAAGGAGGACAAGACTGGGAACATTCACACATATGAGCAACCTAATTGGAACTGGTAGAGAGTTGTTGCCCTCTGAACTCCAACTCTGCGAGACGTTCTGAAATATGGGCTACTGCTAAGAGAACTAAGTGGTGAGGATGTGAGAAACTACCCAGCAGCCAGTCTTGCAAAGGACATTTACCCTAAAGTGCTTGAAAAGTGGGAACGAGCAAACAGTTCTTTGTAGCCCCCGTTGTAACTTCACGAGTCACAATCTTAAACAAGATCCAAGAGAGCTGGGAGCAGGCCAAAAACATATCTCTTGGGAGAGGAAAGCTACATGTCAAAGAGGCTTTCATTGCAAAACTTGACAAGCTTTTTGACATCCTCAGTTGCAAGTGTAAAATTGTTCTCTGCTCTGAATTTGGCTGCCTTGCAGATGCTGGTTGCAAAAACGAAACTCATATTAACTGTACATGCCCTAGGGAGATGAAGATCCCTGTGAAGGAACTTGCTTTCATTAAAGGTCAGAGAGACAAGTCTGGTTCTATTGGACCACATCAGATTGGCTTGCCAGATCAACCTGAGCACAACAGACAAGTCAAAAAGCAGAAGCGGCAAGAAGACGAAAGAAGAAGGCTTGCTGAATATAAGCAGACAAGTAAGCAGGATGTTTCAATGCCATCAAATGAAATAATTTTCTCTGATGATGAAAATGAAGAACAAATAGCTGATGCTCAAGATGGAAAGGATGGAAGTTATGAAGTGACATTAGAAATACCAAGCACGTCTTCAACTTCCAATAAAAAGCCAGAGTACAACACATTAGAAATACCTAATGTTGCTATGCATAGCATCAGATATGGTGTTGGCCTGCGTGCCACAGCTGCCATCACCACTGCTGCCTTTATGGATGCTGGCTTGATCACTGAAGAAGACAAGAGACTTGTAGTTGATCACAATAAAGTCAAGAGGGCCCAAGAAAATGTTATGAGATCCCTGGATCAGGAATTTGATGATCTTTGTAAGAAGGGTGAAATTGACTGCATCTTCTTTGACGGCCGTCAAGATACAACTAAAGTTATGCTGAAAGCAGACAATTCAGATCGTCAGTTCCCCAGCATCATCAAAGAAGAGAATTATTCTGTGCGTGCAGTGAGCCAGGTGGAAGATATCTCTACCACTTCACTCCTGAGAAAGGCTCAACGAGAAAAAAACCTGCTGAAGTTATTGCTGATAATCTTGTAGATTTCATGAAGAAGAAGGGCATTGATAAAAGCCTGCAGGCCATTGGAGGTGATTCTACAAATGTTAACACTGGCTGGGAGGGTGGTTCCATGCATTGGGTAGAGGTCAAGCTTTGCCGTAAGCTGATCTGGTTGGTTTGTGCCCTCCACACTAACGAGTTACCCCTGCGACACTTGATCACAGCACTGGATGGGAAGACCTTGTCTAACAACAAGTAGGCAGGTAACATTGGCAAGATGCTAGACACTGCAACCGAACTTGAAATTGATCCTTCATTCACCAAACTCTCAATTGGAGAGCCTCTTACTTCACTGAGTGACAATGTCGTAAAGGATCTCTCTACTGATCAGCGTACGGGTATAGGATCACACAGGCCATAAGGACAGGAGAACTTCCCACAGATCTGGCCCTTCTTGAAATTGGTCCAGTGAGCCATTCAAGGTGGTTGACAACAGCAAACAGGCTTTGTCGCATATGGGTTTCAAAACATGGCCTTAAAGGCAAAACCCTCAACAACTTAAGACTGATAGTGGAATACATTGTTGGTGTGTACTATCCCTGTTGGTTCAACATCAAAGTAAAACACTCTTGGGTGGAAGGCCCACGCCACATCTTGTTTCAGCTGCGGCTAGTTAGGCTGCAAAAGAAGGCTGTAATGGATGCTGTTTTGCCAACCATCAAGCGCTCAGCATGGTATGCATTCAGCGAAATGATAATCCAGACACTCTTGTGCTCAGATGACAGTGAGGAGAGGAGAGCTGGTGTCCTAAAGATTGTTGACATGAGGGGTGGAGATGATGACACGCTTGGAGATCTTTCTGTACGTCCCAGGAAGACACCTTCCATCAACCCCAGTGCTTCTTCCGTGTTGGAGCTGACAGACTGGTCTGACGGGGTATTTGAACCTCCTTTGACATGTAAACTGACTACAACGGAAGTAAAGAAGTTCTTTGACAAGCCTATGCAAGTTCCACAGTGGCCCTGTCATGCTCAGTCAATAGAGAGGTATGTGAAACAAGTCACAAAGGCAGCAGGCAGGGTGTATACACATGAGAAACGTGAGGGCTATATCAGAGGCCAAGAAGCAAGTCGGCGGCTGATGTCCAAGAACGAATCAAAGCAAGACTTGATGAAACTTGTTGTTTAAATATTTTTTTTTACTGATGTCATTACTTTCTAATGTTGTTTTATGATTACAAGGATATGTTTTATGATTACTAGGATATGTTTTATGCAGAGAAACTAAAATTTTTATAGCATTACCTGACATTTTGAGAAGCTAAAATTAAAAATGTTGTTTTCCGAGAGCAATTTATGTGCTTTTTAATCAAACGTAGATTTACCAAGCTAAGTGTTGAGCAATCACAAAAATAATAGCAGATTTGAATTCTTCACATCCAAGAACATATTTTTAAAACCCCTCAGTGAAGGAATTGGCAAAAATTAATTTTCACCTCCCAAATTGACACACCCTATTATAGCATGTATTGTAGAATAATATTCATTGTTCATATACAGCATTGTTTATATGGTTGGCTTCAAAAATGTTTTGAGTAAAGATAAGAATCATTTAGGCTAGGAGTCAAACACCGTGTGAAAAACAGTTTTGCCAAATTACACTGGTCGACAAAACCGAACGTTTTTCTCTCATCAAAGCTGTCTACTCACCTTTCTAGAGCAGTTTTGTACGCTGATTCCAAATCGGTTTTCGGTTTTCCTCTAGCACATCTAGTTATCGAAATATGACTGGTGTTAATTTCAGCACAATTTTTCGTAAAAGTACAACTTTATTAATAAAACGAAATGTACACCAATCTAAAAACGTTGCGAGTACAATATGACTGGTGTTAATTTCAGCACAATTTATCGTAAAAGTACAACTTTATTCATAAAAAGAAATGTACACTGACCTGAAAACGTTGCGAATATGATTTCCTTTTGTAAACCTTGTCCGGATCATCGCGGTACAACATCCAGCAGTAGTCTGCCAGCATACTTTCGTTCCAGAAACCTTGGTAGCGATTTTCCATTGACTGGATGGCTTGATGGAAGCGTTCCCCCCTGTTCGTCACTCACCGCGCCAAGGTTTTCGGGAAAGGAATCTAGATGCGAATGTAAAAAATGTATTTTCAAGGACATGCGACAGCCCATTTCTTGATATGCATCGAGCAGTTTCTGAACTCCATCTTTGTATGCGGGAGACTTGTGGTTACTCAAGAAGTTTTCACATATTCATTAGAAAGCCTACCATGCTTTTAGTTCTAAGGCATTGAGGCTTTCTTCAAAGCCTTCATCCTGCGAACCTCCCTGATTTGGGACCTCACAAAGATTCCGTCCTTCAATTTCGCGGCACTGATGTTTGCAAATTTCTCAACAAGGTATCGAAACCCTTTCGAATTCGTCTTACCTATCGCTTCCACAAAATTTCCATTAAGCCGAGCTCAATGTGGAGAGGTGGCAGGAAAATCTTCTTTGGGTCAACTAAAGGAACACATTGGACACTGCCCGTTCCTGGCTCGTATGTGCTTCTTTGATGCCAGTCACGTCTGATGTAATGATCCGCGGTAGCACGGCTGTCCCATAGGCATAGGAAACAACAGTATTTCGTGAACCCTCTTTGCATGCCCATTAACATACCAATGACTTTGAGATCACCACAGATATTCCACTGATGAGGGCTGTATTGGATTGCTTCGAGTAGCATATTCACGTTATCGTACGTCTCCTTTAGATGAACGGAGTGGACGATCGGGATGGACGGCTTTAAGTTCCCGTAATGCAGGAGAACCGCTTTCAAGCTTCGCTGTGATGAATCAATGAAGAGGCGCCACTCAGATGGTGTGTGCCGGTGACAAGTTCTCGAAAAGTCCATTGATATTATGGCAATAGCAGAGCGAACCGTCCACTGTAAAGAATGTCGCCAAATCATGGTTTCATTTTCGATAGTGACACACTCGGACGTTCTTCTCAAGTAAGTGTTTCTGCTTGAGTCTCGAGGAAAGAAGTTCTGATTTCTATTTGGAGAGGGCTAGGTCTCTAATGAGGTCATTCAACTCGTTTTTTGTAAGTTTCTCCGGCTCCGATTGCTCTTCGTCAGGTGTGTAGTTAAGATCGGCCGAAGGTCCCGCATCTCTGCCAATCACACCTTCATCGGATTCCCTTTCGTCTTCTAAAGAATCGAGTCCATGCTGTGGAGGTACCGGAATCGGCATCGTGTCATCGTGAGGGATCGGTCTGATCGCGGAGTCAACGTTCGAATAAACGATGTTATACTTGTTCTTCACGGAGACTCCAGTTATGTTAACATTGCAAACGTAACAATCGCCATGATGGTCTCTCGGCCCCCTCCATATCATGGGTATAGCGAACGGCATCGACTTTTTCCTTGGTTCAACCAGTCACTTAATCCATTCGAACAAGCGGTACAGATAACATGCGGCGCTCACGCCTTATTCTGGTCGCCTAGTGGACAGCCGAAGTATAACTGGTAAGTTTTCGGAAGATCTATCGTGATTGTACGCCGTTGTGATTTAGTCACGAACGAGCCGGACACGTAACAGAAATTGTCGGGGTGATTTTTACACTTTCGAGGCATGATGATCGATAAGTGGGTTGATGTAAATCACCTAAAAAAATAAAATGTGTAAGTGAGCAACACAAAACAAAACACAACACACAACTAGACATGTGACTGTTACGCCAAAGATTAAAAGGGTGTACATATGCAATGTTTGCAAATTTGTGGCAAGCAACTGCTCTCATCTAAAATACCACAAGACAACCAGCTGAAAGTCTAATTTGAAATGATAAAATGCCATACATGAGGGCACAGAAAGGGTAAAGCAAAGACCTACACCTAAGCTGCAACGACAAAATACTCCGCTACATGTATAAAGTACGCATATTATATATATTGTATAATTATACACTATAGTATTATATATTATATATAGTTATATGCATATTATATATAGTATTATATTATATATATATTATATTTATTATATATATTTTGATCGGTCTCATCTCGAAAACTAGACGTGCTAGAGAAAAACCGAAAACAGATTTGGAATCAGCGTCCCAACAGCTATCTAGCCCACCCATAATTATATCTGCTGAAAAATACTTGTTGGTCAGTTATTATTATTATTGTTATTGTTATTATTATTATCGTTATTTTACTCAATATGCAGAGTTAATATTCCTTAGATTTCCTGATTTTTTCCATTTCTTGAGAAATTTCCTCAGAACGTCTAAATTTCCCGAGAATCAGGAAAATTCCTTAGAAGTGGAAACACTGGTTGGACGAGCAGTGACAAGTCTGAACACGCGTCATGAATCAGACACTTTCCCATGTGGGTTACATTGCTGTGCGACCAGTGTACAGTTTTAAAAAAAATGTTTCCGGAAACCTGCTTCAATGCCCTCTTCAGTCGCATCTGATGAAAACCATAGTATAGGCAGAAAGCCTGTGTTCTAATAAACCAATGTTCTCATTGTGATTATACTGCCTTTGTTTTTAGAGTGTATAGGTCTGTTGCCCGCAGGTTTTCATTAAATAATACAGAGTATAATCATCTGACAATAAACAGAATAAAATCAGTAAAAAATTTTGTGTAACCAAGGGTTAATCCATTGATAAAAATTACGTATTTTGTCCTTTCCTCACAAAAATTTTTGTCCATTGATTAATAACCGGATCACCTGAAGATCAGGGCCCCCAGCCTCAATTACCAAATGATATCTTCGTTAGAACTAACGAAAATATCACGACTTAACCTAAACAATTGTCAAGGTCGTACAGTTGACCTAACCGGGCATTCAATTTAATTTACTATTGTATTTGGTACTGTAAAGCAAAAAACAAGAATACACGGGGGCCCTGATCTTCAGGTGATCCACAACTTCCATTAGAAATAAGGATGCCATTTGGAGAGAAAACCTGTAAGCAGTTTAGAGCGTGTTAATTGTACTATGTTAGGCTTTGGTTATTTTATCGTTTTATTAAGTTAGGTAAAATCAAGTTAATTACCTATTCCGAACGATGTTTAGCGTGATGAGAATAAAAAGTTCGATTGTATACAGCGAAAATATCTTGGTGTCTGACCAAATATCTCAACTAATCATTATAAATTTTTAAATATTTATATGCAAATAGAATTAGCGTTGTTTAATATCCATCCACTATAGTGGAAGAGTATTTTAAGAGAATAAATTCTATTTTAACTAAATATTTTTCTTCAACTTTCCTGTTTTCGTTTCTCTCACTTTGTGGGGTGGGTGAAGAGTATATGAAGCAACACTTCCTTTTGTATGGTTCGCGTAATCTTAAATGCTTCTCTCTCATCGTAAATACCTTATCTGAAACACCTTCTCCATTTTCAGTTTCCTCTTTGCCTCCGAACACTGGTGATCAAATTGTGCAATAATTTTTCGAAATCAGGACCAACATTTTCAGGAAGTACTGAAAAGGGAAACACGCACACTAAATACAACATATAAATCGAGTTAATATACGACAATATTTTTAGTTTTGTCCTATTATGATCACTGACGTGTATTTACACATAAAATCAATTGTTTTTTTACATAAAGGATAATTAATTATATTCCTACACAAATTTTTCCGAATTTTATGACGTCTAGTTTATGATCGTAAATATCCTCCACATCATTTTCTTGCATTTTTTAATCTTAGATCACGAAACGAAGATAATGAAGATCTAAAATTATTGGGTGCACTCTCATCTTTAAATTGAAGAACAAATAGAAAAATTTACAGTACGAGAGGTTTTTGAAGGACCTTTGTTTTGCAAATTAGATACTTGATCACCCGAGTAATAGAAAACCTTAATTGGACTATATTTAAATGTTTCGCAAAGAACCAAATTATGCTTCAATTAAGGTTCGGAAAGTGTTATATAAGGAAAATATATTGAAACGTATACACCTGATAGAAAAGGTTGTGTTTTCAGCAATTTTAATCATCCAAACACTTAAAAATGAAATGGCAAAGTTATTTACACAAACTAAACCATTTCCGAACTTTGTTTTTAAGGTAATTTCACGGACAGAAGGAATCCAATTATTGTGTCACATGGTTCACTTTTCCATCCACTATTTTTTCATTCGAAAGAGATTTATCGTCGTGCTGTTAGTTTTTCTCCGATAAGCAAAGTGTGTCAAGGTACTAAAACACTCGGTGAGCGTGTATAACGCAGTTAATTGAACCTTGCCCTTTGTTCTTGTATCCTTTCACTTTTGTATGATAACTTTTTTTTTATGCAGCTTACTCGACTAAATATAGGTTTTCATTTAGGGAAAATGTTTTCCTTCCATTTCACTAAAATTTTATTGTTTGAAGTTTCAGTCTTTCGTGCTTAACTTCACTGTTCCATGGCTATATATATATATATATATGAATAGAAACGACATAAGTATTAAGGAACGTTTCTGCACACGAGGAGGAGAGATAACGAAATAATGAATACATACAGGGCGTCCCCAAAAAATGTATACACACTTTAACAGCTGATAGCTCAATTGATGTTTCTTTCTTTCCAAGTTAAACCCATTAGAATTAATAATGGCAGTCAGACTAAGCTTTGAACAAAGGAAATTCATTCTAAAATGCTACTGGAAGTGTGAAAACGCAGTTGAAGTGCAAAGACAGTTTAGGAGGGAGTTTCAAACAGATCCACCAACGCGACTTACCATCACTCGAATTAGAGATAAGTTTGAAGCCGATGGAACTGTTCAGAATGTCCACAAGAAGCGTTCCGGAAGACCACGGACATCGACAAGCCCCACAAAGCAAGAAAGAGTACTGGAAACGTATCACCAAAGTCCAAGAAAATCTGTGCGGCAAGCGAGTCGTGAGGTAGGAATTTCAGAATCGTCTGTCCAACGCATTTTGAAGCGCTGCAATGGAAAAGTTACATTCCAAGATTAGTCCATGCTATTAATGAAGATGATCCGGACCGAAGAGTGGAGTATTGCGAGTGGTACTTGCACGATGTGGATGTGGATTGGACGAAGGGGTTTCGTAGAATACCCTCCGCGTTCACCAGACCTCACACCACTAAACTTTTTTTATGGGGATACTTAAAAGACAAAGTCTACGCTATAAAACCTGCAACAGTCGCTGAATTGAGAGCAGCCATTGAACGAGAATGCACACAAATAACAAACGAAATGTTTCGTGATGTTTGCGATTCCATTGCTTCGCGTTATCAGCAGTGCCTGGACCAGAACGGACGTCAGTTTGAAAACAGGCGTTGACAAAACAATTAAATAATGTCTGTAGATTCTATTACATTTTGAAAATGAAATGTATTTTAATAAACACTGCCTTTATAATTATTTAAAGTGTGTATACATTTTTTTGGGACGCCCTGTATATATATATATCAGGGCTGGCAGGTCGGACGCGGACGCGGACCCAGACCCGGGTTTAACCCGAAAGTGAGATAAGACCCGGACCCGGACTCGATAGTGAATTAGAAAAAAGACCTGGACCCGGACCCGGACCTGAAAGTGAATTTTAAAATTGACCCAGTCCCAGATCCGACCCGAAAGTGAAGGACCCGCACAGCCGGGGTTTTAGTTTACAAAATTGATGTGTGCGCCTTTAGATTTGGCAACAATGTATTGAATTATCATTCCACCCTCCAAATGATTGACTGGAAGTGGAGAGTTAACGGTGACGGAAGAATAGCCTAATCCTAATATATTTTATTGTTTGTTTGTGAGTTGTGTACTGTGTACATTGGTTGGTCTCCAGTGCTTCGTTTGCTATTTATATTTTCAATGCCTTTACAAGGTCTTTTTTCGGTGGGGAGTGGTAGCAAAAAACTAGCCTTACAAATGAATATTTTAAATATAATAATATTGATAAAACATCTACATGCCAAATTGAAAAGTGTGGAAAAGTGTATAGTGGCAATCATGTGACAAACCTAAAGCGACACCTAAAATCGTGTCACCCAGACATATATCGTAAAGTTGAGGATCATGATAAAAGCCTACCTAGCACTAGCAGTACTTCGAAAACTCAAATACAAACCAAGAGAATGAATGTAGGCCAAACTAGTGTTAAAAACGTTTTCAAACAAATTAAGGTTGGAGTTCACTCGCATCTTCATAGGAAAACTTTAGAAAATGGCCTTATTTCGTGGGTGACAATAGACGGGCGGCCTTTTAGCATTGTAGAAGATATTGGATTTAAAATTTTGGTTGAACCATTTCTATCTGCAATGAATATAAACATGAACAGAAAAAATCTTGCTACTTTGACTCTCGATAGAGCAATAGCTGAAAAATAAGTTGTAAATACTTCTTAAAAAAAAATGTTTCATTTAAAAGTAGATTGTTGCAGCCGCTTAGATAGAGGATTTTTAGGTGTTGAAGCCCAATATGACTTTGAAAACAAAATTGAAGTGAAAACACTGGCTGTCAAGGAACTTCACTGCTCGCATACAGGTAAAAATTATTTACATTCCACACAAAAAATTATTTTACATTTCACACAAATATATATATATATATATATATGATGAATAAAACCACGAAGGAAAGGAAACACAAAATGGTGCTCAAGCGCTTTCGTCTAATGACATCCTCAGGAACACTGAAGTATATAAAAAGGTTAAGCCTATATGTAGGTTACAGAAAGAAAAAAAGAAAAAATAAATAACATACATACACACAAACACACATATATATATATATATACATACATATCTATATATACAAATACATACATACATACATACATACATATATATACAATAAACAGAGAAGTAAAAATAATAAAAAATTAAAAATTAAAACCTTAAAGGATTACCAATGAGGCGTACAGATTGTAAGGAAAAATATCGATTTTTAGCACAAGATCAAATGGATTATAAAAATACAAATTTATACTGGAACTCTGCCGGGTTTTAGCACAATGCTGCCTATAGTCAGGTTTCGATATATATATAAAAAAAAATAAATAAAAAAAAAAATAAAAAAATAAAATGCAAATTAAAAGTTAATCGATTTTTAGCACAAGATCAAATGGATTATAAAAATACAAATTTATACTAGAACTCTGTCCGGGTTTTAACATATTGCTGCCTATGGTCAGGTTTCGATATATATAAAAAAATAAAATGCAAATTAAAAGTTAATAAAGTAGAAGACAAGTTTACCAAAGATTTAATGTTTTACACTTCTTATCTAAATCTGCTTTAAAGGAATTCAACATAACAGGATCGAGTTGAAAAAGACCTTTGCTTATGTTGAAGTTATTTGAAAGTTGGATAATGGCAGACTCAAGAATATTTCTATTAACAATGTTGCTTGAATGGAATAAAACTGAAGCATTATTCCAATCAATACAGTGGGCTAACTCTGACAAATGGACAAAAAGGGCACTGGACAACTGTCCTGTTCTAACGGAATATTGATGCTGTTTTATACGTGTGTGCAAATCCTTTCCCGTCTGACCTATGTAAGAGGAATCACATTGTTTACAACCAATTTTATAGATAATGCCTGAATTATTGGTAGGGCTATTTTTTACTATGATATTTTCACAATATTGTTATATGAAAATACTACATTAATATCCAAAAGTTTAAGTACATTAGCAATGCCTAAAAAGCCCGGGAAAAATGGAAGTACTAAAATATTTTTTGACAAAGTACGAGTGTTAATAGTACTTCCATTTTTCCCGGGCTTTTTAGGCATTGCTAATGTACTTAAACTTTTGGATATTAATGTAGTATTTTCATATAACAATATTGTGAAAAATATCATAGTAAAAAATAGCCCTACCAATAATTCAGGCATTATCTATAAATTGGTTGTAAACAATGTGATTCCTCTTACATAGGTCAGACGGGAAAGGATTTGCACACACGTATAAAACAGCATCAATATTCCGTTAGAACAGGACAGTTGTCCAGTGCCCTTTTTGTCCATTTGTCAGAGTTAGCCCACTTTATTGATTGGAATAATGCTTCAGTTTTATTCCATTCAAGCAACATTGTTAATAGAAATATTCTTGAGTCTGCCATTATCCAACTTTCAAATAACTTCAACATAAGCAAAGGTCTTTTTCAACTCGATCCTGTTATGTTGAATTCCTTTAAAGCAGATTTAGATAAGAAGTGTAAAACATTAAATCTTTGGTAAACTTGTCTTCTACTTTATTAACTTTTAATTTGCATTTTATTTTTTTATATATATCGAAACCTGACCATAGGCAGCAATATGTTAAAACCCGGACAGAGTTCTAGTATAAATTTGTATTTTTATAATCCATTTGATCTTGTGCTAAAAATCGATTAACTTTTAATTTGCATTTTATTTTTTTATTTTTTTTTTTTATATATATCGAAACCTGACCATAGGCAGCATTGTGCTAAAACCCGGCAGAGTTCCAGTATAAATTTGTATTTTTATAATCCATTTGATCTTGTGCTAAAAATCGATATTTTTCCTTACAATCTGTCCGCCTCATTGGTAATCCTTTAAGGTTTTAATTTTTAATTTTTTATTATTTTTACTTCTCTGTTTATTGTATATATATGTATGTATGTATGTATGTATGTATTTGTATATATAGATATGTATGTATATATATATATTATATGTGTGTTTGTGTGTATGTATGTTATTTATTTTTTCTTTTTTTCTTTCTGTAACCTATATATAGGCTTAACCTTTTATATACTTCAGTGTTCCTGAGGATGTCATTAGACGAAAGCGCTTCAGCACCATTTTGTGTTTCCTTTCCTTCGTGGTTTTATTCTTCATAAATATTTTTCACGTGTTACCTTCGTGAAATAATTTTCATATATATATATATATATATATATATTATATATATATATATATATATATATACTGTATATATATATATATATATTATTATATATATGTCGTACAATATTACAGTATATGTAAAAGAATGTTACTTTAAACCTAAATCAGTAATAAATAATTAATTTCATAGATGTTTTGAAACAAACCATTCAGTCTGTGTTAACCGAGTACGACTTGGGATCTGCACAAGTTGTATCCATTGTAACAGATAACGGGTCCGATATGATCAAGTGCTGTTAGAATAAGGGGGCTGAAGAGAGCAATGATACATCGTACTTTGCCCCTTAGCAATGCATGTACAGTATATTGTATAACTATACCTAGTTACTATTAAATATTAATACAATTAATACACCTACTTTCAAACATTTCCAAAACCGGATTAATTAATAAATATGGTGAGGCTACTACCGTATAGCCATATAATGTTTTACAATGTTTCAGAAAACATGTTATTGTAGCTACGGTAGCAGTCTTATTACCTATCCTATACCAGATTATAATTATTACATTTTTAAAACTGGACCCGACCCAGACCAGGGTCATATACTGAAAGACCCGACAGGACCTGAAAGTGAACTTTCGGGTCCGACTCGGACCAGGACCCGAAAGTAAATTAGAAAAATGACCCGGACCTGGACCCGAAAGTAACTTAGAAAAATGACCCAGACCCGGACCCGACCCGAAAGTGATAGACCCGCACAGCCATGATATATATATATATATATATATATATATATACACATATACACATATATATATATATAAATTATTTCACGAAAGTAACACGTGAAAAGTATTTATGATGAATAAAACCACGAAGGAAAGGACAGAGGATGTCATTAGACGAAAGAGCTTGAGCACCATTCTGTGTTTCCTTTCCTTCGTGGTTTTATTCATTATATATATATATGTATATACAGGGTGTCCCAGGAGGAAATGTCAAGAATGCACCATTTGACTCTTTGGGTATTTCTAAGTAGAAAGTATTATATCGACATGTGCCTGATTCCCAACCGTTATCGAGATACAGGCCTCTACATTTGGGTAACTAAAACATAATAAAAAGCCGATCTTAGATAATATTCAATGACATTTAATGATACATTGGCAATTGTACAGGTCCTCACATTATTTATTTACATTATTTTTTTGTCTGGGGGTTCTTCAAGAGTAACGTTTATCAGCGTGGTAAGCCCGAAACTAGAGAGCAGTTGGTTGCACGTATACAGGATGCGTTCATAAACCTCAGAAATGAACTTCCTCGTTTTCCTTGGCAAGACGCGATGGATCGGAGGCTCGCCGCGTGCATTGAAGAAGGAGGGGGTCACTTTGAAACCATTCTGCAATAAGTGCAATAGTGTATTGTATGTTTGTACTTTTTGTAAACCACAATTGTCATTAAATAGTATCTAAGATCGCCTTTTTATTATGTTTTAATTACCCAAATGTAGAGGCCTGTATCTCGGTAACAGTTGGGAATCAGACCCATATCGATATAATACTTTCTACTTAGAAATACCCAAAGAGTCAAATGGTGCATTCTTGACATTTCCTCGTGGGACACCCTGTATATTACGGTGGTCCAAAATTTGGGCTAAAATTTCAAAATAGTTGGAAATGCTCTCCACATAACTGCTAATCATTTTCTACCCGCTTCATTTTTAGAGGACGCGGCAGTCACGCCACATTGACTCCGCCCACCTTTCAGAGGATGATGCAATTGTTCGATTTTTTGTATAATGCTGTTTATGAATCAGACAAGTAGTATAGTGCCAAAAAGGTGAAGTGCAATGCAATTGCCAAATATTACGCAATGTTGCATAATGTTGCAATAGTGCCGCCCCACCCCTTTGTTGCAAGAGTGCCCACCCCCCTTTGTTGCAAGAGTGCCATCCCACCCCCCTTTCTTTAGCAAGAGAGGAAGAGAGAAAAAGGGGTATGCAACTTGGAGGCGGCGTTCTCCCCCAAAGAGGCATACCTATCCTAAGGGCGCCTCTTTGGGGAGGAAGGGGTTTCCTCACCCTCCAAAGAAGCAGAAAGAGATAGCAAGAGAGGAAGAGGAGATCCTTCATCCGACAGCTGTCGGACGCATATGGATCCGCGGCGCAAAGACATTCCTCTTATAGTGCCCCGAAGCAGCCAGTTGACTTAGGCCGCCAGTTGGCTTAGGCAGCCAGTGCCTCAAGCTATGTGGAACAGTATGCTAATTGAATCCGGGCACGCGCTAGTGACAGCCACTGCATCAAGCTAAGTGCCACAGTACGCTAAATGGATCCGGGCACCCACCCCAGTCTAGGTCAGCTCTGTTGCTGAGCCGTACACCTCAGACAAGCGCCAGTGCCACCCTGCTGAACCATACAATCACCCAACCAAATAAAATATATTATTGTGTACAAGGAATCAATAAAACGACGTCTCAGCAAACTGTTTAAAACACGAAAAATTATTCAATAAAACACCGTTACATCATTCTTTTTTTAAAGGGATGTTTTAGCTAGCCCAGCACTCTGGGGCCTTTGCTAACTATGCTTTATATATATATATGTATATATATATATATATATATATATATATATATATATATATATATATATATATATGATCCGGCTAAATGAATATTAAAAAAATATATCTCTGTTTTGTCTTTTATTATAACTTATTTAACACCATTATTTAACCTTTCATAAATTTTGTAAATGTACAGGTAAAGGGTTTCATTTTATGCACAAGCTTTCAGTATATATATATATATATATATATATATATATATATATATATATGACTTACTTGACTTATGTCCCATCAGGAGGTCTCCAAGTTGGGTCCCGTCTGATGCGTCGATACTTTTCCCACTCGCTCCTGTCTCTGGCCAGATCCACTCGCTCTCGCCAGCTTAACTCGCTGCTCTCTCTCTCCACCGTCTTCAACCAGTTGTTCTACGTCGTCCTCTTGGTCGTGTTCCGTGAGTTCTTGCATACAATAGTCTTCTTGGCAGCCTTCCTCCCTCCATACGTTCGACATGACCAAACCATCTTCTTTGTGTGTCATTGGTTCCCTCGACTATGGTGACATTCATATCTGTTATGTTTCTGACGTGTTCATTTGTTAATCTGTCATACCATCTTATGTTACTGATTCGTCTCAAACAGTACATTTCGAACGCAAGTAGCTTTTTCTTCTCTTTCTGTTTTAATACCCAACTCTCTGCCCCATAAACTGCTGTTGGTAATACTATTGCTTTGTATAGTCTCACTTTCAAACAGAATATAAATTGATATTTATTCTATTTTAAAATCAATTTAGCATATCACAGAGAGAGAACCACACACACACACCCTGCGAGCCACAGACAGTTTAGAGTGTCCTAAAAATATAATTTGTTATTTATTCTATTTTTAAAACCAATACGCGGGTGTTTCCAGGTCGAGGATCACGAATCATCAACCACAAATGAGCCGTATGGCTGATAGCGTTCGCGACACGCACAATACAACACAGAAAAATAGAGAAAAATATTCCAAATTGAATTATACCAGAAGGGCAGAGAACAATAAAAATTCTGGAAACTTGTAAACACATTTCCTTCCCGAAAATAAGCCGAGATGGGGAACAATAGAACCGTATATCTCGACACTACCCAAACAATACACACAGACACACACACACACATATATATATATATATATATATATAATATATATATTATATATATACACACGGTTTAATTGTTAACATTTGTAGAAAAAGCTTTTGCCAACTGGGAAAAGGCACGTTTAATATCGGCAAATGTGGACAAAGCTTTGTTCTACCCGTCGAAAGGTCGCAGGTCCACCTTTCGGCGAATATGATTGCATTAATGCCAGACAAAACCCCATTCTCCCACAATATGCAGGTGTTTCTCGGCCAAACCTAAATAAAAAAACTTTTCGAAATCCAGGAATACGTGAATGAACCGGTATATCCAACAAAAGGGTATGATGCTCCACCCAGCCCTGATGGCTGTCTGCCAATCACCGCGCGGTATACCTGAATGTTCTCGTTTTTGAATATGCATATGCCTAAACCACGCCCTACCCTTCGTGGCTCCTCCCATTCATTGCTCGTGAAAAGGGAGCGTTGCTCTCGGGTTGGTTGAAAATGCTTGACCAAGTCCTAAACTCCGCCCCAATTCTCGCAGCGACCCAATAGGAAGCTATGGACCCCGCTTGTGGGCGGTAACATATACCCCTTATAAATTTGGCACTTCAACGCATAGATCCAGTTTCTCCGGCTATCGAATCCCGCAACAATGGCGAATCTCTATAACTCTCCCGAGCTGTTTTTTGAAGGAGATCACGGCATTCATGCGGCAGTGTATCTTTTCAGTGTCACGGATAACCGCGAACTTTTCTCGTCTCAAAGCATTGCGGAAAATTGTGACGAACTGCGCGAATCCACAATCAATTCAATTGACATGTAAGTAGCTTATATATATATATATATAGCGTAAACAGTGATGAGATATCGAGAAGCTTGACTGTTTTCAAGTCCATATTTTTTTAGAATTTATTCAATTCGACACGTAGTAGTCATTGCAGCTTTCACGTCTCGCTTCTATACCCCAGTTCTGTTAACTTGTCGCAGGCCTTTATTCAATGCATATTCCCACATTTAAATGTATATATATATATATATATGTGTATATATATGTGTGTGTGTGTTTGTGTGTGTGTGTGTGTGTGTGTGCGTGTGTGTGTATTGTTTGGGTAGTCTCGAGATATACGGTCCTATTGTGCAGATAAATTATACTCACTGATTTAACCGGCTCTTTTCTCGTTTATAATATAACCTGGTAGTTACTCACTATTAATTAGATTTATAAGACCCATTACAAGCACGTTTTGAAAATAGTTTATGCCTTATTCACTACCTATATATGGCATGTTTATATTTCATGTACAGCTAGGTTTTCAGAAATATTAAACTTTTAAGAAGTGCATTCGTTTTTAAAAATAATTTTAGCCATCACTTTTATTCGCTTCAAATCCATGACAATTATTTTAATTACAGGACCGCCACGGAGTTAGACCGTGTTATAAACACTTTCGGCGAAAGGAGAGCGAGTGCTTCGCCGAGCACCCCACCCAGCGATGCAGAGGTTACAGTATTGAATCATAGTCAGCCAAGCGATCCCGGATTTGCAGACGAGCTAATGTGAGTGTTTTGACACGTATAGTATTTTAAAAGTAGGTAGACTTTTCTACAAGGTAAATTATGCTCATTGATTTAACCGACTCTTTTCTCGTTTATAATATAACCTGGCCTTATTCACGACCTATATATATATATATAACGTTTCAATCGGTGTTATCTTATAAAGAGGCCATAATTGCAAAGCATTTTCAGTTATTCTCTACATCTTTCATCACTATTTCCGTGTATATATATATATATTAATATTATAATATATATATGGTATGTTTATATATCTTGTACAGCTAGGTTTTCAGAAACGAATGCACTTTAAAGAAGTGGATTCGTTTTTAAAAATAATTTTCTCTTTATTTTACAGGAGCGAAACGGAGTTAGAAGAGATTATAAAAACTTTTGGAGAGAGGGTGGCGAACGAAGTGGTATCCACACCACGCTGCGAATCAGATGTCATAGTATTGTCGCACAACAGCTCACCCGAATGCGCTGTCGTCGCAGAGATTATGTAAGTGCTTTTTAGGATATTAACAAAACACATCATTTTCATTTATTAAACATGTACAAAAAGGGGCAACGCCCAATTCTTTATTGTTACAAATGTATATACAGATTTACACAATATAGAGCTTACAAATTACAGGGGGTTGCAACATGTTGGAATTTTTTTTTATCTGTCTGCATACATATTTATCGTTCATATTTGTGTCACACAAATCAAATAATTTTAAAAATTCACAAATCCCTTCCAGCGCGACATGTGTATAAGAAACAAGATACAATATAGCCCACATGTTTCACTGTAAAAGCTTTGAAATTGATATGGGGCCCAAATTATCTCAGGCACATGTAATTGCGCGATAAAATTTACGATTGTCGAGTCATGCCATGGGGGAGCCCAAGTGAATCGAAGTAATACATTCTTTCCTTAGTTTTAAAATAAATCGCAAACCAGTGAATTCCCTCGCCACCGGCAATGTCGGTGTTAACGATGGCCCCGTGCTAGTTTCTCGTGCTAGGTGGCTTCATTATTTCATTCGTTGCAAAAACCCCGATAAATTTGGAACGCGCGAAACTGTCACTTTTCATCCCTCTCTGGAGTGTATTTGCATCCATTTTAAAAATCTGTGCCGATGTTACGGAAACGGTCCAGTTCTATTAGGGCCTGTGTTTCTAGATACATTAGTACACTAATAGGCACGTCTGTAGGCTTGGAGAAATCCAAACGCACTGAAATCGCACCGGTCTGCTGCGGGTATAAATGGGTACTTACGCTAGCAGTCAAGTCAGGCGTAACGTCAAATGAGTAAATATTAAACTGTTCCACAAATTCTTTCTGTGTTAGGCCGATTCCAAGTTCGTCACACACCCCTGTGTTATGGGCTAAACTGCGGTATGCTCTCGCGCAGAGCGGGAACACAGCATCTGACGAGTAGTCCATATTCATTGTCCCACCCATTGCGACGCCATTGATACATAAAGCAATATTTTTAAGTCCAAAATTTTCAAACTTCAAGGCACTCTTTTTATAATCCCCATTCGTCGAAGCGTGGTGTTGCATCCCAATTAAAATCCGTTTAAGCAGTACTCCAAGAGCGATGTTTTATATCTGTTTCGATGCCAATCCTGTGGGGATCGTGTACAGTTTGATCTGTACCCTGTTAATTGGGTATTTCACTGTGGTGTGTAACAGTTCTTTCTCAATTTCTATATGTTTCGCGGAACTTAGCTTCACTCGGTGTATATGCAAATATGCCTCCATGATATGGATCACAACAGGTTTCGCGCCTTCTTCTTGGTCAGCGCCCAGATTTATACAGATCTCAGGGCTCGTGCGGGTAAGCTTCAATTTCATATCTACCCCGTTCATAAGCAACTTCTCCTGGAATGTGAAGTCCGTGTGCAGGCGTCCAAAACATTCATATATCTTTTTTTTAGAATTTTTAAATTCATCCTTTATACTACCCTCATCTTTAGTGTGGTAATACCCCTCGGCAGATAGAAAGGTATCCTTCGCTTCTTTGAAAAGTGGAGGACATTTTCCAGATACGATCGTAGGTGGTAATACCCCGTGCCTGCCGAGATGTTAGTCTGATTTAAATATACGTCACACTGGCTGAATATGGTGTGCAGAAAGTTTGTTTCGGGGTATGCAGCATAATTATCATCGCAATCCGTTCCATCAGAATGAGCTATGCGTAGTTTAGTGTACATGTCCATACAACTCGGATCAAAAAAGTAATGGCCTGAGCTGGGTATCACGAACTCTATAGGGGCACTGGGTGAACTAATCGTGTTTAAAGGGTTAATTGTAATAAAGTCAGTGTGCTCAATAGAAACTTGAGTGGAGGTAGATCAAAGAGGGATAGCTCCGATTTACAGCACTGTGAACTGCAAGGATGAATGAAACGTGCCATGGTGAGTTAGAAACAGTGCCACCTCTCCCGACGAGTATCAGTCAATCTATGATTCGTGAGAGTAGCGTCCGCAGTTTATATCAGTTAAAAAAAATGATCGGTCATAGTTCTCATACGCTTAGAACACTTCTTTTTTGTCACCCTTTTACGTTTAATACCACGGGACCCCTTCTTATTCCTAACAGTTCTCTTCTTTACACCACGTGTTGGTACTCCCTTCTTCCTATCAATTCTCTTCTTTCCTCCGCCACGCATTTTTCTCTTAGCATCGTTGATGATTTCATCCCGTGTACGTTTTAAATGTTTTTTTAGAGCTTCTTTAGGTTTAGTTCCCGCGAGCATTTCCTCTGCTGCGTTAAAACGTGTTTGTAACGCCTTCCTCCCAAGGTACCTAGCCCCCCCTCTTCACTAGTGGTACAGCTGTGCGCAATATGGATGAAAAAATGGACCCAAATCCACTACCACGCTGGTATACCGTAAATGGTTTCCTGGACATTATAACTCAGTGCGCCGAAAGTATAGCTTCACTGTTAAGCTCCCGTCGCTGAATGGGAAATTTTTACCCTCAATCGTTCTTATATATATTGAGATATTAGTTGTTAGATTAGTTGAGACAATCACATAATGGGGTCTGTCATATGTAATACTCAAGCTCCGTCCTCTATGGTTGGGAATGTGCGCTACGCGCAGCAGTCGTGCCTGGGTATCCCCAACAAACTGGTGTTCCGCTATATTGCTGTAAATGTAGCACGTGTTTGGAGGCTGAGAGCTTACATCCAATTTCTCCATCTTCAGCTGATACACTAAGTTGGACAAGTCATCCGGTGCCTCGTGAAAGGTGTCTCTTTGGAAGGCTGCTCGATAACGCCCCTCGGTTATAATTTTGAACACTCTTCCGTCTTTTAGATTTCTGTTAGCCTTTGATTTTAGCATTAGAGTATGTGCAGTGCCTCCTCTGTTTACGAATTCGTATATTAAATCATTCGTAAGGTGTGAGTTTTTTAAACATATGTTTAAGTCTCGCACAACATCCTCAACCGAACCATAGCGCCCCGGTCCTAGTGTCACAGTTGTACTTAAAAACTGTGCGACCTTAGTCCGGGTGATACGTATAGTTTCATCCCGAGTTACCCCGCCGGCTTTTGCACACTCATCACAGTTTCTAAGAATTGTAAAAACGGCATCTTTATATTCAATATTTAAAAAGACAGTATCCAGCTGAATTTCACATATCCCTACTTCATACAAATCACGACGCAATTCAAATGGACCATGGAGTTCTGTTACAAAATTGGCTAGTGTACTGTTAGGGTGTACAGACAGGGATGATGAGGACGGGAGCGTGACGTAGAAATGGTTGGGGGCCATGCTGCATACTAATTAAACTTCATGACTGCATCAGCTTTTATATAGGTATTGAAGCTTTCAGGGTAACCTAGCCACTTCACCGGTACATTTTTCTCTTTCCTGTACCTTTGGTTGCTAAAATTTTCTCAATTTTAAACACATTTTCTCCTAAATTAAATGCCACTTTCTGAAGTTCCTCGCGGTAAAAAAAAACCGAGATTTCTTCCCCATTCAAATCTTCAACGTAATACATCATTATCTCGCCTTTAGGCCTCATAACCCTAACTTTAAAAATCTCGCGTGTCCATCCTTGGTCAAAACCCTTCGCGAATTTATTTCCCGAACGTGACAACCTTACATAATCATTGATTTTGAAACGCTAGGCGTTGTACCGATGGTACGGTGGTGTGAGCGGTTGTAGGATGAAGCCAGTGAATTGAGAACGTTTATATATCTGAGCGTGCTTTTATGTGTAAAATAACGGTGCATGCGTTCCTTTATGGTACGTTGAACTCTTTCAGCTAAAGATGCGTTATGTATAGAGTTGGAAGTGTAATAGCTGATATTAAACTATGACAAAATGTTCTGAAAAGCTCGCCCTATAAATTCTTTCCCCATGTCTGTACAAAAATATCCTGGAATCCTGTTTTCTTTCAACATCAGTGTTTTGGTTGCTTTAGCGACTGTTTCAGGCGATTTATTTTTCAGGGGAACTAGCCACAGGTATCTAGAAAATACATCTATTATGAATAGGATGTAGCGGTAACCATCGTTGTACACTGAATATCTTTGCATGTCTGTTAAATCTGCCTGCCAAATAGAATCAATCGAAGCGGCTGTTGTCTTTGCTATTTTAAACCTTCTTCTCACCGGTTTATGAAGTGTGTAAGCATCCTGGACACGCAAAAATCTCTCAACATCCTTTTTCCTTACACCATAAGTAGCTCTGTACAGTCTATTAACGCCACCATAGGATGCTGGGCTAGAAATGTCATAATAGTGCTTACTTAATACGTTAGCCATTTGCGTATTTTAGAGGCACGTGGATAAGGTTGGCCTTCTACTCTCTTCTTTCTTCTCTTCAGAGACACTGCAGCTGTTGTGGGTGAAGGTGTACTCAGTTGTGACACGTGCGATGCATGCTCCAAGTCTTTTAACCTATTCAGATTACCTATTAATGTTTTGGGGACATTTATTTGCTGTAGTCTTGCCTTAATATGCCTCCATCCTGTTGTGATGGCCTGTCCCACTTTCTCACCAGATCATGAACAATATCAACGATATTGGACCCTTGCACCCTTGATCCATCAACAATGACCTCGCCTGTGTCTGCCCACTGTATGACGGGTCCTCACTCAATAGATTATAAAGACTTAACCCTTTATTCCTCAATGTATGGGGGAGGCTGTTTTTTAGCACATGTTCGATGTGCTGTGTTCCGCTACTCTTTGGTTGCTCAGGCCCTGTACCACTATGCTCAGCGCTACTCGAGCTGTGCCTCACGGGGAGCTCTGTAGGATGTTTATAATCTTCGTACTCGTGAAGAAATTTCTGCAAAGCCTCTTGATACAAAACCCTTTTCTCATCAGGCGTCTTTTCACTGTTTAATAGGGATAGTAGCTCACTCTCCATTCTTTTAAGCCTACTTTTACGGGGCTCTAGAGCAGCGTCTGGGGTCCTTTGTAATGAAGCATACAGCTCGTGCGGGATCACAACCACCTTCTTCATTATATTAATCTAGTCAGTAAAGGACCCAAAATTGAAAATAAGATGGGTAGGAACGAACCGCCTCTTTGTACAATAATACGCTTTTTCTTACCCACAGTCTGACTTTTATGGGCGAGCGTCGTATTATGTTCTTGTAACGACGTAAGCGAGCCTTCTGACAGGATTTCATTGGAACATTACATTTTATAACATTGAGGCAGATTTCGCAGATGCATTTTAAAAAGTCAGAGTCGATATTTTTAAAGCATCTGCTGCAACGACCGAGGCAGTCGTTGATAGATTTTTATTAATTCACGGTATTTCTTTAGCCTATTCATCATTCTGGAATGTACACGGTTTCAGGCTCGTTTGGAAATATATTCGTTCTTAGAAGCACCCTAAACGTGTTTCGCGGGTGAAGGTCACAAAGCAAATATCCATAACGTTGCTTTGTGACCTCTTTATAAACCTCCAAAAACTCCTTACGCTGACTCGGGAACATTTGACTGGCTAATACCCCAATTTGTGACACATCTCTACGTTGAGCGAATAAGACTAGATATTGCGTATTTAACGATACATCGCGCATGTATCTATTTTTGAAAAATAGATTCTGATTGATGAAGAACACGCTTATGTTAAGGTGGTGGGAGAATACTGTAAATGTCTCGGCAAACGTTTTATCCATCTCCAACATGAGGTCGTCAATTACGATGACTGTATGTTCATTTCCCTTTAGTGAATTAACGTCATAGACCCCCTTATGGAACAAAACATCGTCCTGGTACTCGTTGAACACTGATTGGTATGTCGAATAGCACCATATAACTTTATGCACAAATTTTGAGAACATTTCACCCTTTTCTTTAATAATTTTAAGCATAAACACCGTTTTACCACATCCTGTAGGTCCAGATATAATACATGTGGATGGGCTCGTGAATCTGAATTTTTCTACAGCATCCATTTCTAACACGTCACACCCCTAAGTGACTCATTTACAGAATATCACAAATAACGAGTTCTGCTCCTTATATTTTGTTTTCTTCTTCCACAGAACCGTGAATGACGACAATGTACAGCCCACCATCATCGACATCACGGGCGTATCCATTGGCCGTGCATCTACAGGGCCCATACCCTCAACGGCGGCACGCTCAAAGCGGCGACACGCTGAAGAGTCCTCCACGTCAGGTATAAGGCGCGCGAAATACGCGCCGGTTGATGGACAATCCGCGATACAACCCCAACCCTGAACGTCTTACGCTACCAACCCTACATCAGCTTCCTCGATCCCTTGTACTTCCTCCACAGCCCCCACTCGTTCTGTAGAGTCTGCTGTAATAGACACCAGCCCTCAACGTCTTACGGCGCAATCTCCACGTCGTCCAATATAGGCAGTCGTCCATCCTCCTCAGCGGTGACTCGTTCTGTTGAGGATGATATAACGTTTGAGTTGGTGCGCTCCGCAACCCCGACCCCAGCCTTGACTAGAAATCGGTATATAGTCAGGGTTGACCCTAGATCCCTGTATAGCAATGGAATTGAGCGCGGGCTACGTCGCGTTGTAGAGCGCATTGTAGAGTTTGCCCTTCAGAACCGCGACGAGCGTGAAGTCAGGACGAGTCTGTCCTTCGGTTTCGGCTCAGATGATAACGATGTAGATGATTTTTGGGTGGTAGTGCCATTTAGACGTTTGGCTGCTGAGGATATACTGTAGATTATATATTAGCACGTATAAAGCAAGCTGCCCAAAGTAGTATAGCATTCAATATGGACAACTTCACGGTAAATATTGACCGTGTATTCCGTGTTGCGGGTCATAGTACCACTCCGTATACTCTTAACTTCAATTCTCAGGCTATTTATAGAAGGCATATAAACGTCGATCGTGGTTGCGGCTTTATAGCATTAGTCCTAGCACGTATGTTTACTGTACAAAATACGAAAGCCGATCATATTTGGTGCCTACGATCGTGGAGCGTGCCCGTAAACTAGCTGTAGACTGTGAACTTGAATTTGACTGTAATATGGGTCCTGAAGAACTGAGAAGGGTAGACAGGAAATGAATGTCCGTATAGTGGTATTTGGCCTGGATGATCGTCGTAGGACTGTGTATGTTTTTAAAAGCAGTGTGAGAGATCGTACAAGACCCCTACTTATTTTAGGACTGTCAGGTACAACGTATCTCCCCATCCGTAATATAAGGTGCCTTTACGCGAGTTATGATAAAAGTCGAAAATATGGGCGACATCATGATTTGTGTAAGGGGTGTCTCGAGTTTGCAGATGATATAGTGAAACATTGTAAAGATTGCCACATGGTATGTGAACAGTGTAAAAGCCCCAAATGTGAAAGCCGTGTAGTTGAAGCTGAGAAGAGGGACTGTAATGTGTGTAGACGCACATTTTTCAACAATAGCTGTTTTGATCTCCATAAATCAATTGGCACGTGCAGGAAAATGAGAATCTGTGAATGTGGCATGTTTCACACCTTGAATGGTAGCGGAAATTTCAAGCACAAGTGTGACGAAATTCACTGTTCTACATGCCAGAGAATATAAGGCGGATGGCGTAAAACATGTATGTTATATGAAAGACGCAAGCCTAAAAAAAACCTTGTATAACTGTATACTACGATATAGAAACATACAAACGCTGAAACCAAAGAGGTAATTCCACATTTACTTGTGAGCCAACTATCTGCGATGAGTGTATGGAGATCGAGTGTGATGAGTGCCACAAATGTGGTAAACGGACAAACGTTTTTAAGAATGTCCAGAGATTCCCTGTGAAACTATTTGTGTCCTATATTGTCAAGTTAGCCGACAAGTTCAAAAAAATGACTGTGTATATTCTTGCCCATAACGGGGCAAAATTTGACACACAGTTCCTTTATAAGGAGCTGCTCGAGCACGAGTCATCTGAGATATTTACAGGTGATCCCTTGAAAAGAGGAAACAAACTTATACAGATGCAAATAAGAGGTAATGTGCAATTTAAAGATACTTTATTATTCACGCCTTGTAAATTAGCAAAGCTACCCAAGGTGATGGGGGTAGCAGCTGAAGTATCAAAAGGCTACTTCCCTTACACTTCCTCACTAGCGAGACTTTAATTACGTGGGCTACCTCCACCCAAACATTATTTTAACTATGATTGTATGAGTGCAGATGAACGTGAAGACTTTGATCGATACTACAACAGTTTTAATGAACGTAATCCTTATAATATAGCTGATGAATGTGAACGTTATTGCGTGAATGATGCGCGTGCTTAGAGTATGTTTCCAAGCCTTTAGAAGATGTACATAGGCCGTTTCAAATGCGATCCGCTGCAAGTCGCAACCACCATTGCGTCACTATGCTTTACGGTGTTCAAGAATAACCTCATGCCTAAAGCCACCTTAACCATTATTCACAGAAACAACCCCCGCAGTTACGGCCACAAGGCTATTTACTGGCTCATACACCTACAGCAGCAGACAGGTGTATACATAAAGCACGCCCGCAACACGGGTGAAGCACCCATTAAGATTAATGGTCGTGTTTTTTGGGTTGATAGACTAAGTGAAAACCGTGTCGTGTCACTGGTGTGAAGACTGTGTACTCTTTTAACGGATGCTGGTGGCATGGATGCCCCCGTCCTGAGTGCGGAATCGCAGGAGATATCCACGGTAGATCTCCTGCCGACTGTCTTGCATGGACCCGCACCCGTGATCAATTTATAGGGTCCCATTCACTCACAAAGTCTTGTCGGAGCAAGAATATGATGCACGGATGGAGACAGACGAGGTATACCGTGAGGAAATAAACACGATCAAGCGTTCAATGGTACTGGATCCTCTCAAATGCGGCGATAGCTTGTTCGGTGGACGTACAAATCCCTTCAAGCTATACTTTCCACCTACGGAGGGCGTGAAACTTCACTACTACGACTTCTGTTCTTTATACCCATACGTGATGAAGAACAACCCGTACCCCGTGGGTGCTCCTGAGAAATTGGTGGGTCCTAGCCTGCCCTCCATCAATGAATTTTCAAGAAATTTGAATGATCGCTACTTTGGGCTCTCTTTCGTAGACGTGCTCGCCCCTCGCGAATTATGGATGCCGATCTTACCCGTCGTCATTGACCACAAGCTCATGTTTCCCCTGTGCGTGAAGTGTGCGGAAGAGAATAACGGTAATTGTAACCATACACCCCACCAGCGTAAGATCAGAGGCGTATATACAAGTCCTGAGCTGGCCCTAGCCGTACGCCATGGGTATAGAATACTGAAGATACATGAGGTTTGGAGGTTTCAGAAGCTACCCAACCTTTTCACACCGTATATAAACGCATTTTTGAAGGATAAGGTTGAGGCATCAGGGTATCCGCGAGGAGTTGACACCGAAGATGAAAAGTCTGCCTATATTCAACGTTACCGCGACCACGAAGGTATACAACTTGATCGCGCCCAAATTGTAAAGAATCCTGGCAAGCGCTTTAGTGCAAAGTTGTGTCTAAACAGTCTATGGGGAAAATTTGCACAGAATACTGGCAAGGGAACGTTCATTTGGCACAAAGCTATAGCGAAGTCTGGGATTATGCCAACGCACCCGATAAAGAAGTCATGGAAATCGTGAATGTAGGTAATACTTACATAATAAAGTACAACAACACTGAATTGGCCACAGATACCTCAAGGGTTACAAACATTCCTGTAGCCAGCTTCACAACAGCCTACGCCCGCATCAAACTTTGGGGTCTATTGCATTCTCTTGGGCAGAGAGTCTTGTATGCCGATACAGATAGCGTGATATTCACAGCGAGGGAGGGTGAATACATGCCTGCATTGGTGAATTCCTCGGCGAGCTCACTGATGAGATCAAGGATGAGTATGGGGACAATGCATACGCCGACTCTTTTGTCTCAACAGGACCTAAAACTTATGGGGTACGGGTGAGGATAGGGAATGAAACGAAATATATCGTGAAGGCAAAGGGTATCACGCTTAACCAAGCGAATCGGCGGGTCGTTAACTTTGATTCGCTGAAGGATCTAGTGTGTTTGGACGATGATGAGGGCGAACGGCCTCCCCAACTAGTTGTAGGCACCCACAATTTTCGGGCGCAGAAGCTGGGGCGTGAAGGAACTTAGGGGTACAAAGGTGTGCCGTAACACCTATAGGAAACGTTACCAGTTACCTGGTACCTATGATACCGTACCCTTTGGTTACCATAAACTTTGATGGGTCTATTGCTAACTTATTCATCACACATATTTGTAAATATATATGTATTGAGAACAATCTTTGATGTGCCTATTGTTAACTTATTTATTGCACGTATTTCTAAATATATACATGCTGATTATTTCGTTTATTAAATAAATCATGCATCGACTTGTGTTTCACTTTGCGTGTGTGCGTGTGTACAGTAAAGTTATGCCCCGCCCACTGTAAGACCGGGGACGTGATTCATCCCGTAGCCTGAGCAGACCTCTGTCCCCGCGTTCTCAGTTGACCTCTGTATACCCTTGAGCTCAGACGTGTATTCTCTCCCGCGTAGAAGAAAATGGCCACCTTTAATATCGCGTGTTCAACATTTATGAAGTGGTATTCAGTAAAGGGCGTAGATGTAGTGGATACTGAAAAACTCCCTATCCCA
This sequence comes from Bathynomus jamesi, assembly GCA_023014485.1. Classification (NCBI taxonomy): domain Eukaryota; kingdom Metazoa; phylum Arthropoda; class Malacostraca; order Isopoda; family Cirolanidae; genus Bathynomus; species Bathynomus jamesi. The sequence goes on along the minus strand of JAJOZX010001905.1, from coordinate 318,857 downwards.
GCCTCCTTTGACTCTTTTAAGGAAGCATTGAATCGTGCGAAGGGTCAGGCTATTCAAATACTCTACGGATATTCTGGCGAGGGGGTTGTAGGATTTCGCAGTACAGACGATGTACTGAAGTATGTTGTAGAACTAAGCTTTATAAAGGCACACGTGCACCGCGTGGTAGAAGAAGCGGCACGCTCAGAAGCTAAACAACAGTTATGGGTAGTGAGCCTTGTGGATGAGTGGTGTGATAAACGGTATTATATCATGCTACACCATGTCGATTACTCATACCCTACGACTGAAAATGTGAATCTCGTTATCATGGACAATCTTAAGTATTTTTACCACTACATTAATATATATCATGATGAGGTTTGTAGTGAGGTTGTGCTAAAGGGTTATGTGAGTTTTTAACAGATTTTAGAGATGAGTATCGCCTGTTAAATAAAAAGCCTAAATATGAACATATGTTTCTCTCTAACAGCGCCCCGCAGTGTGAAGATTTTTAGGAGAGATAAAACATTATAAAATGTGCCTAGTTCATGAAATTTACCCTGAGGGAAACTGTCTGGTGCGTATTCGGGGGAGTGGTAGTGATAAAACGTTAAAACCGAAATTAGTTCTTGTACCGGAAAATTTCTCAAAACGCCTACCCAGTATAATGGGATACAACAATTCATGTTGGGCTAGCTCCGCACAGGTTTCATTAGAGTATGGTGCGACTCGCACCTCACGGATCATACGGGTTCGAACAAACCCATTAACGTATCATCAGGGTGAGTCAACCGCCCATCGAACCGTTCCTGCCTGCCTGCGTGCCTCACGCGGCTCATAGTCTCCTCAGAGCTTGCACCGAGTGGATGTGCCATAGTCATCTCGATGAATACGATGGAACTCCCTTTGAGAAGCATTCTCAACGCCTCATACGACGTCTCCGTGACGAAGTCGTTGCGTGTGTTCAGGCGGGAAATCGGCACCATTAACTGTGTGCTTGAAACGAACAGTAGACCTGCGAGCAAGCGCAACGTTATTTATTTAAATCTTGAGGAGATGCATAAAATCTTTGCGGTAGTTGAGAGGTGGGCTGAGGACCGCTATAAAATACCAGCTGACATAGGTATAATAAGAGAGGTGATTAGTGAAGCCTCCTCATATACCGTTTTTGTACATTGAGTGTAAATAACAATCAACCATGCGTTGATATACGATTGATGTGGAAGAACACGGCTGATAATAGCATTCCTGTTCCTACACGAAACCGTTTCATCCTCGACAGAATGTTTGAGTTCGTTGGATTCCGTAAGCTGAAGCCTATATTAGACACACGTATCTCAGACATGATTTACTTTGATACAATACTTGAGTACGCTTACACCGGTCGTAAACCTCCAACGTAACGAGAATACCACTGTTACTCGTCGATTGAAGCTTGAAGGAAACATTGAAGATTTGAATTTGTATGAAATGGTCACCAAAAGGACCCTGGGAATCTTCAATCTGCTAAAGAAAGAAGGAAGGAAAGCAGCGGAGGATACCTTCCTGCGGACCGTTCCCAATTCCTGGACGGAGGATGATTGCTTTCAAGAGTTTCGACGCATAGCGATCAACCTAAAAGTTATCAATGATTCGGTGGAGAGGGATATCGCCCTTATCAAGGCATATAATACATCTTTGACGAAGGATGAAGAACAAAAACAATTCATCCTCCAATTAGTAGCGAAACATCGCCAAGACTACTCATCGTCTTCGAAGGGGTCACTGATGAAGCGTTAATCTAAGTAATGATGTATATTGTAAACGAATGATAAATGTAATTTTCTATCAAACATATTATTTTTGTTCTTTAAAAAATTAACCTGTTTTCTTTAAGAGTTAGTCTTTTTTCTAAAAAAAATAAGCTGTTTTCTTTGAGATTTAATCTATTTTCAAACAAATAAACTAGTATTTGCCCTTGTTTTTAATTTTTTAACCCAGAAGATCAATCTACTAGAAAATGAATAGTAAAATGAAATTCATAGAGACCAGTAAATATCATTCAATTTGGCTGAAATTTGGCATGGAGATGTTTGATAGATATAGGAACAGGAGCAACCATGTAGAGGTAAAAAATTAATTTTTTTTATTTTTTGGACCACCCTAATATATATATATATTGTTTTCATGCAGGAAGGAGGGGCTAAGAGCGAATGCCCGCAAAAACGCCTTCCTATACTCCATAGGAAGAGAGCCAAAATCATGGTCTAAGGTTTTCGAAATACTTGGCACTCTGCTTTTGAAAAATTGGAGGTCACAAACAAGAGGAAAGATGGAGTGAGGAAGATTGTTCCAGAGTTGGACGGTTAAGTTGATGAAAGATTGATAAATCCTTGCCTTAGAGAGTTGGACAGAAAAAGAATGAGATTGTACTGAAGTCTGGTACTGCGTGCTCTCCTTGTCTACGTAACGTTCTGATTTTTCTTTCGAATTTGCTACGTTGTTTTTTCTTTTCACTCTCTTCGGAACATGTTTCAGTGATATAGATTTAGTTTTGTGTTCTAATATACGTAGTATTTCCTCTGGTTTGTTTTTGTGAAGTAGAAATTCTTAATCTACTTCATGTAATTCTATATTTATGCTTGCCCAACCTACTTCCTTTGAATTCATATTTAAGTTTTAGGTATTTGTTTTCTAACCTTCTTTCTGTATCATTTATGATTAGAAAAATTATTTTGTTTCACATTTTAATTTATTATCATGTTATTGTTATCTGTCAAAATTAAACCCAAAACATCTTCCTTTCGAGTTGCTTCATAAATTTTCGGGGGAAATGCATAATTTTTCGTAATGTCTAATAGTACAATTATGTCCAAAAGAGTTAAAACACCTATGATTTTCCTCGAATTTTCGATTTGCTACTCGATTATGTTTGTGATGATGATCATAACGTGCTGAGCTGCAAAAAGCGTGTTTCAGCAAATCTTCAGGTTCCCCTCTACCGTGAGTCACATCTGCTTTTCTATTTTTGATAATCTGTGATGCATAAAACTAATTCTATTAACTGATAGCTAATGAAATTAATGTGAACCCTAAGGTTTGTTTCGATTTAAGTCTCGCAGGATAGTTTAAAGGAACAAATTGCTAAATTAATCCTTTTCTTTACACGTGATCAGAATGGGCCCCAAGACATCGCCAGAAACTCGGTCAGCCATTATTGCCGTTCATTATGAAGGGCTGATCAGCCGCCAGATTCCTACCAGAGGTTAAGCCAGTCATATCACTGTTTCCAGGATCATTAAAAGATAGTAGAAGACATGTAACTATGAAGCAAGAGCATAGCGGGTACGTTCGTCCGTTTTCTCATCATATCAGCTGCTCGGAGATACCAGCACTGGACCTCTTGAGTACGGCCAAGAGCCCGCTGAGAACGTCAGGATGGCTTTCTGTATCGATCCAGCCTGCACGAATGGACGGCAGGAATGAACTTGCAGGAAGCGGGAGTGTATGCACCAGCACACCCCGTCAGAAGTCGGTTAGTGCGAATGGTTTTTTATCATGCAGGTCTGCAAAGAAGCCTCTTTTTAGTTGGAAGAACATACTGGACCGTCTCAAGTTTTGTAATAAATATAAGGACTGGACTGAGAATGACTGGTGTAAGGCAATTTCTCGGACGAATCCCATTTCAACTGATTCGGCAACAAAGGAGGAATCCGTGTCCGCAGAAGAAGAGGCAAGTGGTTCGACTCGGAGTGCTACCCACGACGAAGCATCCCGAGACTGTTATCATCTGCGGGTGCTTTTCCGGTCAAGGAACAGGATCCCTACATATTCTTACACACCTACAAACCCTTCGAGATCATCTGCTACCGACATAACGAGTCCAGAAGGGGATTTCGTCTGTACACTTTGTCATTGACCAAAAGCAGAGAAGTGGTTGAATGATTATAACATCACTCTTCTAGTGCGGTGGCTTGGAAACTCACCAGATCTTACCTAGTCGAGAATATCTGGGGGATTTTGGGTCAAGCGATACGAAAAAGGCAGCCACGAAAACGAAATAAACTGGAACTAAACCTACAGACAGCTTGGCATACCTTACAAGACGACTCAACCATCCAGCATTTGGTCCAGTCCATGCCAGAGGGGATTCGTGCAGTGCGTCGCGTCAAAACAAGAGTCTTTACTGCAAGAGCTGAAGGACGCTAAAAGACTAGGACAGGGAAGTACCACACATCATGTATTGTTATTTTTGTTTAATAAATCTTAGAACACAAGTATACAATGTTTTATCTCTTTGGGTGTTTTTTACATCTTCGTGGAACCAGAAGAACAGGTGTTTCAATTCTTTTGGCTATAGCTGTACATTTGCTGGCACATTTGGTGCAAGAGTTCTAAGTGATTTTAATGTTTCCTCTTTCATTTGTTATGAACTGGGATTCATATTTTGTGGTATTTGGTGGTTTGTACACGTTCATAATGATTCGGTTTAGTTATTTGGCTTCTAAAATAAGAATTTCGACTGCAGTATTTGATTTAACTTTCACTCATCTGTGTACATACTTATTTTGATGTAAATTCTTTAGTTCACCTTCGAGACGTTCCCTAATCAGGAATGATCTTTAAATTTTTGTATAAAAAATTTGTTTAGTAGCAATTTTCATGTATCATACAAGTGTTCGAAAAGTCACTACCGAATGAGAAATACATTGAAACTCGCAACTCGATGAGTAATACGAGGGGCGGTCAGAAAATAAGTTTACACGGCGTATAATTTCGTAACTAAGGACCTACATTGATTATGTTTGTATCAGGTGAATTCGTTAATCATTGTTGGTAACACTGCACGTCGATTCGGCTGCCATCTATCGTACATTGGTTATATGAGTCAGTTGAACATGGCGGCTCGACTGAACCAGTGCCCTGTCATTTCTGCAACGATATTCCGAGTCTGTCAGTGGTCAAGAATTTCTCGAGCGCATTGTCACAGGAGACGAGACATGGGTTCATCACCGTACTCCGGAAATAAAATGTGCCAGCATAGAATGGAAATACTCTGGGTCCCCGCGACCAAAGAAGTTCAAGATTGTGAGGTCCGCTGGCAAAGTGATGGTTACCGTGTTTTGGGACCACAAAGGCGTTTTGCTCGCAGACTTCATGCAAAAAGGCACAACAATCAATGCAGCTGCATATTGTTCAACACTGGAACGTTTACGAGCGGCCATTAAACGTAAATGTCCTGGACTGCTCCGTAGGGCAGGGCACTGTTCCAGTCGAGCCGCCATGTTCAACTGATTCATATAACCAATGTACGGTAGATGGCAGCCGAATCGACGTGCAGTGTTACCAACAATGATTAACGAATTCACCTGATACAAACATAATCAATGTAGGTCCTTTAGTTACGAAATTATACACCGCGTAAACTTATTTTATGACCCCCCCCCCCTTGTACACTCATTTCTGGAACCATATCATAAATGTTCAAAATGGTCCCCATTCAGTTCAAAACCCGTTAATACCATGTTCATTTAAATTCCTTTCGAACCTACATACAAATCTTTTATATGAAATCAATCTGTATCACCCCGTAGGCGTAAATGCAGAGCATCATGGGAAATGAAATATCCCAGAAGGAATTTAAATTCTACCTTGTAAGCGAGGGATTTAAAAATGGTGAATGAGACGACAGTCAAAATTCAGAGAGAGAGCGATACACAAGAGCATTCACCCGAGAGTCGCGCAGGACGAGACTAAAAGGACCCTATCAAAAGAAGGAAGCAAGACTGTGTTCTAGCTTCTTTTGATCCAAGTGCATAACATATACGATTAAAAATCATTATTACGTCATTCTTTATAGCTTGTCAACTTTGATTTTTTTTTTTAAAGTTTCAATGTTAAAGATTCAGAAAAGATTTTTACAATTTTTAGATATTTGTTATAGCATTAATATATTCACAGTACTCTCATTTGAATATGCCCTTGGAAGCAGGGACGCTTTTTAGGCAAAATTAATGGCATTTAGTTTATTTATTACATAAAAAATAATGAAAGTGGAAAGTAATAATAATAGTGACAACAACCTGATATGCATGGGAATTGCATTCCGTACATCTGCTCCTTTGAAAGAGAGTCCATTTCCCGCAGTTTCTATTGTATAGTTAGGTTTGTGTATAAAGTCCCTGGGTAGTCTGGTGTTATAACGATGGTATATTTGATTGGGCTTGATTGCTCTTCGAATGGATGCTGTATGGAGAGTTTTGTTGATAACTTTGAACATATTGACAGCAGCATTGAATGTGTCTAAATCATTTAGTTTCAAAATATTTAGCTCTTTAAACATTGGGGAAATGTGAGTTTGTCTGTTGTAATTATTCATGAATAATGAATAAATGTCTGTTGTCATTTATTCAATAAAAGTTTATTAGCACACATCAATTTATACATATTTTCTAATTGCCTGTAAGTTTCATTAATCAGAAAGTCTGCATTATGATGGGAAGAAGTAAGTGTGGTATCATTTACATATTGTACGCAGTTTAATTAGGCGAAAGATGAAAATTGTTGACATGAATTAGAAATAATAATGGGCCAAGCATAGATTCTTGTCGAACGCCACTAGTTAGCATTGCCTTGTAGGATAGATAAATTATCTTTTAATCTGATGTACTGGTGGCGAGTTGACAGATATGATTTAAACCAATCGATGCTATTTCCTATTATTCCATATATGTGAATTCCATATATATATTTTCCTATTATTCCATATATTATTCCATATATGTAGTGTGTTTTGCTGTTTAAGTTCTGATACACATTTTCTAATAGCATGTTTATGGCATCTTCCGTTGTATGTCCACCTCTAAACTCAAATTGTGTTTTAGTCAAAATATCATATTTGATTAAAATTTAGTAAGTTAGTGTACACGATTTTTTCAAATACTTTACTTAAAGTTGGCAATACGGAAATGGGTCGATAAATAGTTGGATGGAGTGTTTGGGTTTCTCGACTTAAATACTCTGGCTTCCTTTAGACTGTAAGGGAATATACCAGGTGTTACTGATTCATTCATTAGCTTACTGAGTGGTATTGCAATTTCAGCGGATACTAATTTTTATATTTTTACCCGCATCGCACTGATGTCAGAATCTTTATTTTTTTGGATATTTTATTGCTAGAAAGGTATTGTTTGGGTTAGTTTGGGTTTGGTTGTGGCATGTATTGTCGGTAGTGAGTGTTTGTATTTAGGATTAAGGCTGCAGTATTGGAGCCGATATTTGCAAAGAAATTGTTTAATAAATTGGTTATGTCTTTGGGGTCACTGTAAGAATTTCCGCCTTGTGTGAAGGAGGACATGCGATTTGTTTTAACCTTCTTTGTGTTAATTCTTTCAGAATGTTCCATAGCCTTTTTTGGATTGGATTTTTGTTAATTAACTTTTATAGCTGTAAGATCTATAGTCAACTTTTATAGTTTCCTTTGCTGAAAAATGGGTAATTAGCATGGTGCACGTAGGCAAGTGATCTGTGATATTTAATGTAATTATACCCAAGATGCAGTTAAGCAGGGATTGATGTAATGTCATTGTGAAGTCTAGTTGACTTTGTAATAGCTAATTTAAAATCAATTGCAGTCATGGTAATGTGAAGGAAGCTTGCTTTATTATTTGAATGTTCTTTTGTGAGATCAGTATTTAAATTTCCTGCAGTAACACAATTGTTACCAATGTAATTTGTGTGTCTATACTGTATTTCGAAATGTAAGCTTTTGTTGGTTAAATTTTTTGTTTATGATCATCAACTAATTCCAATTTTATTTTTCTGAAAAGGATTAAAAATTCCGTATTACACTCTTTAATTTTAATCACCCATTTTATTAGTGTTTCGGTGTCCTCAAAAGGTATAAAAACGCCTTCAACAAAATTAAAGTCAAACATAAAATTAAGGCTTAAAAAAAAGTGGCAGCGAAAAGTCTCAGTTTGAATTCAGACTCAGCGTGTGAAAAATCCCTGTACACTACATGTATGTGAATGTCTTTTCTCATAAAAACTGAAGTGAAGAAGTCCTGAAGTGTCACTTATTGTGTCATACAGCTTGGACAAAAATTATTTGCACACAAAAAAGTTAAGCATGTCCAAATTTAGGGTGGTCCATAATTTCACTTTTTAAAATTTTTAATGGTCCAACGGGCTAATGTTTTGGGCATTGGTGGAAGAAACAACATGGTTATCAGTTTTTGGAGTTCCGGTAATATCAGACCCCCCACCCCATCCCCAATTTGTATGGGATCTAAAAATTTGACTGAGAAAACGAAAGTTTTTCCGCTTCTCTGTGAATAAACATATGACTATATTATTTCTTCTTGGTAATAATATATTATTTTAATTAATTATATACTCTAGGGGTGTTATCGCCACCCTGAAGCATCATCCCAGGCAGCTTCGCGGCGATGGGCTCGAAATTAGACCAGCTTATCAAGCCAGCTACAGTATATTTCGAGTGGGAACAAACCTGATTCCAGGTCCCCATCGTTTTTTTTTTTTTGCATTTATTTCCAAGCAAAAATGAATTCCTTTTACAATGATTAAAAAATTATACCAAAGTTTAATTAAAAAGATAAATACTTCTGCATAACATTACACAATAAACGCTCACTTAACATAATTATACATTTCAGCCAAAGATTTTTTCTTGAAGTCTGGAAGAAGGCGTCGATGTTGCTCTATAACTTTTACCAGAAATTGTTTTTGTGATTCATCATTAACAATTCTGTCTGAAATCTTCAATCAGCTTGATTTCTCTCTCGGCAGGATCATTCACAACTTTCATATTTTTGACAAAGTTCTCCATAACTTGGAAAGATTTGCAATTTTTCCAAGAAGTAACAGGTTCATTTAACCAGTCACCACTAGTACCCAAGCATTGGAAAACAATTGAAGAACCCTTACCAACTAACTGACACAGCTTAGTTGTATTTGTTAGCTTAGGGAAGATTGGCTGACCTTTGGGAGGAGGGTGTTGCGGATTGATTTGACAGACTTTCTTCATTGACTTTGCAATCCGACTTTTTTCTGCATCTGAAATTTGCCGGGAAAACAAAGCAAGTGGTACTAGTTCCTCAGTCAGATACCATAGCTGACCATTTAATCCCTTAAGAGCACTGGATGCTGCATCGTGATCATAATTTTTATATTCAATAAGTTCATTAAAGAGATTTAAATCGTTGACAGGTGCATCACAGGCGACGGAAGCAAGCAACCAAGGTTTTATATAGTAGAGGCAGTTGAATATGCACATTCTCTCTGGTTTTGCTATCATATTTGAATCATACCCAGCTTGATCAGAGAATGCGTACATCTTTGCTGGATACAATACAGATGGCATATACCTCGCATCGTGTACTGCCCCAGGCTTAGCCCATCTCACACCAGTGTTTGAGACGTTTTCCCCAAGAAGTAATAGAGCAACCTCGGCACATTCTCTGTAGTCGCCTCTGGGAAATAGAGGTGAACTGGCTGAATTAAGTGCGTCTTTTAGAAAATCTTTTACCTCAGAAGCTTTGGCTCTCAATTGGCGATTTTAAAATTTTAGTGTTTTTGTTGGTAGTGTTATGTCCAGTTTTGGCCAAATATTTAATTTGAAGCTTTTAGACATTTCATTTTCAGGGGACGTTGTACTTCCGAAGAGACTTGTATAGACTGAGCACAAAATCCGCTCGTATAGATGATGTCTACATGCTAGCCACAGTAATTGAGTCCCAATCATTTCTTCTAGGATCTTACACACTCCCTGTCTCCATCCAGAATTCGATGCTGTTGTATCAAAAATCATACCGCGAATATTTTTATCAATATTCCATTCAGAGACAGTTCTGAATACACATTCGGCTTGTGTCTTGCCCTTACTATTATCTATAGTTGGGATTGATAAAATGTTGCCTTCTTTTAAACCCGGAGAACTAGAAACAATGATTGCCATTCTTTCTTCCTTTTTGTCAGTTGTAGTTTTCAATATTAGTTTACTGTCCGAGTGAATAGTGAATAATGCAATGCTCTGGAGGATTGAATGATGCCATGCCGTAAGTTGTTTTGAACTAGATGCTCTTGTATTTTTACATGAACGTTTAGAAGTAGACTTTGACAGGCTCATGTCATGTACATTTATATTTAATTCTGAGGCAACTGCTGCAGCGTAAACTGTTCTTTGGCTATGCGAGAGATTCAGCCTATCAGCCGTGTCAGAAACCATTTGAGAATCGAAAATGCGAATTCTTTTTTTAGGATTTCTTTGAGCCAAAGGTTCAAAGTCGGAATCATTTGATTCATTACTTGATTCATCATTATCTATAGGAATGTCATCATCAGGTGGGATATTCATTTGTTCACCACTGGGTCCTACATCCATGTCTGCTAAGAGTATTTCTTTCCTCTCTACGTCATGTCGAATTCTTTGGTTTCGTTTTTCTGCCCGAGTTACATAAGACTTATCAAGGCTGGAGACGTACATATTCCGAATAGTTCTTTGATCTTCAAGGAATTTTATATCTTCGCTTTTGTTTCTTGTTGTTCTCATTCTGTCTTTCATTATTGTTTCAGTAGCATCTGCTGCCGATATATCCAATAGCATATCTAATTTTTTACAAAAAATATCCTTTTTATCTTCGGAAGTATTCCTGTTTTTGTGTTTTTTCAGTGTTTCATACTCATTAACTAAAGTCAGAATCTTTTCTTTTGGTCTCCTTCTTTTGGAAATATCTTGCGTTTTAATGCCAGCTAAGTCCCAGAATTTTTTAACTTTATTAAGTACAACTGTTGCAGCCTCTTCTTTATTGTTCATAACCATATCATTTCTTTTTAAATGATAGAAATGCTGAAGTGCATCTGATTGGGATGGTAGCTGGAATAGTCCTGTAGGAATCAGTCCGTCTTTAAGATTACCAATAACTGGATCATAACTGCTTTTTCTTAACTTTATATTTAATTTCTTAGGAGTAGCCATGATATTCATTTAAAATAAGATTAGAATCAACCAAGTGAAAAATGCATCATACACTATATACATCATTAGAATTACCTGGTGTTCTTTTGTGTTGCTTGTAAGCAAGGTGATGGTTGATTTTGTGGGCGCTACTTTGAGTCTATTGTGTGTGAGCCAGTCTTGTATACTGTTTATGTATGTTTGTAGGTTATTTGTAGCGGTGTCGATGTTGTTGTGGGTGGATGTTAGAGTGATGTCATCTGCATATGATGATAATGTAAGCTTGTTATCTATGGGTGTTGGAATGTCATGCATGTATAAGTTGAAGAGTGTTGGTGAGAGAACAGAGCCCTCAAGGCTCTGTTCTCTCACCAACACTCTTACTGAAGGCCTAATTCATTTACGGTGTACCACTTAGTACATCCCGTCCAATTATCATTAGGCCACAACATCTTGTTTCTATGTTCCATTTATGCGTAATAACTTAGCATCATATAATTGCTTTTACATAAATGATATTCGTGTAACTATTCATTGTATTTCTTCCAATTATCATTAGGCCCCAGCATCTTGTTTAGTAGTCCATTACTGCGTAACTCTGGCCTACATAAGCAGTGTAATACGTGACCTAAAGAGCACCATAAACGCACGTCACTAATTTCCATTATCATTTGGTTGCATCATTTATTCCATGTTCATTCATGCCTGACATCTAGCCTATTTAATCAGTGTGTTACGCATTCTATTCAGTGTACTAAACGCACGTGCATTCTGTGTCATTACTAGGCCCATTCAATGTTCATTCATGCATAACCTTTAGCCGTCATAATCAGCGTGTTATATAATCTATTTGTTGTATTATAACGCACATGCATAATTTCTGAATCACTAAGTTTCATATTTCATGCTGTGTCCCATTTTTTTTATACCATTAGCCTCTCATAAACGAGCGTATTTCTTAACAATTGATCTGTGTAATCCCTTTTATTTACTAATCCTCAGTCAGACTTTTCCCTAATACAAATGTCGTTATACAATTGTTAGGCACTCTAATCATTGTTTATCATTTGTTATTCACTGTGAACAGATAACTAATTTATTTTCTCAATTAAATACAAAACAATAAGGTATTATTTTATAACCTTAACAATATTTGCTTGGGTGTAATCCAAGTTGGTGACCTCGAAGCAATTCGTATCACTCATAAATATTATAGTAGGCTTACTCCATTAGCCACCTTCAACCGGTGATGCTGTAAGACATCATAAATTGTTAACCCAGCCTGTCATTAATACTCAATCATTGCATCAATTAATCCCTAGCATTAAATCAATCATTATCACCTTAAACGGCTAAAACTAGGCCTCACTACAGTATATATATATAGATATAGACTATATATATATATATATATATATATATATAAAACGTAACCAATCGTCAATTTATATATAATATATATATATATATATATCGTAAAGAACGACGCTTGTATAGGAGATATTCCGCGCAAGACGAGAGAGAGAGAACGAAACAAATGAAAAAATGAGGTAACCACCCGGGAATCGAACCCGGGATCTTCCGATTGCTGGTCAGATGCGATACCATTACACCATGGGCCTCACTCTTCCAAATGCCGTAATTCTTCTACATACTCGCAGAAACCAATGCCCCAAGGGGGCACCTCCCGCATGCCGTAACATTTTTTCATTTGTTTCGTTCTCTCTCTCTCGTCTTGCGCGGAATATCTCCTATGCAAGCGTCGTTCTTTACGTTATTTATACTGCGTGTTCTTTGCAGTTGAATGTGTATATATATATATATATATATATATGTGTGTGTATATATATATATTGACGATTGGTTAGGTTAAGTCTTAATATTTTCGTTAGCTTAAACGTTTTATTTGATGGATTCATTTAAAAAAATGTCTCCTAAAGATCCTAGTGTAGTTCACGTTCCCCAACTTTGACCTAGTGTAATTTGTGTCCCCTTTTGGGTGAGGGTGACGTAAACTACACTTGCTCCATATAAATATATAAATTGACGATTGGTTAAGTTAAGTCGTAATATTTTCGTTAGTTTTAAAGTTTTATTTGATTAAGTATACGCGGACAAAGTTGGGGAACGCAAACTACACTAGGATAATGTTGGGGAACATAAACTACACTAGGATAATGTAGGGAAACTTAAACTACACTAGGCACCACAGGGGGACGTTAACTACACTTGCTCCCATAATTTTTATAAAATTACTCTCTGAGAATATGAAGAGTTTGTTTTATGTGATTTTTTGGATCATCAAAAGATCAGGGCCACAGCCTTCTTTCGTTAGCCTTATAAGGCTAACTAACGAAAATATCACGACTTAACCTAACCAATCGTCAAGGCCGTACAGTTGACCTAACGATTGGCTAGGTTAAGTCATGATATTTTCGTTAGTTAGCCTTATAAAGCCAACTAAAGAAGGCTGGTAGCCCTGATCTTCAGGTGATCCGATTTTTTTATATTCTGAGCTACAAAAATGTTTATTCATTAAAATTTAGTTCTAATGACGTGATAACAAATTAACGAAATTGAAATGAAATGAAATGAAAAGGTTTATTGGCAGACTATAGTCCATATGACAAATATTATTAATACAATTACAGTTCATATACTAAGGATAGAAATATATACAATTGATTAGAAATAATACTGCACTGTCGAAGTTAAGTGGAGCTACAGACGGACGTTTTCATACCAAGAAGTCCATAGCTTAGAGGATAAATGGTAGGACTCATGGATAGCTTGGATGATCAGGTTGGTTGATTTTTTAATTCTTTTTATTAGACTGTGTTGAGCACGTCTTGTTACCTCCGGGAAGCTCAGGACATTGCGGGTAGCAAACATTTGCGAAGCTGAGCATCTCGGGGGTAATTTATGTAAGAGTCTAAAAGAACTGTTGTACAGCAAATTTAGGGTTCTGCCAGAACCTTTTTTATAATTCACCCACAGTTGCTGACCGTATATATTACTGCAGAAAGTACGAAAGAGTGTGTCTTTAGCTTCACTTGTACAGAAACGAAAGTTCCTTATGGTCATATTCGCGTTAGCACACAGGCTTCGAGATTGTTTTCTTATATCCGAGTCATCACTCAAGGAGCTGGTAATAGTTTGACCCAAATAATTAAACTCTTGTACTTCCTCAATTACTTCACCATTTATTTTAAACCTTATATCAGCTGGCTGATTACAGCTTTCAGGATGAAATTGCATAACTTTAGTTTTTGTAACATTAAAAAGAATATCATGTTTCTGCGAATACACTTCGCAGACTTTTAGTAGCCGATCCAGACCTTTAACAGAGAGACTTATTAACACCATATCATCGGCATAAACTAAGTTATTTATCCTTGTGTTATCTATACAACATCCCACTGTTGCCTCATTAAATGAAGCAATTAATCCGTCGATATACACATTAAACAGCAGAGGGGAGAGCAAGGAACCTTGTCTCACCCCGCAAGAGGAGCCAAACACTCGGATAGAACATTGCCCCACCTAACAGTGAGAGATTGGTGGGAATACCAAAATTTCAATACATTTAATATGTACATGGGAACCTTCCTGTCTTCTAGTTTTGCAAATAAAATATTGTAGTTCACCCTATCATATGCCTTACTTATATCTAGGAAACAGCTATAAATAGTTGAATTACTGTCAATGTATTTATATATTGTTTCTTTAAGTACATAGATACACAGGTCAGTTGAGTGAGACCTTTTAAAGCCAAACTGATTAGATGTCCATAGGAAATCATTTAATCTGCGTAACAAGAGTTTTTCTAGTAGTTTCGAGAAGCATGAAGCGACAGCAATAGGCCTGTAATTATTGCTGGACAGAATGTCTCCGTACTTATTTTTGACCAGGGGGCAAGATATATACCCTCATGAACTCTACAGGGATATAGCTATGAGCAAGCATGGCTGATAGGAGCAATGATATATGCAGACATACTACGTCATTTGCATATTTTAAGTGCTCATTCGATAAGTCATCTACCCCTGACGCAGAACCAGTCTTTAACTCTTTAATTAACCTCTTTACTTCAGAAAATGATATAAAAATATTTTCCCTTGTCCCTCCCACAATCGTTTCGCTGCAGTCTATCTTAAGATTATCCCTACTCACACTATTAAGAATGTTAGAGTAATGGTTTTTCCACAGCTTTGCAATTTCATCCTCCCCCGACACCCCATCGATTGTCGGAGGGAGGACATTTTTGACACCCGTTTGATTCTTAACAAATTTCCAAAATTTGTTGTTATCGTTATTTATGCGAGCTTCACAGGCTTTTGATGCTCGAATAGACTCTTCTTCCTGTTTACATCGCCTTATGGCCGCCTTATACTGACCCCGACTTCTACACATATTTATGTATACTGGTCCTAATCTGGGTCTACCATGAAAGCACCACAATTCATAGGCGTCTTTCGATTCCCTCTACAGGGGGGGGCAATAAAATCATTCCATCCAGGAATAACCTTCGTATGATAGTTGTAAGATTTAATCAAGGGGCTTCCTGCTTCTCTTAACACGGATATTATCTTACTATAATACCTATCTATGAGTTTACAGTGAGAATCATTTGAGCAAGGATTATTACAGGCAAGGTGCAAAATTTCTAAATTATTAAAGAGGTGACATGTTCTGTCTTTGTATTCTATTCTCTGCTGCATATTAACAATGGACCAATCGACGCGATTATTCTTACCTATTGAGTTCTTGTTAAGTCGTGTTGCGCATAAATTGGTAACGTTAATTAATATTTCTAATGGTCTATGATCAGAAAGAAGGAAATCATGCAAAATATGAACTCTAACAATTCGATCCTTTAGATTATTACTAGTGAGACAATGATCAATCCACCTGGTGGTACCACTCATATCGCTAACGTATGTAAAATTACCACTGGCTACCCCTAATACATCTACATCACTTATACTTAAATTGGCCGACTCGCACATGTTACCCAATTCTCCAAAGAATTCCGAGTTCACATGTGCGTTAAAGAAATTATTTGATTCCTGTTAATAATTAAAGATGTTTACATCCCTATGTTGTATACAACATAAAAATTTTCCTTTGTCTATCTATGATCGAAACACACACACACACACACACACACACACACACAGACACACACAGAAACTCATATGTATATTTGGTATGATATACCATGTGATCAAAATGAATACATATTAAATCTTTCAAAAAAATATATAAATCAGTATTAAGCCTGTTTTATAACAACAGTATATACATTAAATAATGAAATTCTGTAATTAAATACTCTACTGAAAACAGCGAAAGAAAAAAACAGAAAAATCTTGTCCGACTCTAATGATTAATTTTAGAAGAGAGAAAATTGATAAGGAATTTAATTTAAATGGAATGCTGTTTTGTTTATATTTTTTCTAATTGACGCCAAGAGGTCGGTGTTAAGTTCAACAGACGCTGTTACTAATTTGGTGTTTTGGAAATCTTAAAATACTGTAATGTGAGGATTTTCCGTTTGTTTAATCTCATGGTTGTTTTATTGCGTAAAAAATGAAAGGAAATTTCGGTGTAAATTCGACATTGTTTACGCGAGTTTTAAGGTTCCAGTGTTTCATAAGGGTCCCATGACACAGTTCCAAATTAAATATTTAGCACCGTAACAACATTATTAATGCGCTCAAAAACAAAGCGTTCGACGAGTGTGACCACGGAATCATAGCACATAAACTGAAATATATGGGAACAGGAAAAGTGAGAAAATGGATATCTTAGTAAACGGCAGCAACTCGTTACAGTTCAAGGAATGTCTTCAGAGTCAGAGGTCCTTAGCTCAGTACCACAAGGAGCAGTATTAGCTCCATTACTCTTCATAATCATGCTAACTAATATAGATGAGTAAGTTACCAGTGACAGTAGAGTAACATCCTCTGCTGATGACACCAAAATTAGTAGAAAAATAAGAAATCCACATGATATAGAATCTCTACAAAAAGATAAGAACAGAATCTACAATTGGTCTGAAGTCAGTAATATGAAATTTAACAGAAATTTGAACTGTTAAGGTACGCACGAAGGGAGGAACTAGAATCCAAGGAATACTGTGCCCCACATGGACAGGAAATTCAGAAAAATATGTGAAGCAAAAGATTTAAGATTTATAATGACTGATAACGCGAAATTTGAAACGCAAATTGAGACTGCAGTAAGCAAAACAAAAAAAATGACTGGACACACTGAGAACTTTTAAAAGAAGGGACAGGAATATAAGGATTCCCCTGTTGAAAGCAATGTTACCCAAGTTGGAGTATTGCTCGGTCTTAACATCCCTATATAAAAAAGAAGACATTAGTCAGCTAGAAGGAATTCAGAGAAGCTTCACAGCCAAGATCAATGGATGTAAAGAACTAAATTACTGGGAATGGTTACGTGAATTAAAATTATATTCGCTGGAAAGAAGAGAGAAAGAAGCACACCATTATTTACACTTGGAAAATAATGGAGGAACTAGTCCCTAATCTTACTCTGAACACTATAACTACTCAAACAACAGTAGAAAGTAAGAAAAAAAAGGATGCATTGTGTTTCCAAACTAAGGGCTAGACAGGGAACATCCTCAATCCTGAAGGAAAATAGCTTTGTTGTGAGAGAACAAAGGCTGTTGAACCAGCTACCCAAGGAAATACGAAAGACGAGTGGTGTAGTGGTAGAAATTTTCCAAAGAAGACTAGACGCTTGGCTCAGCACAATTCCAGATGAGCCTGGAGTACCTGGCATGTGAAGTGAGAGAGCAAGAAGTCAACTCTCTACTTCACCAGGCCGACTCAAGAGGAGGGGCAACAAGTTTGACCTTTGTGAAATGAGGAATCATCGCACGGAACACCTGAAAAGCGAGTATCGGTTGGAAGTTCTTCGGGAAGACATAGCCTTTATGGCTGCTCCCAGGATTGAGGTGGAAGACTCAAACTCCAACTCCACCTGAAAGGTTGAAAGGTAATCTTATGTTTTACAAATTTTATACCAGGAATGTACAGGGTGTACACAAATTATCTTTACAACTTCTCTCTCAAATTAAAATATTAGGGAACGAGGTACACATACCGTTTTTGCGTCACCTGTGAAAGAAAGTAGTAATGTTTCACATAACCTCAAATACATTCAACATGGGCATCATTTTTCACACGTAAGACGTCCAAACGGTATTCTATCTCTATTCATGTAATAACCAGGATAAATTACCCTTAAATTTCAACCTATATTTATTGTTTATGTTTTTATTACTACATCAACTTTCAATTGTTTTTAAAAATGGGTTAAAAAGGAAGAACAATTTCCTTGGATCACCTGAATATCAGGACCCCCAGCCTTCTTTAGTTAGCTTTATAAGGCTAACTAACGAAAATATCACGACCTAACCTAACCACTCGTCAAGGGCTTACAGTTGACGTACCGACTGGTTAGTAGGCCGGGTCGCTTTTGCTTGAAAAAAATTTTTGGGAAGTTTAATTTACCCTATATTACGAACGTTTGTGTACCTACATAGGAAGTATCATGACAGAGTTTCAAGCTTTTATATAAATATTTTGAGGTTCCACAAGTCAATTAAAAATTTGGTGATTTTTTTCCGATACTCCGTATAGTAAACTACAGCTCTTTGCTGACTTGCCATGATAGTTTACAAAGCAAATCACCCAGAATTCACCACAAGGAGGTGGCTGTAAGTCGAATTCCACACCATGCCCAGCCCAACCTCCCTTCTATTAGTTTTTACATGTAGTTTATTGACATTTGTATTCGCATTTTGACTCAAATGTAGGCATGTTTGATCTTGAAGCAATTCTTGCCTTTATAAAACTATCTCTATTTTCCTGGCCACAGATAGAAGCTGATGCTTCTGTTACAAGTTTGACATGTCTTTCCACAGCTTGAACTCTCTCATCACTAGCCTTTCATCAAATAACATCGAGATCAATAAAGTTTCTGGGTGATCAAAATATGCCCCTCTTTCAATAACAGGATCAATGACTGCCTTAAGCTCATCAGATAGGTATCTTCAACTAGGTATCATAAACCAGAGGTGCCTTAGTCCCTGGTAATAGTAAAGATTTCGCTTTATATTAAACCACGTTGGGGCGTAAACGCGAACAATGAATTCGGTCAGAGTTTTCAAGTTTTATGACGGCTTTTTGGTCGCAACATAAAGTCTAACTATCCTGTTGGCTGTCGTAAGCCAGCTGGCATGGTTCAAAGAACCTGGGTTGCGGTTTTCAAGGTTTTGGGAACATTGACCTTCTATGACTGCATTACAAATTTCCATGAGATCCGAATAGAAGGCATAATACTTGATTTGATTCGGACGCAGTAAGACTTTTGCCAACATTTACAGCAAGGGCTTTTGGTCCTTTGGTTTTACCATCCAAATAATTAAACAAATGGCGGAGAGGTAGCTCATTGGTATGCAGCAAACACACGAACCAATGAAGAGGAGTATTGTAGTGTACCTCTAGTTGCCTGATAACTCCATTATGTATGCCAGTGTTTACATTGGTTCCATCACATCCAATGACCTTCAGATTGTCTACCTTAATATTGTTACTGTTAAGAAAACTTTATCACTCCCTTAGAAATGTTAGTTGAATTTCCAGTTACGGGAGTGAAGTGCCCAAGATATTTTGATTCTGGTTCAACTATAAGCGTGATGTGTTCCTCAGTAATTGTTGTACTGTAGTACCTCCCATCCTTACAGATATTTGCTTTAGTTAAGTCTTTTCTTCCATCAAAATACAACGTTTCTATACTTTCTTCACTTGATTTACTCGACTCCTCTTTGATCTTCTTTCTCTGCCGTCTCACCTTATTCTTATCCACAACATTGTCATAATCTTCAGAGGTAATGAGACCAAAATCTTCCAGAACAGCAGAGGCAACGGCTGCACCAGCTCTGTCTGATATTCCGAATCGGTCACAGGTTTTTGCTAATGAAGGCAATTTGCGAGTGAGCTTATGTGCTTCACCTGATTTCGTTATACCTTCCTCAATGTGATCATCATCATCACGCTCTCTATCTGTATCTGTTGATGTGTCAGAATCAGGAATTGTGTGAAAGTTATCTCAGTCCATTGGCTCTTCCCTGGAAGTGGATGGGTTATTGATACCTCCATCTTCAATGTTTTTAGAAAATCGTGCTCTTTCTTGTTCTTTACGCTCAGATCTTATTTGCAGTTTCTTCGTTGTCTGTAAATCAATACTGCCTATTGCCATTTTTCGTGCACCTCTTTGGTCAGTTATGAAAGAACGTTCCATGGCAGGAACTTTTAGCGCTTTTTCACAAGTGCAAGAAAAGAGATCATGGCATTTGCAGGGAGCAATATCAAAAAGCCTTTGATTTTTGGATTTGAACGCGGTCAGTTTAGGTTCAAAATCTTTCCTTTTTCTACCAGTCTTCATCATATTTTTAGATTTTTCATGACAATCCTTTACTCTGGCTAATATTTGCTCTTCTGATATTCTTGGAATTGATGCACTTTTCCAGATCTCTTTTACCTTTGATGCAACTATTCTTGCCCCATCATTAGCATTTGGCTCTTTTTTCCCTTCAGTAGCAAAAAGTAAGAGATATCTTGTTTGTAAATATTCTTTTAAAGCGTCTTCATATAGGGGAAGTTGATTTCCACTGAGCTCAGCTTTCCCAAAAAGGTAAACAGCTGGACTCATGATTTTTTCAACAGTTGCTTTCACTTTTACGGCCTCAGCCATTTCGGATAATTTGGGAAACTCACTCTGTTAGTGTAACAACACGTATTTAACTATTCAAATAATCAATTCTGTAAAGAAAAATTATATATATATATATATATATATATATATATATATATATATATATATATTATATATTTATATATATATATATTTATTTATATTATATTATATTTATATATTATATATATATATATATATATTATATATATATATATTATTTATATATATATATATATATATTTTTTATATATATATTTTTATTATATTATATATATATATATTTATATATATATATATATATATATATATATATATATATATATATAAATAATGGAGCTTTAATAAAACTTTTCTCAATAATTCAAAAATTTATAGAAAGTTCTACAGATAGGATTTTAAAATTACCAAAACTTTTAAGAATTGCTGGCGGGATCGAGACCCAGTGTCGGCAGACGTTGTATTAGCACTCATACTTTTGAAAACTGTCAGGATATCTGCTTTTTTATTATATTTTTTAAAATTCGTGGCATTTTCTCTTATTGTAGCTCTTTAATTAAACTTTATTTTTACTTATCTTTATAGGACCGATGCGGAACTTGATCATGTTATAGCTACTTTTCGTTTTGCTGAAAGGGGAATAAATGATATGGTTGCTTTACCGCACAGCCAAACCAGCGACCTGAACAAAGAGGTCGCGGTATTGGCTCACATCCGGTCCAACGAGTGCCAGGTCATCGGGGAACTAATGTAAGTATTTTTTGGGGGGTTAAGAACAAAACACATTGTATTTTCATTTAATTTTTTAAATGGTAGAAAACATGTAAAGCGGAACCAGGGTCCATTAAATAACTCTTAACGGGTACATTTTACAGTATATACAACTTTACACAATATAGATATACACCTTTACACAATACAACGGGTGCTAACATATGGGAACCTTTGTTTTATCTGTCTGCATACATTTTTATCGTTCATTTCAGTGTCGCACAAATCGAATAATTTTAAAAAATTTATAAATCCCTTCCCACGTGACATGTGCATGAGAAATGAGAGGGCGTACAACCCGCACGTGTTACTATAATATCCTCAAAGGCAATACGGGTTCCATACAATCTCAGGTACATGTATCTGTTCGATAAACTCCACAACCACAGAATCATTCCAGGGCTGAGCGCCGAGTGAGTCAAAATAGTACATTCTTTCTCTATTTTCAAAATAGATTGCAAACCAATGAATCTCCTCACTCCCCACAATGTCGGTATTAACGATAATCCCTTACCAGTTTCTCGTACGCTGCTCTATGGTCCGGTGGCAGAATCTTTCAGGATCTATCCTGAAAGACCGAATGGAATTCCTGATGCTTGCTGAACCACCAGCCACCTGATTCTGCCGCCGGACCATGGAGCACCACATCGAAACAATCCTTCGAAATCTTGAGTACGACACTGACCTTTTCGAGTCTCTCCTCACCTCCTACCCTTGCTGACTTGAAGCCGTCAGCCAAGCACAAGGAGGCAACACCAACTATTGAGTGGTTTTGTTTAGACGTAGAATTAAATTGTCTAAAAGTTGCAAAAATCAGTTTTTTTACCTCTATTAGTTTCATCTGTGCAGGGGGGGGGCAATCACTGTTTACCACCCCTTATAGGGTGTCCCAGAATTAACTATCTATTTCAATGAAATCGGACAAATTTTTTAAAAACACACTTTTATTTATGTTTATCATGTTTAATATGTGTTAAAAATGTATAAATTTCTAAATTTTTTTCATAATTTTATTTTCATAATTTTTTCATTATCTGGTCCAATAAAAGACCGTCTGAAGTCATAGAATGGGAAAGAGACTCTCTAAAAGTTAACGTGTGGCTTGGAATGACCAAATCCAAAATTTATGGCCCATTCTTCTTTGCGGAAGCAATTGTAACAGGTACCGTCTACCTTGATATGCTTCAGCAGTTTCTCGAACCACAGCTTCTTGGTGATGGCATTCTTGATAATGTTGTGTTTCAACAAGATGGAGCACCATGTCATTATGCTCTAATTGTTCGAGAATACCTCAACAGACGCCTTCCGAATCGGTGGATTGGACGTGGAGGACCTCAACCTTGGCCTCCGCGTTCTCCGGATTTGACACCCCTGGATTTCTTTGCATGGGGTTTCATAAAAACAAAGGTTTATCGCCAAAAGATCAATGCTTCTTGTTGAAACACAACATTATCAAGAATGCCATCATCAAGAAGCTGTGGTTCGAGAAACTGCTGAAGCATATCAAGGTAGACGGTACCTGTTACAGTTGCCTCCGCAAAAAAGAATGGGCCATAAATTTTGGATTTGGTCATTCCAAGCCACACGTTAATTTTGGAGAGTCTCTTTGCCATTCTATGACTTCAGACGGTCTTTCATTGGACCAGATAATGAAAAAATTATGAAAATAAAATTATGAAAAAAATTTAGAAATTTATACATTTTTAACACATATTAAACATGATAAACATAAATAAAAGTGTGTTTTTAAAAAATTTGTCCGATTTCATTGAAATAGTTAATTCTGGGACACCCTGTATATATATACACAAGGAAGAATCACTTTTATATGAAAATGGAAAAGCTTATTCGTCCCCCATACTCCATATGACAAATATTAATAATAATAATAATTGGGGATATGGTAGAATCTACGCTACCGAGGAAAACTGCATATTGTCATATAATTCCTACATATGAACTTTATGTGCAATCGGAACTGAAGGATAGACATTACCGTTGTGCAATAGTACAGCTTTCAAACTCAACTTTGATGAATCGACAAAAAGCCTCCATTCCTTAGGATTGTGCTCTCGACCAAGTGCCTCCATGAGAGCGTTCACATCATTACAATACACTTAATCACTTTTCATGGAGAAAAACGATGTGAAGTATGTTTGACGCTTATGAAATGATGAATTTTTAGTCTTCTTTAAGTGATTCCAACCTTTTAATCTAGAACCTAAGAGCTTACCCTGATTTTTAGATAGATTCAACTCTGATAAGATCATTTAATTCTGACTGAGAAATTAAATGACGTTCATTCGATGAAAGTGGTTGAAATTGTGTATCCATGTCATCTTGTCTGTCCAAAGGTCCATTACGAGATTCATTATCAGGTTCATCATTATCTAAAGTCCATGTCTTTGGTGGTTTTGGTACTGGCAAATCGTCACAATGTGAAAGAGGTCGCATGGCTAAGAGTATATTAGGTTATTGAATCGCATGTTTAGATTTTGAGGAATGTCCACTTGTCTTCGTTAAACAGAAGTAGCAATCATTCGGGTGCTCTCTTTATCCTCTCGAACATACATGAGGAGCCCAGATTTTTTCTTGATCGCTTACTTTACAAACAAAATAAAGTTCATGCGCCTTCTTAATTAAAGGAATGAAACCCTGCTTTTGAGATTTTGTTGTAAATTCACCACACACAAAATAAAAGCTGTCAGGGCTGTTTGCACACTTACGAGACATTCTCACTTTTATATCATAAAAACACAAAAGAGTGCGTACTCGTACCACGGGAACAAGACTTAAACACCCCAACTCATGTTATGTATATAATCTGTATTATAATAATCATTGGTTATCATACTAGTTAGGATTAGCTAGGATGTTATATTATTGTATATTAGAATTAGAATCATTCTAGGTGGAAGAGCCCTGAAAAGGGATAATTCTAGGATTCATTTTTGCATATAAAGTCCAAACTCATGTAAGTTTAGAAAATAATTAAAATTTTAATTTTCTTTCTATTTTATTTCTGCTAAATAATTTTCTATCCAATACTTGATGAATTATTTCTGTTTTTTTAATTACCTAATCATTTTTTTATTAAGCTTAATCATGTAATCTTAAACTCTGTAATGTTCATTTTTTTCATTCTTTCTTAAATTATAAAAGATGAAGTCATATCCTAAATCAGCATTTAATTTTAAATTTTAAACATTTAATTTTAATAAAATGCATGTTAATTTCTATTTTTAGTTAACATGGCAAATCATGTTAACATCAGATTTTTCAATATGCTGTTTCTAGCAGAATTTGCCTTCATCTTCAAATATTTTACTTTATTAGTTTCTTCAAGACCCCCATAATATGGATTGCGTTAGCAAAAGAATTCAAACATTAAATAATAATGACGTCACCAAATTAAGTTGTATATAAACCATTGTCATCTTTGAAATTATTATTCTGTTCTCTCTGATCTGACATAGAGGCCGAAAGCATACCCTGTAATATTTTTGAAGCAGTAAAAGTCAGTAAAAGATATCTTTAACTCTACCCTTGAGTCCGTATTCTCCAAAGTATTTTTGTTAGACTAACACATCATTTTCAAGAAACAGTAAAGTTAGAAATCAGTAAGTCTTTTAAGACTGAGACCAGTATTGCCTCACAAACTTCTCTGATACGCTACAAGAAGAATCGGGGAACCGTCAGATAACCTAGTAAGTTTTCGCAGAATCCTTCGATCCGCTGCAAGAAGAAATCGAAGTGTAGTACAAAGCAATTATTACGATTCTCTACGCCCCTATACGCAGTACGAACTACCACAGAGTGGGAAATCCGTTGCTTCCACCTAACCAGAACCCCCGTCAACTTCGAACCACCCAAGGCCATCAGCGGATGTTTAACAATTGGCGACCTCTCCAACCAGGATTCTTCCAGTCTTCTAAACCGTGGAACTAAAGCCATCGTTCAACTAAATTGTGGATACATCAGTTGACCGGCGTGTCACGACGTCCACACAATAAAGAAGTAGGTTGGTAGATAAATGGTTACCCTGCGTAGCCTAGTGGTTAAGACGCTGTGCTGCTGGTGAGTGTACTTCGGATTCCATGTTAAACTGTCGGTCTAAGGTGGAGCGACAAGCTTGTCCTTCCTCAGAATGAACAATTCAGGCGGAAGCAAAACAAAGATTATACCGAACGAAGGTTATATCAACTTTTCAACCTTTCACATGTTCCGTGCGATGATTCTTCATTTTACGAAGGTCAAGCTTGTCGCCCATCATCTTGAGTTGGCCTGGTAAAGTAGAGAGTTGGTTTCTTGTACTCTCCCCCTCACATAGCCAAGTGCGCCCCGCTCATCGGGGATTGTTCTGAGCCAAGTGTCTAATCTTCTTTTGAAGATGTCTACCGCAACACCACTCGTGTTCTTTAGTTCTTTGGGCAGCTGATTAAAAAGTCTTGGTCCTCTCACAACAAAACTATTTTCTTTCAGAGTTAAGGCTGTTCCGTGTCTAGCCTTTAATTTGGGAACACGACACAGTCTTCCTTTTCTACATTCCACTGTTGTTTGGGGAGTTATAGGGTTCAGAGTAAGATTAGGGGCTAGTTTCTCCATTATTTTCAAGGTGTAATTATGGTGAATCTCTCTCTTCTCCTTGCCAGTGAATATAGGCTTAATTCGCGTAACCTTTCCCAGTAATTTAGTTCTTTGCACCCGTTGATCTTGGCTGTGAAGCTTCTCTGAATACCTTCTAGCTGTCTAATGTCTTCTTTTTTATATGGGCACGTTAGGACCGAGCAGTATTCCGATTTGGGTATGATCAGTGTTTTCAGTAGAGGAATCATTATATTCCTATCACTTCATTTAAAGGTTCTCAGTATTTGCCCAGTTATTCTCTTTGCT
This sequence comes from Bathynomus jamesi, assembly GCA_023014485.1. Taxonomy (NCBI): domain Eukaryota; kingdom Metazoa; phylum Arthropoda; class Malacostraca; order Isopoda; family Cirolanidae; genus Bathynomus; species Bathynomus jamesi. The sequence continues at coordinate 292,460 of JAJOZX010001905.1, read as the reverse complement.
CTATTTACTGCTATCTTATTTTCGTTTCAAATTTCGCATCATCTGTCATTACAACTCCTAAATCTTTTGCTTTAGAACTTCTCTGAATTTCCACTCCATTTGGGTTATAGTATGCTAGGGATTTTAGGTCTTCTCTTTTTCCGTACCGTAACAGCTGAAATTCCTCAGTGTTAAACTTCATATTGTTGTCTTACATCCACTTGTAGCTTCTTTTCATGTCTGTTTGTAGAGATCCTATATCCTCTGGGTTTCTTATTCTTCTAATGATATCTGTGTCATCGGCAAAGAATGTTATCATTCAATTTTTTTCACAAAGTCATAGATTTTCTGTCTAATTATGCTTCCAAATATTTTAGTGAGATGAGATGTAAGCGACACCGGCCTATAGTTTTTGGCCTAGGATCGATCTCCTTTATATACAGTATATTGGGACTATGTCACGCTCTTCAGGATGTCTGGTATTTCTCCGGTGTCTAGTGATCGTCTCCATATGAAATATAGTGGCTCAGCGATTGCATTCTTGCAGTTTTTGATCAGTGTGGCATTCCATTTGTCCGGTCCTGCCGCTAGGTGTGCTTTTAGTTTCCCTTTAGCTTGTGTAATATCATCTGTCATAAAGTCGAAGTCCGTTATACTTTCTCCTTGTAGTTCTTCAAAGAACGTCTTTCTACTGTATATCAATTTGTCGGTATTTGGGATAATGAAAGATGATTCGTACTGCGTTCTTAATATTACAGATACTTCTGTTAGATCATCACATAAAGCACTGTCTTAATTTTTTAAAGGTCCGATAATCGTGTGATTTTTCGACTTCCTTTTTGTAAAATTATAGACGTCCTTTGAGTTAACATTTATCGCTTCTCTAGCGTCGTCTTCTTTTTCTGTATGCTTCCCAATTAGTTCCTGCATGACGCAATCGATACTCTGCAGTTTATCATTTAATATTTTTCTGATATTGTTGTCTTTGCAGTTACTTAATTTTGCATTCACTCTTTTTCTCTTTCGGAACAATGACCTCTTTTGTCTCTCGAACCTGCTTCTCTTTCCTCTTTGTTGTATTTTTGGGCATGTCTTTCCACAATGTCCAGCGTCTTCTCCTCTAAGGTCATTAGCATCCCTTCCGTTGTCTTGGCCTTGACGATGGTTTTCCAATCTATTACTTCCATGCTGGATGCAACACCTTCCTAGTTTATAGCTTTGGAGTGAAAATTAAAAATTTCGAATTTGCTTTTTTCTGTTGTTCGTCTTCTTTTCTATCCTATTGCTTTTATATTGGTTGTTCTTTCAATAATGTTGTGATCCCATAGTATGGTTGGGGATATTTCTTCATTATCAATTAGGTTGCTGTTGTTTGTGAATACCAGATCTAGGTAGTTGTTTTTTCTTGTGTTTTCTGTTATTTCTTGTGTTAACATAAATTCATCAGCAAGAGCTAGTAGCATTTTTACCTGCTCCTGGTCTTCCCGTGTGCCCCCCTTTTCCTGGTGTACTGTTTACATATAGTTTTTCCTATCCATTTATATTTCATGAATGGAAAATTGAAATCACCACAGAGAAAAATATTTGGGGTTGAAGAATGTACATCTTTTACCCAGTTTCTGACCTCTGTAATGGAATCTGAGAATTTTGAAGTTGGCGTGTTCGGGGGTCTGTACATTACAATTAGTACCATATTTAATTTTTCAACTTTTGCTGCTACACACTCTACGTCGCTGTTTGAAGTACTTATAGTAATTTCTGCCATATACTTTTCGCGTGTGTAAACAGCACATCCTCCTTTACGTCTCACTGTTCCGTCGGCTCGCAGCATGTTATCATGTTATAGTTGTCAATTTGTATTTCTTTTTTGTCAATACAGACCTAAAAGTTTTCACAGTTCGCCTGGCAGTCCTTTAGATGGGTTTCCATGAGGCATGCAAAGTCTGCTCCGGTTTCTTGCATGAGTCCTTTTAGGTATAAAACTTTGTCCGGGGAATGGTTTGATTTAAGGCCTTGAAAGTTGGCTTCGATTATTTTTATTTTTTCTCTATCGTTTTCACATGTGGTTCCGATTCGTCTTCCAATGGTGGTGCCGGTTTCGTTGCATTGTGATCCTCCGAGAATTTGCCCCTCTTTAGCTTTGTCGGTACCTGTTGTCCCGATAACGCATGAAATGTCTTTGTCAATGCCTTCTCGGATTCCTCTATTTGTCAGCTGACTTTGTATTTGCTGGATGGTATTTAGCAGCTGCATTGTGTTGGCTACGTCTAGAAAACTGGTAGTCCTCTTTGATGCTCGTTTTTACTGATCACCTGTTGCGTTCCTTTGAGGGTGGTGGTAACGGCATTTTTGTCCGTATTTGCACCTCCCATATCTTGCAATAAAATAAATAAGAGGCGGTTTTATAGGATAGGCAGGGTAGGCTTTGCCTGACCATTAATTTTGTTAAACTTTAGAAGCATAAATATATCAATATAAATCAGCGCAATTAGACAAAATCTGTCGATCGCGTCCTCTTAATCTAATATCATATGATTTCTTTTTTTCATATTAGCTATTACAACCTAAAACGCCCCGCCTACCTTGAATGTATAATATAAATTCAACTAGTGTGGCGGATTCGATATATGCCATTTTTAATACGGAGTAAATGTACATATAGTCAGCGCGCGGACTTTCCTACTAAACGATACAGTTTACACGCTTACGATCATTATCAAGCCATCCCGTATGAAGAAATATGAGAAACTACGATTTGAGGGTGGGATTAAAGGAAGACTGATAGGCGAATGGTGTATGACGTCACAAGGGGACGGGGGGTAAATTTGCGCAATTGAACATTTTGCTAAAAAAGATAGAAAAATAAAGCTACACTATAAGTAATAAAAATTTGCACTGCATTGGAATCTCAACTGCGTTAAGTACCCTTATATACATATACTGTATAGTTATAATTATATATCTTTATTGAAATTATATATATATATATATATATATATATATATAGCCCATATAATATTCTGCCTACCCAATGCACCATTCGAAGAACCGCCTCTGTCTTGCATAGGTGTTGCAGACAGTAAGATAGTGGAACTTGCACTTTTTTCGAATTTGCAATATCCTCTTGTGTAATGTGTCTTGCATTACGTGGGATGTGCATAGATGCATTGCCCATCCCGATATCTGCAGTACCCTTTTGCGTAGTATTTATAGACGGTATGTTTTACGCTTCTACTGTATTTCTTGTTATCTGATTATTTTCTATGTTTTTAATTTTGATATTATCATTATTCTTCTTCTGCTGTTTATTTCCTACGTTTTTCGTTTTTATCTTTTAATAATTTTCCTCGTTGGGCAGTTTTATTACATCGTAAATTTTACTCATCTCTTTTCTTTCTTTTATGTCTTCATTCTGTTATATTTTTATGTCTTCATTCTGTTATATTTTTATTTGTTTGTGTCTCATCCACCCGTTGCTGCATTGGGACATTTCGGGACCCTTGTCTCCCGATTATTCCCTCCTTTTCTGTAACACTCGAATTCGCTTTCTCCATTTCTTTAAATACCGCAGAGTTTACAGTCTGTGCACATGCGTCACACAGAAATTTGACTCCCGTGATCTGTTTCGTGTTCGAGACGAGGGATATTTTCCTATCATCCCAATTCATGCAGATACAGTCGTGAAGTTTTTGACAGAAATCACATCTGATTGCTGCATTTTCAGTTGTTTCCAGATTACACAAATTGCAGGTTAAGTGAGAATTTGGACCCATGGTCATGCTAATCATTAATTATTGTAAAAAGAAATACACACACACAATTTTTACTTTTTCTTTCTTTTTCTTTTTTTCCTTTCGATGGTCACGGGGGTTTATGACCTTTGCGTTTTATGACCTTTCTCCTGCTTTGTTTCAAACTTTTCTCGAATGCCAACCGCATTACGATCTAAATATATACGTTAAACTGATGATAATTTATGTAAACTGTAATGCACTTTCTTAATATTCATGAATTTCACTTTATAATTTATATCCACGGATTCACTGATACTTTATACACTTACGGGTGTAAACAGAATAAACCGCCGAGTAGTTTATTCGCTTCTTATTTGGATGTTAATACAGAGAGAGACACAACATGTCCATTCGCTACGAGGGACAAGCAAACATATACATCATGGTTATATGTATAATATTCACTGTAAGTCAGTTATGTATTTGTACTAAGGATGGAAGAAACTTCCAAAGCGTATATTTATAAAAAATATTTACCTGTAGTATACTCTTAATTTTAAAATTTTAAATTCATTGCAAACAGTGCCGCCCGCAGACCTCAAAAAAAAAGATACGCACATTTTTTTTTTTTTTGTACAGATTTATTAACGAAATAATATTAAAACAAAATCAATGAAATACGGTACAAATTGCATTCGAGCATTACACATTTTAAAACGAGAAATTACAATTATAAATTTACTGTCTTTAACCACTTGGAGAGACTCATTTCCTAAGAAGACACAATTCAAATTATATTATAAAATAATTGTAAATATATATTTTATTTTTGCACAAAATTTATGTGGAAAAAATCAATAAATGTTTTAATGTGCTCTGCGTTCCCTGGGTGAAAAAAATATACGCACGCTCCATTAAAACATCTTAATTTCGGGAAAACTTTGTATAGGCACGTGCATATACTGCGAACCCCTGTGGGTGCCACTGCCTGCAAACAAGTATCTCAACGATATGTATATATATATATATATATATACACACACCGGGTGTTCCACCTAAAACCGGCCCGCTGGAGTATGGGAAGTAAAAAAATAAATAAAAATTTCTTGCAAACTCACTTTTATTTTGTAGACTAAGTGTAGAAAGTGTTGGAAATGCGAACCCTGAGAATCAATACATTTTTGTGCTCGTGTTACCATATCCAAGTACACCTGACGCAAAACGGTGAGTTTGCAAGAAATTTTTTTTTATTTTTTTACTTCTCATACTCCAGCGGGCCGGTTTTAAATGGAACACCCGGTATTAGGGTATCACTCAATTGTATGGTAATAAATGAACAATGAAGAAGTTTCGGTCTGATCCTCTAGAAATGTGACATTGCATGTAAAAACGCTGATTATGAAGTTTCATGAGAAAATATTAATATTTAGAGGTCGCTCAAGGCCATTAAAAGTTTGATGACGCGTCGTTACTTTTCCTAAATTGAAATGAGCTTCCTTTCTATGCCTCAACCCCAGTATCATTTCAGTCGCCTTAATGGTAGGATGTGTTTGCATTAGTGTGTGTTATTTTAGTCTTAATAGTAGGATAGTAGGATATGTGTGTATTAGTGTTTTTTATTGCATAATAACTACAGTATAACACTTATTTTTTGTTTTCAGATGTAAATTTATATAGCAAAATACATTTATTATCTAATGATGGAGACTTGAAAGTAATCTAAGGTTTAATTGATTGACAAGTGTGAGAATGATATTAGAGGTGGTAAATTGCCATAAAATCTTCAGGCTCTGTCCTTTTTCCTTCATTTACATATAAAAAAGAAAACGATAAGAGAGGCTTCGCCAATGACAACTGAAAAAATTGAGGAGTCTTGGAATCGTGCCCGAATTCTAACTCAACACAAACAGGACACAATCAGAAAACTGGAAAAACTCTTCTCACGATGGAAAGCACTGAAGAAAAATGCATCCCGCAAGACAGACGAATAGGCTAAGAATGAGAACATGTTCAAGAACTGTTTTCACGACCTCTTTGATATCGCTCATGCAAATGCCCTCGACATAATCAAAATGGAGGAAGATAAGCAGTTTCTCATTGCTCAGCGTGAAAAAGGCCGTCGTGGAACAACGTCTTCTGTTGATATTGTGCTACATCAGAAGGAGGCAAAGAAGGAGAAACGTCTGTTGAGCGAACAAAGTCGAAAGCGAAAGGCAGAACAAAGCAAGGATTCATTGTTAAATTCTGTTACACTAGAGAGCAGCAGTTCCTCGACGTTTGAGGAAGAGGAATCAGAACCTGAAGCTGTTCCTGGAGCAAGTAGGCAGAAACCCCCTTTCAAGCGGGGAAGAAAAGAAGTCATCACGCCTCGTCTCACAGCCGTTCTAGATCGCTGTAAAGTATCTGATCGTGCTGCTACTATGATTATTGCAGAGACTGCGAAAAGTCTCAGCCATGGTATCTCTGATCTTGCTGTGAATCGAGAGACCATCCGACGTGAACGAAAGAAGCGAAGGGAGGCACTCTCTATGACCATCATGAAAAACTTTAAGCCGAATGTACCTCTTACTGTACACTGGGATGGTAAATTATACCAGAAATTACTGGGAAAAAAAAAAAATGATCGTCTTCCTGTCATAGTAACAGGTCAGGGAGTACATCAGCTTCTTGGCGTTCCAAAGCTCATATCTGGAACTGGGAAAGCACAAGCTACAGCTGTCATTGAAGCTCTCCGTAAGTGGGATATTGAAGAAAAGGTCTAAGCTATATCCTTCGATACAACTAGCTCCAATACTGGTCTAATGGCATGGACTTGCTTTATTTTACAGCAGATGCTGAAACGTGACCTACTCCATCTGGCCTGCAGACATCACATCATCGAACCTTTGGCTGCAGCAGCTTTTAAAGAATGCATGGGCCCCACATTAGTTACAGATGTCCAACTTTCTAAGCGATTTCAAGGAAAGTGGGACGACATTGATCCAAAGCGGTGTGAAGACTCCACCACTGATGAAATTGCCACTTCTGCTGTCGCTGATGTAAAGGAAGGTTTCATTAGCTTCTCTAAATCTGCAATGACTACAAAAATCCCGCGAGATGACTATAAGGAGCTACTTGAACTGGCATGTCTGTTTCTTGGTGCTGTCTCTAATCGTGGTGTAGTTTTTCATGCTCGCGGAGCGATGCATCAGGCACGATGGATGTCAAAACAATCTATTCTTTAAAGATTTGGATATTCAGATCACAATTTAAATTAAGAAACCGTGAGGAAAGAGGATTTCGCGACTTTTGCATTTTTATTGTATGCATCTATGTGAAAGCTTGGACCACGTGCCCTTGCGCCATTAGTGCTCCCCAAAATGACCTTCATCTCCTACAGTCACTAATAAAGTATTCAAACATCCATCCACGCATCGCCATGGTAACTTCACAGAAGATGGCAGCTCATTTATGGTATTTGTCTGAAGAGCTGGTAGGTCTTGCTTTTTTCGATGACGATGTCCTCCCTGATATCAAAAATCGCATGGTCATATCTATGACTAGTGTTGATGGACAAGAGAACCCTCCAAAGCGTGTGGTTGTTGACCTGGATACTGCGAAAGAAAAAGCTTGGAAAACTTTGTAACAAAAAAGCACAAAATCATTGTTCACGAAGCTCAACCTCTCAGATGAATCCTTGGAGAAAACTGCTGAACAATGGGAAGAAGATACCTATTACCAGACTGTGAAAGAGACTGTAAAAACTCTAACTGTAACAAATGATTTCGCTGAACGTGAGTTGCTCTCATTCAGGATTTTTCTGGATACCTAACCAAAAATGAAGAACAACTCCCGTTTCTTCTCCAGGTTGTTGAAGACCATCGCAAGTATTGCACAAGGTGACAAAAGCATACCTTGAGTGGAAATAATGATTAATCATAATAATTACGCTACGGTCTGATGTTAATGTACTTTATCTTAATATTATGATAATGTCTTGTGCACTTCCTGCTAATGTAGGAACATAATAAATTGTTTAAATACATTTGGAAATTGTTTATATTCACACTTTCTGAGAATCTCGTATCCAATACTTCGAAGCCGTTGAGCGACCTCTAAATATTAAAATATCTCAATAAAACTTTGTACACTGTTTTTACATCATATGGCTTACTTTGATGGGGTCAGAGCACGAAAATTTAAAAGTTGAAAAGTGACACCCTAATATATATATATATATATATATATATATATATATATATTATATATATATATATATATATAACCGAGTGAACCAAAAGTAGATGGACAGTAAATGATAACGTTTATTTTGAGTAGGTGGACAGTAAATGATAACGTTTATTTTGAGAATACATATACAATTATATTTAATTTTTTTGTATACTATAATACAAAATAAATAAAAAAATTAACTTATACCAATACAATACAAAAGCACTGAAAATTTTATCAACGCAGGTGCTCCAATTGCTGTCCATCACAATTTACACAGCTTTGAAGTCTACCTTTCACACTTCGACAAACATTTTTGCACAAGTTTCTTTGTGCATTAATTTCTTGAAATGCATCTCTGATGTAATTTTTCAAATCACCAACACTTCGTGGTTTTCGACTATAAACTTTGTCCTTGAGTACTCCCCAAAAGAAAAAATCCATTGGGGTAAAGTCAGGTGAACGTGCAGGCCATTCAATTGGACCTCTTCGGCCGATCCATTTCTCGGGAAATGTTTCATCAAGATACTCACGGACTGCTCTTGAATAATGTGGAGGGGCCCCATCTTGTTGGAAATAGAGGTCATGTGAATTAGGCTGTTGTTGTAAGTGTGGAACAACTTCATTCATTAGAATTTCGAGATACTTATCACCTGTGACTGTTCCATCAACAAAAATTGGTCCTAAAACACCAGAACTTGAAATACCACCCCAAACAGTGACACCAGGCTGGTTTAGTTGCTGCTCTAACGTTAAATGCACGTTCTCACTATACCAGTAAACACAATTATGTCGGTTAACATGACCTGATAATTTGAAAGAAGCCTCATCGGTCCACACAATGTTATCTAAAATTATTGGATTTCCTTCAATTTCGTTCAGCATGATCTCACTAAATTGCAGCCGCCTGTCTGGGTCATCCTCCAATAAGCCATGAATTAGCCGTTGACGATAAGCTTTCAACCCAATAGATTTCAGAATTCGTATAATAGAGGTTTGTGAAATGTCCAGTTCTGCTGAGGCTCTTCTGGTGGACTTTTTGGGACTGTGAACAAATGCTTCGGCAACAAGTTGCTTATTGTCCTCTGTGCAAACTGTTTTGGGTCGACCAGTTCTTGGGGCATTAAGAATTGAGCCAGTGGCATCAAATTTGTCACGAATGCGGTAAATGGTTTGTCTCTTTGGGGCTTGAGTACCAAATGTTTCAACCCATTTTGTTCTAACAGTTTCAGTATTTTGAGATTTCCAATACTCTTTTAACACCCATTTTCTGGCATCAGTATTTAGATTATTTGCCATTATGGGTTCTCTGAACTATCTGAAAAGAAAAAAGATTAAATTTAAATAAATTTAGTTATAATATTTAATAAAATATAACACAAACACCATAGTTATAATGAACACCATAGTTATAATATAATATAAAACAAACACTATTCAACCTACTGTCCACCTACTTTTGGTTCACCCTGTATATATATATATATACTGTATTAGGGTGGAGTGAAAATGGACCCAAAATTTTTTTTTAAATATCGAATTAAAATACCTGCAAAAGTTGTCAACGGGCTACTGTCACTGTTCACTCAAAATTTGATGTCCCTTGAATTAAATGTTCAGGGTCCCCAGTGAGGGCAAAAAATCGCTTCTAATTTGAAAATTTCTGGCAGCATTCCGTTACTGTATATATATATATATATATACACAAAGTACACAGAACTCACCACGTGGAGGTAGCTGCACATCGAGTTCCAGCCTAGCCTATCCCAATCATCCAACCTTATTATGGACTTTTGTCTAAGTCTTATTCCTTTTCCTGCTTATCGAACTATGTTGTGATTTAGTATTGAAAAATGGCATTATGTTTCTTGATTCCAATCTCACTTGAATGAATCCATCCCTTCGTTCTTTTCCACAAACTGTAGCTGCTGCTTCTGTTACTAGCTTAACACATCTTTCTACGGCCTGGGTGTGACATGGCATCCCAAGTATGCCTCCAAAATCCAATTCCTTCTCCGTTAATTGCTGCAAAAGCGGAGGACTTAATCGCCCTTCTTCTTTCCAGTTAATAAGATCAATGTATTTTTTGGCTCCAAAGTTCAGCCTTGGTATTGTAAACTTTCGGATTTCCTTTTGTGTTTTGCTTCTTGCAAGCATAATTCTTCGAATTGCCAGCTCTCTCATGTGCTCCTGATCATCGGTGATCATGGAGAGCAATAGGTTTTCTGGGTGAGCAAAATAAGCGCTGCGTTGTATTGAAGAATCCACAACGTTTTTCAGCTCAAGTGAAAGGTATCTTGATCTTGAAATGGTTTCCCAGACATGTCTTCCTCCTTCTGTGCATGAAGATTTTGACTTAATGGTAAACCACATTGGAGCATAAACTTTCATTGCAAATGTTGGTAATGCACGAAGGTTCTCTGATGGTTTATCTTTAGCAATGTATAAGCGTAGAATTCGATTTGCTGTAGTTATCCACCTTGCATGAGATAAAGTTCCTGGATTTTTTGCAAACAAATCCTGAGAGCATTTACCTGAGCACACAGCTATACAGATTTCAAGCAGATACTTCTGGTCCATCCTTAAGTCTTCATTTGCTAAGTATGGTATATCAGCTTCACTTTTATCAAATCCTGCAACTGGAAGTTGTTCACAATTTTTCAGTGCTTCGCCAATTGTTCCCGATAAGGTATCAGGTCCTGTTGTGCTCCCATCAATGTGATATAATAAGTGGCGAAGTGGAAGTTCGTTAGCGTGCAATTGACATATTAGCCACTGCAAAGGTCTACCTAATGCCAATTCTAAGAGGCTAATAATTCCATTATGCCTTCCTGTGTTTACAGTATTTCCATCACATCCAATAGCCACCAGTTCATCAATGTTGTGAACATTTTCTGATAAAAATTGAATTAACGAATCTTTAATACCATGAGCTGTACCAGAGACAGGTGCAATATAACCAACGTAGCAAGACCCTGGTTCTCTTACTAAGGTTATGTGTTCTTCAATGACCGACTAGTAATAATATTTTTTGCCTTGCTTGATATGAAATTTATTTTTATCTTTTCTTCCATCAAAATATAGAGCTTTTAAGTGTTCCTCTTTATCTTGTTGCATTTTACGGCGTATTTTCGTCCTTTCTATTCTAATTTTACTCCTGTCAATTATGAGGGAGGTATCCTCATTTCCTATTAGACCAACATCTTGCAGGGCAGCAGATGCCAAAGTTGCACCTGCCCGGTCAGATATGCCGTATCTATCACAAACTTGTGCAACATATCCTAAATTAACTCTCATTTGTTGATGCGAGTTAGACGGTCTAGCATCATCAACAGCTCTTGTTTGGGTTGGGTTTAATTCTTTCTCTGAGCAAGATGAAATGTCACCCTCCGAATCCGAAGAATCAAGGCCTAGGCCTACAGCATCATCATTAGTTGAAAGGCTTTTGCTAATTCGAGAAAGTTCCACTTCTTTTCGTTTCATATTCTTTTTAAGTTTTTCAGTTGTTATTTTATCTATATTCCCAATTGCCATTTTTCTATCTTCTCTTTGATCAGTGAGAAATTTTTGCTCAATGCGAGGAACCTTTTTAGTTTTATCACAGTGACATGAATCAAACTCACATTTGCAACTAGCAATATCAAATAAATTTTTAGCTTTTTCTCTGAACAACTGTAATTTGTTTTGATAATTTGGATTTCCTTTTCTTCTTTTGTATGGCTTTATCAACACCATATATTTATTATGATAGGGGCGAATAAGCTGCAAAACTCTTTTGTGAGAAACTGTTGGAATTGAGGCCTTTACCCAAATATTTTCAATATCTAAAGCGACTCTTTCTGATATTTCAGAGACTGCAGGATCTTTGTTATTATTAGTGAACTTTATGTCAGCTCTTACCCATAAATAATGTCTAAACACCTCTTCATAGGTTGGAAGCCTATTGCTATTTAATTCTTTAGCAGCGCCAAAAACTGGGCATATACTACACTGCCTTGTCTTTACTTTTTTATCCATTTTAATATTTCTGAAAAAATAGAATTAATGTAATTAAATCAGACAATTACAAGAAATAATATTTATGCATGCAAAAACGGTTAAGTAGTTATACTAATAGGCCAAGCTAAACTGTAACACATCTCATCATTGCACGCACTTTAGGAAGACTGAGTGGCTGAGGCTCAAAATGTGACGGTTTTTCGAGGTCATTGGGAAGCCTCTTACTGAAACAGCAGCTAGTTCAAATTTGGTGGACATTTAAATTAGCGTCATTTACAACTTTTTCTAGGTATTCCAAATTGATATTCTAAAATTCATATTTTCGCTCCATCCTAATATATATATATATATATATATATATGATGATGAATAAAACCACGAAGGAAAAAACAAACACAAAGTGGTGCTCAAGCGCTTTCGTCTAATGACATCCTCAGGAACACTGGAGTGAAAGGAGAGTTCAAGGCAATATATAGGTTACAAAAATAAACATATATATATACATATATAGTAAGTACAGAAAAAATTGTTGGAGGAGAAAACACATTTGTATGAAAAAAAAAAAAAAAATGACAATTTTAGCACTTTGCCCGAAATTCAACATAAATTCAAATGGCTTTTTTCAAGCCAATTTTTATAGTTATTATCTGAATGGTAAACAGGTCACAAAAGAATAAAGAAATAAAAATAAATATAAATATAAATTGGAAAAAATTACAAAATAATGCCTTAGTGATATATACATCACAGCCTAAATAACCATAAAGAAATAAACCAACAGATAAAAATCCAAAAATTGTAAGTGGAGTCTACAAATTCAAGCTCAAAAGGAAAGTTTACAATCAATTTAATAGATGATGCCAAAATGATATACGGTATATGTCACAAAGAAATAAAGAAATAAACAAAAAAAATAAATTGAAAATTAAATTGTAAGAGCGGCACCAAAGGTTTTTTAGTTATTGTCTGAATCATATACTATGGTCACAAACGAATAAAAAAAGCACAAGAAAATATAAATTGGAAAACAAAATGATGCCTAGATGATATATAAAGAACTATAAAAATATATACAACATATATAAGGTATATATGCGAAATATAAACGCAATATATAAGGAATATATATACTATATGCATAAGGGAAAAAATTACCAAAGGTTTTTATAATTATTGTCTGAAAAAACGCTAGGTCACAAAAGAATAAAGAAATAAAAATAAATATAAATTGGAAAAATTACAAATAATACAACTACACATGTACACCCGCATAACCAAATATATATACATATACATACATACATATATACATACATACATACATATATATACATATACATATATATATATATACATGCATACACATATATACATATACACATATATAAGAAATACGCATACAACAATAAATTGAAAAATAAAATTGTAAGAGAAACATATAGATTTATAAGGAAAAAGAGACAAAAACACATTTTTACCACAGGTTAGGAACCTGCCCTTTTTGTTTAAATCCATTCTGAAGGAATTCAGAGCAACGGGATCGAGTTGAAACAGACCTTTACTCATGTTAAAGTTATTTCTAAGTTGAATTATAGCCGACTCAAGAATATTTCTATTAACAATGTTGCTAGAGTGAAACAAAACTGAAGCATTATTCCAATCAATACAATGGGATAACTCTGACAAATGGACAAAAAGGGCACTGGACAACTGTCCCGTTCTAACGGAATATTGATGCTGTTTTACACGCGTTTGCAAATCCTTTCCCGTCTGACCTATGTAAAAGGAATCACATTGCTTACACCCAATTTTATAGATAATGCCTGAATTATTGGTAGGGCTATTTTTTACTATGATGTTTTTCACAATATTGTTATATGTAAAAACTACACTGATATCCAAAAGTTTGGACAAAGTGGACTACATTGGAAAGATGAATGAGCTGCTTCAGGACCCCGCCACATACGTGAAACTTAGGAAGAACCCTCAGGATGATGTCATCAAATCATTCAATAGTGGCTTGAAACGCATTCTCAAAGATCATAAGGACTTAATTCCCCTTTTCTTGTCCACTTCACCTTCTTTGCCTTACCTTTATGGTCTTATTAAAACCCACAAACCGGGCAACCCTATGCGCCCTATTATTAGCTCGGTGGGCTCTATTACCTATAAACTCTCCAAATGGCTTGTTAATGTTTTGTCCCCCATTCTTGGAACTATCTCTGATTCACACGTAAAAAATTCCATGGATCTTACTGAAAAATTGAATAATGTTTGCATTAATACCAACGATAGATTGATCAGTTTTGACGTTTGTTCATTGTTTACAAACGTGCCGATTGATGATATGCTCGACTTTCTCGCCCGAGAATTACGTAACTATGATCTGCCATTACTTGCACACACTGTTTTGGAACTTATTAAGCTTTGTATCAAGGATAGTAAATTCACTTTCAATGGCGAGCATTATCAACAAGTTTTTGGGATGGCCATGGGCAACCCTTTGTCGCCCCTTCTCTCAAATATTTATATGGAGTTTTTTGAAATTACTTACATTCCGAGAATCCTGGTGGTTGGCATCCCATGGTTGCGGTACGTCGATGATATTTTGTGTATCTGGCCCATGAATCGTTACCTGGATGACTTCCTCCTTCAGTTAAATGACCAAGTCCCCCCCCATTAAGTTTACTTTAGAAGTGGAACAAGACAACTCAATCCCGTTTTTGGATGTGCGTGTACATAGGGATAGCCTAGTTTTTAAGTTTAGTATCTATCGGAAAAAACAAACAATTTGTCCTACGTACACTTTTACTCTGGACATGACACCCCTATTAAGAAGGCCATATTTTCCTCAATGTTTCTCCCCGCTCTTAGGATCGCCAGTCCGGAATACATCGATGCCGAATTGGAAAATATCAACGGTATTGGAAGTGAGCTGTGTTACCCATCTGCGTTCATGGAATCTTGTCTTAATAAGGCTAAACGCACCTTCTATCGTGTGAATAATAACACTCGCACCTTGTCAAAGAATATTTTAGTACTTCCATTTTTCCCGGGCTTCTTAGGCATTGCTAATGTATTTCAACTTTTGGATATCAGTGTAGTTTTTTCATATAACAATATTGTGAAAAACATCATAGTAAAAAATAGCCCTACCAATAATTCAGGCATTATCTATAAAATTGGGTGTAAGCAATGTGATTCCTTTTACATAGGTCAGACGGGAAAGGATTTGCAAACGCGTGTAAAACAGCATCAATATTCCGTTAGAACGGGACAGTTGTCCAGTGCCCTTTTTGTCCATTTGTCAGAGTTATCCCATTGTATTGATTGGAATAATGCTTCAGTTTTGTTTCACTCTAGCAACATTGTTAATAGAAATATTCTTGAGTCGGCTATAATTCAACTTAGAAATAACTTTAACATGAGTAAAGGTCTGTTTCAACTCGATCCCGTTGCTCTGAATTCCTTCAGAATGGATTTAAACAAAAAGGTCAGGTTGCTAAACCTGTGGTAAAAATTTGTTTTTGTCTCTTTTTCCTTATAAATCTGTATGTTTCTCTTAAAATTTTATTTTTCAATTTATTGTTGTATGCGTATTTCTTATATATGTGCATTAGGGTTATGACATTTTTATACCCTCATGTTCCTGTATCATAAATCGATGAACGTTTGCCCCCTGACAATGAAAATAACAGTTTTTTCGATATATTTTGAAAAAACTTCACCCCAAAATAAAAAATAAAAAATTAATAAAATAATAAATATTGGTTGCTCCTCGGTATAGTTATTGCAGATGGGTCTCTGTTCCAGTGATTTTCCAGAGTATTTAGTGCTTTTCGGTATTGTTGCAAGATATTGGACAATTTATGATAATCATCAGGTAACCAATCTAGAATGGTGCAATGCAGCTGTCTCGAATATACTAATACACTATATTTGCTTTCGGGGTGACATTTTTTTTAATTCTGAAGAATTAGGCCCTTTTTTATTGTTTTCAAGCAAAAGTTCATCGATTGATGATACAGGAAACAATATTTATGACAAAAAATTAAAAAGTCATAACCCTAATGTGCATATGTATGTATGTGTATGTATGTATATATATATATATATATGTATATGTATATATATGTATGTATGTATGTACGTATGTATGTATATGTATATATATTTGGTTATGCGGGTGTACATGTGTAGTTGTATTATTTTTAATTTTTCAATTTATATTTATTTTTATTTCTTTATTCTTTTGTGACCTACCGTTTTTTCAGACAATAATTATAAAAACCTTTGGTAATTTTTTCCCTTATGCATATATATATATATATTCCTTATATATTGCGTTTATATTTCGTATATATACCTTATATATGTTGTATATATTTTTATAGTTCTTTATATATCATCTAGGCATCATTTTGTTTTCCAATTTATATTTACTTGTGCTTTTTTTATTCGTTTGTGACCATAGTATATGATTCAGACAATAACTAAAAAACCTTTGGTGCCTCTCTTACAATTTAATTTTCAATTTATTTTTTTTGTTTATTTCTTTATTTCTTTGACATATACCGTATATCATTTTGGCATCATCTATTAAATTGATTGTAAACTTTCCTTTTGAGCTTGAATTTGTAGACTCCACTTACAATTTTTGTTTTTTTTATCTGTTGGTTTATTTCTTTATGGTTATTTAGGCTGTGATGTATATATCACTAAGACATTATTTTGTAATTTTTTCCAATTTATATTTATATTTATTTTTATTTCTTTATTCTTTTGTGACCTGTTTACCATTCAGATAATAACTATAAAAATTGTCTTGAAACAAGCCATTTGAATTTATGTTGAATTTCGGGCAAAGTGCTAAAATTGTCATTTTTTTTTTTTTCCCATACAAATGTGTTTGCTCCTCCAACAATTTTTTCTGTACTTACTATATATTAGGGTGTCTCAAATATACGAATGGAGGATTTCGGGTCGGGGCGACGCTTGCCCGTATTACACCTTTATGAAGGATTGTTATCACAAAATTTGACAGCTGTAGGAGGATTTTTAGGGGTCACTCAAGTTCGCCACTTCTGTTTCACTTATACAAGATTTTCTTCTCTTTCGCAGGTGATGGTTACTAGAGCAGGAAACCAGTTGTGGTTGCTGGACAAGGCCCCCAATTGCAGCGATTGTTTGTCCACGACTTCCATCGAAGGAGCAATGCCTGCTCCTTTACTTCCACCACCACCAAGACCAAGAGGGAAGGAAGACCAAATCAGAGAGCATTCGCCTGGTGGTGGAAACCATCTGGCCCATCTGGGAGAAGGCCAACATACCAACTACCACCAAGAAGTACGCAGGGGAGAAGCTGGCGAAGTTGATCGATACCTACGACGCACTCAAGAAGAACAGGACAAAGCCGCAAGAGGGTTACCGGTACAAGGAGGGGATGTTCAAGTCGAATTTGGAAGACGTGTTTGACGTGGCTCACTCCTCCGCGCTATCCTCCTCCAAGGTCCCTCAGGAGGACAAGGATTTTCTCACCTCGCAGAGGGAAGACAGGATGTCGTCAAGTCTTGCGGGGGTGGACCAGAAGACAGCGAAGAAGAAAGCTGTGAAGCGGAAGAGGGATCTTGCAGCCACGGCTAGGAAGAGTAAATGGGATGCTGGGGTGACACAGCTCATGGAGATAGCGATCTTGGAGGTGGATGGTAGCAGCACTGAAATGAACACGGAAGACGAGGATGATGACGACGAGACGTACCAAGCGCCCAGCACCAGCAAGGCCCAGACTCAAAAGAAAAGGCGAATGAATGCCCTCACGGACCCGAATCTCATCGCTGCTTGGGATCGCGACAACATGTCCGTGAGACAAGCAACGTCGTCCTTTGCAGCAGCAGCTCAGAGTTTGGGTCATGACCTGGATGACCTGGTAATCTCGCCAGCAACTGTTCATCGAACACGGAACAAGATCCGAAAGGAGATGGGAGAAGAGTTGACCCGAAAGTTCGAAGCTTCTGGTCCTTTAGTCTTGCACTGGGATGGGAAACTGTTGGAAGATATCGCCAAGGAGAAGAAGGAGGTTGACCGGATTGCTGTTGTGGTGACGGGCGATGGAGTCGAGGAGCTTCTTGGTGTACCCGTTGCGGTGGACGGCACTGGAAAAGAACAGGCTGCAGCCGTACTCCAGGAAGTCCAGGCTTTTGGCATTTCGGAGCAAATCATTGGACTGGGATTCGACACCACAGCTGTGAACGCTGGGATGATCCAAGGTGCTTGCGTTCGCATTGAGCAGGAGTTTGGCCGTCCCATGTTGTGGTTGGCTTGCCGTCACCACGTCTTGGAGATCTTACTCAAGGATGTCTTCGTGCGATGTCTGGGGCCGTCCTCTTCCCCTGACATTCTCCTCTTCAAAAGATTTCAACAGCGGTGGGCCTCCATTGACAAAGGGTCATTCTTGTCCATCGGTGACGAAAGCAATCCCACAATAACTGACAACTGGGCAAATCAAGCGTCTTCCATGAAGAAATACCTGCAGCAGACACTTTCCCACGGCACACATCCCCGAGAAGACTACCGTGAACTCCTCATCCTTTCCTACCGCTTCCTTGGCGGTCAGGTCCAGGGGGGATTTCGTCAGCCTGGGGCCTATCACCACGCCAGATGGATGGCCAAAGCCATCTATGCCCTCAAGATTTTCATGTTCCGTCACCAACTGGACCTGACAGCCAGGGAAGAAGGAGGACTTCGGCGGCTGTGTTTGTTCATCTCCCTCGCGTACGTGAAGCAGTGGAATGAGGCAATGGTCTCGAATCGAGCTCCACTGAACGACCTAGAGTTCCTTCGCCTGCTCGAGGCCTACCCTGACAAGGAAGTCAGCCACACGGCATCCATGGCCTTGAAAAGGCACCTGTGGTACCTCTCAGAGGATCTCGTGGGGCTTGGTTTCTTTGACGACCGCATTCCAAAGGACACGAAGCTAAAGATGGTCCAACGACTTCAATCCCCCGCCACGAAGAAAGGACTCAAGCGGATCGATCCGAAGAACTTCAATCCACAGCAATCCATCGAGCTCTTCGTCACCCGGAGAACAAAAGAAGTCTTCCGCGCGATCCTTCCAGAATCTGAGTCTCCCACCTTCCTCATGAAAGATCCAGAGGATTGGATCAATGACCAGGATTGGATCACGGCGCAAAAGAGGGTGAAAGCCCTGAAGGTGGTCAATGACGCCGCCGAGCGTGGTATCGCTTTGATGAAAAGATTCAATTCCACCATCACGCGTGATGAGAAGCAGAAGCAATTCGTCCTCAAGGTGGTTCGGGCTCACCAGAAGTTGATCCCCGTCAAGACGAAGGAGAGCTTGAAGAGTAAAATCAAGTAGTGTAGGACAGATTGATGATGAAAACAATCCATTTATACGCGCTTATTTCAATTAATGAAAGGTGCATTTCGTTTATTTTCATTTTTGTTCAGAAATAAAGAGAATAAGAGAATGATAGAAATTTCTTTTTTTTCCTAAATAGCTACAAGAAAGTGTTAAACTTGAGTGACCTCTAAATACTGTTCGATTCCCATCATTTTTCGATTTTTAGAACCTCTATGCCTATTGAAATCGGGGCAGCATTCGCGAGCAAGAGAAAATCGAAAAAAAAAAATTCTATGTATTAATGAGACACCCTACTATATTTGTATATATATATATATATATATATATATGTTTATTTTTGTAACCTATATATTGTCTTGAACTCTCCTTTCACTCCAGTGTTCCTGAGGATGTCATTAGACGAAAGCGCTTGAGCACCACATTGTGTTTCTTTTTCCCTTCGTGGTTTTATTCATCATAAATATTTTTCACGTGTCACTTTCGTGAAATAATTTTCATACATATATATATATATATATATATATATATATATATATATAATAATATACAACAACCACAGGGAAAAGGAAAAGGAAACACGAAGTCCGAGCGCTTTCGTGATATATTCACATCTTCAAGGAGAAACAGAAAATAGACGGAGATTACAAAATAAATGAGTTAAATACACAAGCAAAAAAAAAAAATTCCCAATCGGCAACTCAAATTAAAGACCATAAAACCCTCTAAAGATTTTTTCTATACATAACATAACCTGTAGGCTGCTAAATTACTAAATATGAAAGAACTATTTAGTTGAAATTAGACAAAAAAAACCAGTGCAGAAACAAAAATTATTATAACGGTTATTAGAACTAGTATTTAATTAAAGCAGGCAATTAAGTGGCAAGAATTTAATGAAAACAAAGGGAATGGTGCCATCGTCTTACAGAATATTCCAAAATTTCTACAAACTCTGAAAAAATTGTTTTCCCAATAGCCAACCAGTTGAAAAGTCCAATAAACCACCCAGCACCCAAAGATTATAAACGAAAGAAATATTACAATTAAAATGGACACATAAGAATGTTAACAGTTCTTAAAATAATATTTATTTAACATTATTATTCTGATCACCACATTAACGTAAAACGATCCGTTCTTTCTACTTTGTTCCTAAGAGGCCTACGAATTTGTAGCCCAGAGTTCATTGACGACGAAATTAGTAAAATATACAAAATTGCGTTTGATTTAAAATACCCAAAGAATTGCATAGATAAGTCCTTAAAAATGGCAAAGAAAACCTTCTACGAAGTAAAGGACAAGATTCCTTATAACACAAAAAATGTTTTAGTGTTACCATTCAGAAAAAATTTCCTTGATCTGCCGAATCTGCTGAGGACTTTTAACGTAAATATTGCGTTCAAAAATTTAGATGTAATTAAGAATTCATTGATTAAGAACTCCCCTTTAAGTGAACAGGGTTGTGTATATAAAATCCCATGAACAATATGTAATAAATTTTATATTGGCCAAACTGGTAAGACCCTTGAGTTACGTATTAAGCAGCATCAATACAGTATAAGAAGTGGTCAGGAATCTAACGCCATTTTCATGCACGTAAGAGATACTAATCAACCCATTGACTGGAAAAATGCTTCCAAATTAAGGTTTAGTAAATCTATTGTTAGCAGAAATATACTTGAATCAAGTGTGATCAAGAATAATGCGGACTTAGTCCTTAATATTAGCCCTGGGCTGTATAAATTAGACTCGTGCATTGTTAGAAAGTTGGCGAAGGGCCTATTGTTTTCTTGACCGCATTCTTGCCCCATAACGGTTTGCCTTGGTTAAATAAATATTATTTTAAGAACTGTTAACATTCTTATGTGTCCATTTTAATTGTAATATTTCTTTCGTTTATAATCTTTGGGTGCTGGGTAGTTTATTGGACTTTTCAACTGGTTGGCTATTGGGAAAACAATTTTTTCAGACTGTTTGTAGAAATTTCGGAATATTCTGTAAGACGATGGCACCATTCCCTTTGTTTTCATTAAATTCTTGCCACTTAATTGCCTGCTTTAATTAAATACTAGTTCTAATAACCGTTATAATAATTTTTGTTCTCTGTACTGGTTTTTTTGTCTAATTTCATCTAAATAGTTCTTTTATATTTAGTAATTTAGCAGCCTACAGATTATGTTATCTATAGAAAAAATCTTTAGAGGGTTTTATGGTCTTTAATTTGAGTTGCCGATTGGGAATTTTTTTTTTTTTTGCTTGTGTATTTAACTCATTTACTTTGTAATCTCCGTCTATTTTCTGTTTCTCCTTGAAGATGTGAATATATCACGAAAGCGCTCGGACTTCGTGTTTCCTTTTCCTTTTCCCTGTGGTTGTTTGCTTATTAATAAGATCACGTGTTATTCTGTGATTTTAGTGCATATATATATATATATATATATATATACTTCTTCCATAACCTTCGTTTCTCTTCAGCACATGCTGAAAAGTATCGAATAATAATAGCAGAGAATGGGTGCCACGATAAAAGGCTCCTCGGGGACAGGGATTTTCGTATCTGCGAACAAAGACAGATGAGCCTATGAATGTCATTCTCTGTCTATTAAGTTACTAATATAGCTCAAGAATTTTCTTTTAATATATATATATATATATATATATATATATATATATATATATATATATATATATATATATATATACTGGCGGTCAAAATTATGGAAACATTTTTAAAATGCTGATTATGAAATAACTAGAATTCTTTTCATTCTTTTTAGAAGTTACAGAGAGTAAAATGATATATCTGTCTAATTAAGAAGCTTTCTGATGTGGTGTTTTATTTCATGAAGACTTACAAGCAATTAATCAATATTTAAAGGAATTGTATTTAATGGTGAAATCACGTTTTTTATGCAGGAAGGAGGGGCCAAGGGCGAATGCCTGTAAAAGCGCCCTCCCGTAGAAGAAGAAGAGAGCCAAAATCAAGGTTCAGGGTTTCGAGATGCCTGGACAGTCTGCGTTTCAAACATTGGAGTTCATAGACAGGGGAAAAGATAAATTGAGGAAGATTGTTCCAGAGTTGACCGGTTGAGTAGAAGAAAGATTGAAAATATCGAATAACCCTTGCGTTAGAGTTGGACAGAAAGAGGAATGAGAATGTGTACAAAGTCTGGTGCTGCCTTCCCTCCTTAAAGGAGGAGGCATGAAGTTAGAGAGTTCAGAATAGCAGTGTCCGTTATAATAGCGATAGGTAAGAGAGAGTAGGGCAATATTGCGACGAAGAGACAGTGATTGAAGACAGTGAGTAAGAAGCGGTGAAATGATGAGACCAAAAGCCTTTGATTCCACCCAGTCAAGTACGGCTGTTGGGATTGAGTTACCCCGTACATGACAAGCATACTCCATACAGGGGCGGACAAAACTCCTCTACAGAGACAGCAACTGAGTGGGGGTGAAGAAACCACGGAGGCGGTACAGCACGCCTAACCTCTTTGAAGATGTTTTGGAAAGAGAGTACATGTGATCTTTCTAGAAAAGATCACGAGAAAAGGAAATGCCAAGAATGTAAAGAGAAGAGGAAGGAGTGAGTTGTGTGTTGTTGAAGGTAAGGGGATAGTCGTGTGGAAGATTGTAACGAGTAGAAAGATGGAAGAACTGAGTTTTTGAGGCACTGAAAGCCACAAGGTTTTTTCTGCCCCAATAAGATATAGCAGAAAGATCAGAGGTCAGGTGCTCCATAGCCGTACTACGCTAATCATTGAGTGACTGTTGAGAGGGCCGCCTTGGGAAGCGGGTGGAGAAGTGAAGAGTGGAATCATAGGGATAGGAGTGAATAGGACAGGAAGTGCGAATTAAAAAAAATAATAAATAAATAAATAAATAAAAAGAAAAGAGTGGGTGACACAACAGGACCCTGGGGAATACCACTGTTGATAGCTTTAGGGGAAGAACAGTGGCCATCTACAACTGCAGCTGTAGATCGGCCAGAAAGGAAATTAGAGATGAAGGCACAGAAATAAGGATAGAAAGCAAAGGATGGCAGTTTAGAAATTAAAGATTTGTGCCAGACTCAATCAAAAGCTTTCGATATGTCGAGCGCAATAGCAAAAGTTTCAACAAAATCCCGAAAGGAGGATGACCAAGCCAAGAGTCAGAGAGATATGCAAGAATATCACCAGTAGAGCGTCCCTTGCGAAACCCATACTGACGATCTGGAAGAAGATAATGAGAAGAGAGGTGTTTAAGAATCTTCTTACTAAGGATAGATTCAAAAACTTTAGAAGGGCAAGAAATCAAAGTAATTGGACGATAGTTGGAGGGTTGAGAGAAATCACCCTTCTTTGAGACAGGCTGAATGAAAGCAAACTTCCAGCTGGAAGGAAAAGTACCACCTGAGAAACAAAGACGAAAGAGTTTGCCTAGACAGGGTGTCAGCAGAGAAGTACAGTTCTTAAGAACAGCTAGAGGAACACCATCGGGACCGTACGCCTTCCTAGAGTTGAGCCCAGATAGGGCATAAAAAACATCTTTAGAAGAGATTCTAATTTCAGACATAATAAAGTCAAAGGGAGGAGATGGAGGAACAGCACCGGAATCATGCATAATTGAGTTGCAAGCTAAAGTTTGAGCTAAGGGTTCAGTTTTCTCAGGAGAAGAGACGGCAACTGAGGGTCGGAAAGGAAAAAGGAGGGAAAGAAGAGGAAGTAAAGCTGTTGAAGAAGTTCTTTGCTAGATGCCAGAAAGAGCGAGAAGAATTAGAATGGAGAGGTTTTCACATTTTTGGCTGATGAAGAAATTTTTGGCGAGTAGAAGAACAGATTTTGCACGATTCCGGACAGAAATATAAGCCGAGTGAAAGTCAGGAGTTGGAAGGTGACGGTACCTCCTGAAAGACTCCTTTCTGTTGCAGATAGCATTAGAACAAGTAAATTTAAACAAACGTTTCTTTGTTCATTCGTAGTAGAAATAGAATATGGAATGTACGCCTCCATACTGAAGAGAATCACCTCCGTGCTGCGCTTAGCACACTCTGAAGGGTCCCGCCTTCGGAAGCAGTAATCATTCCATGGGAAACCACAGAAGTACTAAAGGGCTTCACAATCAGTGGCACCAAAGTGCCAAAGACGTCTCCTCTTGGGAGGATCCAAAGGCCGGATTGCAGCGATAAGACAGGAAACAGATATAAGATTGTTGTCGGAGGAGCCCAATGGAGAAGAAAATTTCACAGTGCAAGAAGAAGGATGAGAGATAAGAAATAAATCTAGAATGTTGGGCCTATCTCCAAGGAGATCGAGAATACGAGCAGGGTGCTGTACAATCTGCTCTAGGTCATTTAGGATAGAAAAGTTGTTAGTTAGTTCACCAGGGATGTTAGTGAAATAAGAGGAAAGCCAAAGGTGGTGGTTAAGATTAAAATGTCCTAAAGTGGAGATTTCAGCAAAGCGAGAGCGGGATAGAATGTATTCCACTTTGGAAGTGAGGTAGTCAAAGAATTTTGGATAGTCAGTAAAATTAAGAGAAACGTAGATAGCCCAGATGTTTTTAGTTTGAGATTGGCATGTAAGCATGTAAGGTTATGGAATTCGGAGGATTCGAATTGGGGAATTCGAGAACAAGTTAGGTTATTGCGTAAATATACGCAACATCACCTATGGAATGAAATCGAGTATAGAGGAAGAAAGAGGGTACAGAGAAGGGGTTGCTGTCAGTCCTCCCAGACACCTGAGTTTCAGTGAGGAAAAGAAGATGCGGTTTAGAGGAGGAGGGGTGGTGTTCAATAGATTGAAATTTTCAGAAAAGGTCACGAATGTTGCAGAAATTAATGAAAAGGGATTCAGGCAGAGGTAGCAGATCCAGCTCCCCTACCCAGGTCTGCGATCCCGGCATCGGCAGCAGGGGAGCCAGAAGTGGGGATATTTATGGTTCCCTTCCCAGGAGACTCCGAGGCTCTTGATGTTGATGCCACTTTTTTTTAATTTTGAAAAGATTATGTAATGTGTAAGACGCATGTATATGTGGTGAGGAATAGGGAGAGAAGTGCGTGTTTGAGAGCATGCTGAACTGCTCACAGGGTAGATGAGACAGAAAAAGATCAGCTAAGGAGGACAGTGTCAGGAGAAACGAGAGTTCCAGCACTCCCTATCTTCTGCCTAACGTCCCCCTCGGAGTACTTCCCAGGTCGATTGGCGTCTACAATATCCTCTGAGGCAAACTCTTTCGTCTTTGCCTTCATCTGGTGCTTTCCCTTCCTGCTGGAAGTTCGCTTTCATTCAGCCTGTCCCAAAGGAGGTGATCGCTCTTAACTCTCCAACTATCGTCCAACTGCTTTGATTTCTTGCCTTCCTGAAGTTTTTGAATCTATCGTTAGTAAGGAGATTCTTAAATACCTTTCTTCTCACAATCTTCTTTCAGATCGTCAGTATTGGCTTCGGAAGGATCGCTCAACTGGAGATCTTTTTTCATATCTCTCTGAATCTTGGTTATCCTGCTTTCGGGATTTCGGTGAAACCTTTGCTTGTGCGCTTGGTATATCAAAAGCTTCTGATAGAAATAATATACCAGCAAAAGTCTTGATTGCAAATCAGTTGAATGCAACATGATTAATACTTCCAACACTGACATGTAACAGTGCCAATGCTATGCAACACTGCCGGAAGGGGGGATTATGCATGAATGGTGGTCGGGAGTAGACCCTCGGGCGTAGACTTCAGACAATCTTTTGAGAATGAAACGGTTTCGCGTTTGGATAAGGGCGTTATTGTTCAGCAGTATTCTTCCACATCAGCCGTACATCAAGGTAGGGTTGGTTTGTATCACGATTTATACACAGCTTGCAAATAATGGCGTATGAGGGGGCATCATTAATCTGCTCTCTTTTTACACTCGCTCCTACAGGTATTTTATACCTTTCCTCACCCCATTTCTGAACCACCACGAAGATTCTGTCCATCTCTTCAACACTTAAATAAATAACATTGCGTTTACCAGAGCTTGATTGTCTCCATTTCGTTTCAAGTACATAATTAATAGCACCAGTATTATGCCTGAATACATGCACAGACTTTAATACGGACACGTCATATACTGCATTGAAGATACTGCTGATCGGAAGCTCCATCTTTTAATAGTTTTCCGTCGAGTCTGTAAAGAAAGCACGTCCAGTCGGGTCAATCTCTGAGACGATTGTGAGACTGGCGGAGCACGGATTGAATCAGTTATTGAGTCGTGCGGGATGGAACACGTATAGCGTCTGTTGCTATGCGGGGACGAATTCATGTACGGTAATGTTTCAACCTGAAAGCTTCGACACGCCTAAGCCGTATAAATGAATGATTAAAAACTGGGCCCCATTCTACCGAGTAAATGTTTAGAGAAATTTTGCATCTGCGATTCAAGGAGCAATACAGGTTTCAAAGTTTTATTATACACGTTGCCGGTGATGCGTACCAAGTACTTTTTAACATGTTCAGGAATAATAGGATTTACCTTATTTCTTTCACGAGAAACAGTTATGTACGCGTAATACATTAAATGAAGATGAAAACTTATTGACACTGAGGGGCCCTATTCGAGAAAAATGAATGCGTATACTATTCCATTTTGCGGGATAAACAATATTCGTCACCAAAATCTATTAAAAATTCGCACAAAGTATTTTATGTAGAGGTCTGAAATTTTTATGATGGCTTACCAATAGATTGAGGTAAAAGTTATTTAAATTTTGGAAGTGTGAACTGTATATTTTTGAAGTTATTGATGTTCAAATCTCAAGGCTTTTTTTTTTTGGCCACCCGATATATATATATATATATATATATATAACAAATGTTCCTGCCCCACGGTATCCAAAATATACAGTATCGTAGGTCTCCAGCTCTTGGTGCCGTTTCCTCTAGGTGTTCCGACACACCTTTGTCCCTCTAAGTTCCTTCACACCACCCAATTTCTGTCCATAGAAGTTATGAGTTCCTAAATCCATGTGGTGTGTTGGTCACCCTCATTTCCATTATCTTCTAAACTCACTAGATCTTTGAGCGAATTAAAGTTAACGATCTGACGGTTTGCCTGGTTAAGAGTGATGCCTTTAGCTTTCACGATGTATTTGTACTCATCCCCAATCCTCGCGCATATCCCGTAAGTCTTTGGTACAGTGGAAACAAAAGAATCGGAGTAGGCATTGTCTCCATACTCATCCTTGATCTCGTCAATCAGTTCTCCGAGGAATTCGCCAATAGGAGGCATATATTCGCCTTCTTTCTCCGTAAATATCACGCTATCTGTATTTGCGTACAGAACCCTTCGTCCAAGAGAATGCATCGGACGCCAAAGCTTGATACGGGGGTAAGCTGTTGTGAAGCTTCGTACAGGTATATTTGTGACACGTGACGTATCCGTAGACATCTCTGTTCTGTTGTACCTTATTATGTAAGTGTTGCCCACATTCACGATCTCCACGACGTTTTTATCGACGGCGTTGGCGTAGTCCCACACTTCGTTATAACTTTGAGCTAGATGGACGTGTCCCTTGTCGGTATTCTGTGCAAATTTCCTCCAAAGACTATTTAAGCACAACTTTGCACTAAAGTGCTCGGCAGGGTTTCGTACACTCTGACTCCGTTCAAGCTGTATACCTTCATGGTGATGGTAACGCTGGATATAAGCTGTTTT
Organism: Bathynomus jamesi; assembly: GCA_023014485.1. NCBI lineage: Eukaryota > Metazoa > Arthropoda > Malacostraca > Isopoda > Cirolanidae > Bathynomus > Bathynomus jamesi. The sequence goes on along the minus strand of JAJOZX010001905.1, from coordinate 264,488 downwards.
TTCGTCTTCGGTCTCAAAACCGCAAGACGGTTTATCTTTCGACAACTTTATCTTTCAAGAAGGTGTTAATTTAGGGGGTGAAGAGGTTGGTGAGCTTCTGGAACCTCCACACTTCATAACTCTTCAGTATTCTGTAGCCTTAATGAATGGTTAGGGCTAGTTCAGGACTTGTATAAACGCCTCTGAGCTTCCTCTGATTGGATGTATGGGTACAGTCCCCATTGTTCTCCTCTGTATACTTCACACACAGGGAATATAAGCTTATGGTCTATGACAACAGGTAAAACAGGCATCCATAATTCGGCGGGGGGAAGTATACCAACAAAGGAAAGTCCAAAATAGTTGTCGTTCAGATTAGTTGAGAAGTCCTCGATGGTAAGTAGTGCGGAGCCCACCAGTTTTTCAGGTGCTCATACAGGGTATAGGTTGTTCTTCATAATGCCGGGGTGTAATGAACAGAAATCATAGTAATCAAGCTTCACGCCCTCCGTAGGTGGAAAGTATAGTTTGAAGGAGTTTGCGCGCTTACCAAACAGACTCTCTCCACATTTTAGAGGGTCCACTACCATTGAACACTTAATGTTCCTTATTTCTTCGCGAAACTGGGCATCACCCTCCATCCGCACATCATATTCATGTTCCCACACCACCTTGTGAGTGAACTGGGGGTTTATAAGCTGGTCTCGGGTACGGGTCCATGCAAGACTATGAGCAGGGGATATCTCATGGATATCTCCTGTGACTCCACACTCAACACGTGGGCATCCATGCCACCAACAGCGGTTTAAAGTGTATACCGTCTTTACACCAGTGTAAAGGTCCTCACCTAGCCCGTCTACCCAAAACACGAGACAGTTAATCTTAATTGCAACTTCACCCGTGTTGCGAGCATGTTTTATGAACACTCGCGTCTGCTGTTGTAGGTGTGTGAACCAGTAAGTGGCCTTATACCCATAACTACGTGGAACGTTAGGGGAAATGATAGCCAGGCTGTCTTTAGGTATAAAGTTATTCTTGAATACAGTGAAACACAATGACGCGATCGTGGTTGCGGCTTGTAGTGGATCACAATTGAATCGGGTTATGTACATCCTTCTGAAGGCTTGGAAACACACTCTAATTACGCGCACATCATTCACACAATAACGCTCGCACTCATCTGCTATATTGTAAGGCTTGGAGTCGTTAAAACAATTGGAGTACCTCTCAAAATCTTCACGCTCACTAACACTCATACTGTCATAGTTAAAGTAATGTTTCGGGGATGGTGGACCTACGTAATTTAAAGTGTCGCCGGTGAGGAAAGGTAAGGGAAATATCTTTTGAAACATCGGCTTCTACTCCCATTACGTTGAGTAATTTAGCTAATTTACAAGGTGTGAATAACAGTGTCTTAAAACTGAACATTTCCTCTTATTTGCATTTGTATAAGTTTGTTACCTCTTTTCAAAGGGTTCCCCGTGAATATCTCTGGTGATTCGTGTTCAAGCAGCTCATTATAAAGAAACTGCGTATCAAATTTTGCGGCGTTTTGAGCAAGAATATACACAGCTTTTAACTGTTCCGCTAATTTGACAATATACTTTACAAAGAGTTTCACGGCGAGTCTCTTACAGTCGTCATAAAAAGTGTGTGTTCATTTGCCACATTTACGGTATCCATTACAGTACACTCAACGTTCATGCATTTGTCACAGATAGTTTTACTTACGAGTAAATGGGGAATAAAGTCTTTGGTTTCAGAGTTTGTGTAAGTCTCCATATCAGAGTACACAGTTATACAAGATTATTTTTAGGCTTGGTGTCTTTCATATAACATACGTGCTTTACACCATCTGCCTTATATTTCTCTTGACGTGTAGTACAATGAATTTCATCGCACTTATGCTCGAATTTTCCCCAGCTATCCATCGTGTGAAACATACTACACTCGCAAATTCTTATTTTTTTGCACATTCCATTTGATTTATGGAAATCAAAATATGTATTATTGAAAAACATGCGTCTACATACATTACAGTCTCTCCTTTCGTTCTCAACTACCCGGCTTTCGCATTTTGGGCTTTTACACTGATCATAAATCATATGACAATCATTACAATGTTTCACTAGATCATTCGTAAATTCGAGACATCCCTTACACAAATCATGGTGCCTGCCATACTTGCGACTTTTACCGTAACTCGCGTAAAGCGTTCATATATAGCTGATTGGGAGGTATGTTGTATACATCAAACCTAAATTAAGTAAAGGATTTGTACTGTCTCTCACACTGCTTTTAAAAACTTACACAGTCCTGCCACGCTCATCCAGCCCAAATACAACTATACGTACAGACAACTCCAGCTCAACTTTTCTCAGCTCTTCAGGGCCATATCACAGTTAAAATCAAGCCCGCAATCTGTGGCTAGTTTACGTGCGCGCTGCAGAACCGTCGGCATCGAAATTTGTTTGGTAACTGTATTTAATACAATAAACATGTGAGTTAAGATTATTGCTATAAAACCACAACCACGATCGCGATTAATGTGGTTTCTGTATATTTGGTAGCTGTTAATGATAAGTGTATAACGCGTGGTTAAATGTCCCACAACACGGAATACGTGATTTATATCGACTCTGAAGTTCTCCAAGTTAAACTCTATACTGATTTTGGAGGCTTGCGCGATAGGTTCTAAAATATAAACGATATCTTCCGCAGCCAGATGCTTGTATGGTATTACTATCCAAAAGTCATCTTTATCTCCGTCATCTGCCCCGAACCCGAAAGCCAACCTTACCCTGGACTCGCGCCCCTCACTGCTCCAAAAGGCAAACTCTACGATACGTTCAACTATGCGCCACAGGCCATGTTCAATACGGACAGTGAGGTTATAGCGGTTTCTCGTTAGTACAGGGGTGGAGGTAACGTTGCGCACTAGTTCGATTGACATGCCTCCGTCTGCAGTGTGAGGTATTGCTGACAAGGTGGATGGTACAGATTAAAAATCATCTCAGGTTTTTGTGGCTTAATGATCCACATTACTTTAACAAAAGTTTCAAAACCTACGGATTTAAAGTAATTATTTTTGGAGCAAATTGTTCTCCATGTATTCTTGCTTTAACAATTAAAAACCACCTAAACTTATTTCAAGAGAACTTAACAGTTCAGTTTTTAAAACAAAATTTTTATGTGGATAACCTTATTGGTTCCACTGTAACTGAAGAGGCATTGCTTGAAATTTACAAAATGTCACAACCCATAATGAAGTAAGGAAATTTTGGACTGAGAGAGTGGGTTTCTAATTCTCCTAAATTAAATGAACAAATAACAAACGACAACAATGGGAACATTGAGCCAAACAATTACACAAAAACACTTGGAATGCTTTGGTTTTTAAAACAGAATTCCGAACACAATGACACTCTTTGCACAAAGAGTTATAACTTAAATCCAAATGCCAATACAAAAAGACAAGTGCTTTCAGAATCATCAAAATTTTTTTACCCCATTGGATTATATTTACCAGCAACCGTAAGATCCAAAATCCTTTTGCAAGACTTATGGGAAAAGAAAATTGAGTGGGATGAACCACTTTCAGTGGAAGACCAACATCACTGGAAAAAATTGGCCACAGACTTAAACAACTTGAATTATTAGCTGTCTCACTGGGAGTCAAAACAGTAGACTTTCTCTCACAAATGCATAAAGAAGTTGACATAACAGACATTTACTTATGGACAGACAGTCAAATTTGTCTAACATGGGTGACCAACACAGATACAACTTCTTGCAAAAACATATTTGTGAAGAACAGACCAACAGAAATCAAAACTGCAAACACATCCCTTGGTATCAAATTTAGGTACATACAAACAAAACAAAATCCTGCAGAGTTTTTGACAAGAGGGATCTTTTACAAACTGTTGAAAGCAAACAAAATTTGGTATGAAGGGCCTGAATGGCTAATATGCGAGGATCTTTGGCCAGTCGAAGTAGTTAACCTCACACTCAACTCTACAACAACTGAAAAGATCACTAAGGACAAACCTATTTTTGACTATAAACATTATTCAGACCTCAATAAACTCTTGAGAATTACAGTCAATTACTGCAAGTTTGTCATTAACTACCTTCTCAAACACTGTCCTCAGAAGGCCCTTTCTAACTTAACAGAAACTGCGACAAAACACTGGCTCAAACACGTACAAGCTTAAGAATTTGACAAGGAGTTGGAGTATCTTAGGTCCAGTAACACATTAAACAAAGGAATGCCTTCACTTGTCATGGATCTAAATCTGTACCTGGATAGAGAAGGTCTGATACGGTGTAAACATAGACTTAACAAGTCAACTTTGACTTACAACTCTAAGCACCCAGTTCTTCTTCCGAGGAGGAATCACTTCACAAATCTCATCATCAGGGATACCCACGACAAAATACACCACATGGGGGTCCCACAAACCCTGACAGAGATGAGAAAAACTTACTGGCTACCAAAGGGTAGAACTGAAACAAAGAAAATTTTAAACACATGCATTCCTTGTAAACGTATCCATTCACGACCCTTTAAGACCCCAAGCCTTCCAGACCTACCTGTGGGACGAGTAACATTTACTCAGCCATTTGAAACCACGGGTATTGACTACACTGGAGCGGTGAATGTGGGTTTTGGAGACAAAATGGATTCAAAGGAATACAAAGTGTACATTGTACTCTTCACGTGTGCTGCAATACGTGCCATAGGTCTAGACATAATAGAAGATCTGACAGCAGAAGCTTTTATTGCTGCTTTCAGACGATTTTGTGCACACAATTCTGTTCCCAAAACTATATGGTCAGACAATTCAGCATTTTTGTGACAGTGAAACAGTACAAACTCATTTAATCAAACACAACATAACCTGGAAGTACATTCCTGTTAATACACCATGGTATGGTTCCAGATGGGAAAGAAAAATACAGACTGTAAAGAACTGCCTTAAAAAGACTATTGGGACCAAACATCTACAGCTTATTGAACTCATGACTATTCTGTCAGAAATTGAAAACGTTATCAACAACAGACCATTAACTTATGTGGGAGATGGTATTAATGAGCCAGAACCTCTCACACCAAACCATCTAATTAAGGGAGAAACAGTAAACATGTCACCAGAATATGAACATAACAGTACAGAGGATCCAGAATGGGTAGTAGGACACAAAGAACTCAATACAAAATACCAGCATTTGACACAAATCAAAACTCAGTTTATAACAAAATGGAGAGAAGAATACTTAACAAGTCTTAGAGAAAGACATAAACAATTAACAAAACAAAATTGAAATGATTCAGTCAAAATTGGGGACATTGTGTTGATATATGACAAGACTCCAAGACAACATTGGTCAATGGGAAAAGTCTTAGAACTCAAAACTGGTGAAGACGAAATTACCAGGGTTGTAAAACTGAAAACAGCAACTGGTGAAACCACCAGAGATATCACTACTATATCCTTTGGAGTGTGGGGTTAAGTCAGAACCATTACCCCAGAGGATGGATAAGGATACTATTGAGGAGGAATCTCTCAATGTACCTGATGTAACTCAGACTAAACCAGAGGCCTCAAAGAAAGACTGTTTTGAAAGCCAGAAAACTTTTACAAGAAAAAATAAAGACTGGTGACTTATAAACCTTACACAAATTGAAGAAAGTTAAAATGTTTAATAACTTTACTTTAATTCCATTAATTTCCTATACCTAAGGGGAGTCAAACTGATTGACATAACTTTAACTAAACTTGAGAAGTTGGTCTCTTGAACTTTTATGTTTAAATAGGTCTTGAGTAACCTTTCTCTTTCTAAGTTCCTACTTTATTCTTTTTAACTCATTTCACATGGTTTAAAACACACTGTTTATTAAAAAATTTAATGTATAACACACAAATTTTTCCATCAACCAGTAAATGGAAAAACTATACATGTTTACAATATGGTATCATATATGGTACCTTTATTTCTTAATTAAATAAGAATTATTAAATTATTGAATTAAATAACTTCAAAATTGCCTCGGGATTGGCGAAATAGCCTATTGGGAATGAAATTAATTACCATACATAGAACCCCATATGTAGGCATTGTGCCTGCATGACAACAAGAAAACCAAATTTATTATTTCGTATTCAACATTTTCTATTGCTGACTCATGAAAATTACATCAAGGGAAGAGTCAACGAACTTTGTAAAATCAGCAGATTTTTAAGCGAACGATTTATATTTTGCGGCATTATGAGCTGCTTATGTTACAGCGATGCTTTAAGCAAGGAAGATGTACTTTATCTTCCTCTAAGTTCTGAGTGAAATCCTCATAATATAAAACCTAATAACTATAAAAAGGATAGGCCTATTCCTTCAGGTATTTAAGTGTACTGAATGCCTATAGCAAATAAACCGAAAGAGATCGTCGCGCCCTACGAACAAAAGCGAGGCCCAACGAAATAATAAGGTGAGGTAATTTCTTTGTTTACCATTAGGCAGCGCAAATACCGAAGGGCCTCGTGTATCCGAAAAGAGTGTCAGCATAAGTTTACCTGCTGACGGCTGCGCTTTGAACTTCCTTGCAACGGATGCTTTCATTGCATGCTCTGTGACAGAAGAGCACAAGCGTCATCGTATGGACGTCTGCTCTCGTCTTTTGGCGCGGTATCATAATGACGGTGAAAACTTTTTGGAGCGCATTATCACTGGAGATGAAACCTGGATCCATCACTATGAACCAGAAAACAAACGACAGAGCATGCAATGGAAGCATCCAACATCCCTCGTTGCAAGGAAGTTCAAAGCGCAGCCGTCAGCAGGTAAAGTTATGCTAACACTGTTTTGGATACACGAGGCCCTATCCTTCAACATTATCTAGAGCGTGGAACTACAGTAACAAGTGCATCGTATTCTGACATGATTCGGAATGAGTTAAAGCAAGCAATTCGCACAAAACGGAGAGGGAGATTGTCGGAAGGTGTTATTCTGTTACACGACAATGCGCGCCCTCATACCGCTGCACAGACTAGAAAATGCCTTCAAGAACTTAAATTTCAAGTTCTCGACCATCCAGCCTACAGTCCAGCTGGCACCTTCGGATTTTTACCTGTTTGGACCACTAAAAGACGCTTTGAGAGGTCAGCGATTCCAAGGCGATGATGACCTGAAGGAGGCGGTGCATGACTGGCTACGCACACAGCCAAAAACATTCTTTTGTGATGGCATTAGGAAGTGTTGGTTTACGTCGTCGTCGTCGTTGGCCTAGGCAAGCTACGGCTTGGGACCGTAGCGCATCTATCCGGTATAGGTTAACCTGGATGATGTAGCCATAAGCACTGCCGCTAGTTAAGTGCCAACCAGTGATTATCTCACTAGCCGTATTGAGTCCGTTAGGCGAAACTACGACAGTACCAAAGGTGGAAAATATAACCTTTGGTTTTCTATTATTTATTTGCAAAATGGACATGGCATTAGATTAAAATAAATATTTGAATATAAATGATTAACTGACAATTGTGATATATAATTAATTATGTTTACATACAATAAAATAATATAGTATACATAAAATTAGTATTAATGTGGTTCACAATTGAATTATAATGGGGTAACTAATTTAAAATGAATTTATACTATTCCGAAATTCAAGACGGTAAAATTAACATTTATCTTGAAACTAAAATAAGAGTATTCACTACACACTCCCCCACCAGAGAGGAAGTTCAAAGAGTTCCGAACGACACAGATTTCCGCTGAACCTTTTTGGTAGCTACTTGTACCTCACTTAAGGTTGATTCCAAAAACGCAGGCTTAAGACGATCGATAGAAACCTTGTCGACCTTGGAACCGCGCTGGATGAGGAATGATTTGCGCGTACGTCGGAGAACTTCATAGGGTCCGTCATATGGACATTGGAGAGGCCGTTTTGGGACAGGTACACGAACGAAAACGTGGGTGCAAGACTGGAGGGCTGGGGAAATAAAGATGTTCTGTTGGCTAGTCAATCGAGGGGGAACAGGCTGAAGGGACTGCATGTGAGAGGAAAGTGTTTGAGCGAATTCCGTAGGATCACATGACTTATCCCCTGCAGTGAAGTAGCCACCCGGTAGCCGCAGTGTTGTTCCATAGACTAGTTCAGCCGCTGTAGTCTTCAGATCACTCTTAAATGCAGAGCGAATACCAAGCAAAACGAGTGGAAGCTTATCCATCCAATGGGAGTCTTCGTGACACATAAGGGATGACTTCAGCTGGCGATGGAAGCGTTCGACGAGGCCGTTAGCTTGCGGATGATACGCACAGGTATGCGCATGTACTGTACCCAACAAGCTGGTAAACTTCTTCCAAAGCGAAGACTCAAATTGGCGACCTTGGTCAGTGATGACTTTTGTCGGCAATCCAAATCTTGATACCCATCCATGAAGAAAGGCTCTTGCAACAGTGTCCGCTTGGATATCAGGAAGTGGGATGGCTTCAGGCCATCTGGAAAAGCGGTCGAGACAGGTGAGCAGATAACGTTGGCCTTGAATCACTGGAAGAGGGCCAACAATGTCTACATGAATTATTTCAAATCGCTGGGATGGGGGCGGAAATGCGTCAAAGGGGGACCTGGTGTGCCTTTGGACTTTGGCACGCTGGCAGGCAAGGCACGTTTTGGTCCAATGTTTGACATCCTTCCGCATCGAGGGCCAAACAAAGCGAGAGGTAACCAGGTGTTGCGAAGCACGGATACCAGGATGGGAGGGCTTATGAAGATCCATGAAGACTGCTTTTCTGTGACATGGAGGGACATAAGGGCGAATAGCAGCTGTTGATACGTCGCAATAGAGGGGCACAGACAATCCTGGCATACTCATTTTCTTGAGGGAAAGTGAGTGAGTGGAGTCTTCTCTGAGCAGTTCTTGTAGTTCCGTATCCTTATCTTGATCCTGTGCAATAGCATTCCACAGTGTAGAGCTGAGGGTAACAGAAGTAATCTCTATTCTTGAAAGTGCATCCGCTGGAGTGTTCAAGACACCTTTGATGTGGCGGATATCTGTGGTAAATTGCGAGATATAATCGAGTTGCCTGATGACTCTGGGAGAGTGGTTACAGCTGTTTTTATTGAAGACAGTGATCAAAGGTTTGTGGTCGGTAAAAACACAAAACTCTCGGCCTTCAAGGAAATGTTGAAAATACTTCACGTTTAAGTAAATAGCAAGAAGTTCACGTCCGAAAGCACTATAACGCGTTTGGGCTGGCTGCAGCTTTTTCGAGTAAAACGCGATGGGTGCTTGTTGACCGTTAATGGTTTGTTCCAACACCCCACCGATCGCAACATCTGAGGCATCGACCGTCAGAGTTAGGGGGGCATCACTGATAGGAAATGACAGAGACAATGCACTATTGATAGCATTTTTGGCATTGTCGAACGCCTGTAAACTATCGCTACACCATAACAATTTCGTTACCTTGCGTTTGTGTGTGATCATAGCGTGTAGAGGAGCAAGAACACTAGCACAGTTTTTAATGAACTTGTGGTAATAATTTACCAAACCTAGAAACCGACGTAACTCACGCTGATTACTTGGCATAGGGTAATTTTTTATCACTTCACACTTGTCCTGAAGGGGGTAATTCCGTGCTGCGAAATCGTGTGACCAAGAAATTCCAAGGTTGGCTGTGCAAACACACACTTAGATGCATTAATAGTAACACCGTATTGTTCTAAGCGTTGAAAAAGGAGTGAAAGATGTTCCTTATGTTCCTCTTTCGTTGAGCTGGCCACAAGCAAATCATCGATGTAGGCATAAACAAAGTCTAAGCCTCTGGTGACCTCATCTATAAACCTCTGAAAGGTTTGCGCAGCATTCCGTAGCCCGAACGGCATCTTCAAAAATTCGAATAACCCAAATGGTGTACAAACTGCAGTCTTGGGAATATCCGAAGGCTCTACGGGAATGTGGTGGAAAGCCTTAACGAGATCTATTTTACTGAAGATAGATTTGCCGTGGAGAAGAGAAGTAAAGTCTTGGACATTTGGTACCGGATATCGGTCCGGGATGGTTGTCGAATTCAAAAATCGGTAATCCCCACATGGTCTCCAGTCTCCTGACTTCTTCTGGACCAGGTGTAGGGGAGAGGACCAAGCTTTTGGAAGGTCTTATTATCCCAAGATCCAGCATAAGCTGGAATTCCGATTTGGCAGCTTTCAGTTTGTCCGGGGCAAGACGTCTGGGTTGTGCAAACACAGGGGGACCTTTTGTTGTAATGTGATGGGTAATGGTGTGCTTAATGGTATCACCCATCTGCATCGGTTGAAGAATTCCTGGATATCGCTGGAAAAGGCACTGGTACATGGAATTAGGGGAACGAGGGAAAGTGCAGAGTTCGAGGCGTCCGGAAGGGCAACCTGTTTGGCAAGAACAGAAAGCAGTGTGGCCTGGTCGCATAAGCGTCGCTTGTCAAGATCCACCAGGAGTTTGAAATGCTGGAGGAAGTCAGCGCCGATTATGGGATGCCGCACTTGAGCACAGATGAAAATCCACTTGAAGGATCGGTGAAGGCCCAAGTTTAGTTCACGCGACTGAGTACCGTACGTGGGTATGCGTGAACCGTTAGCAGCGTATAGAGGCGGAGATTCCGAGTGCGTATGACCAGATTTTTGAGGGAATACACTGACTGACGCTCCGGTATCGACCAAGAAATTGATACCAGAGTTCCTGTCCTTTATGAATAACAGGTTGGCAGTGCGAGTACTAGACGCCATTAGGACTCGCTGCTGGGGTTTTCCGACGAAAAATTGCAAGGGGAGATGCACTTCCTAGCCTTCTTTCCAAATTTGGCGTGGTAGAAGCAGATCTTCCCGGAACTCGAACGATGCCTCTTCGTAAATCTTGACCGAGAATGGCTTCTTTGCCGTTGATTTTGTAGCAGAGAACAAACGTGGATGAGTTGTTGACTTAACTCTTTCACTTTCAACTCCAGTTCCGATTGTGTGTTCACGTTGTTGACCGGAGCTGTGTCAATCTCCACTACTTTGTCGGCAGTTTCTGCTAGTTTATCAACTGGAGTAGCAGGATCCATAGTGGCCAAGACACGCTGAGCTGATGGAGGAAGTTTCTGCAAGAACAACTGTCTAAAGATGTCCTTATCGAAGGTTTGTGCGCGTTCGCCTAGAGCGCACTGCATAGCCCTCAGCATTTGAGTGGGCTTACGGTCTCCAAGTTCTTCTTTTGAGATTAACTGATGTAGTTTCTCACGCTCGGAGACAGTGGTGCGGCGCAGGATGGCAGACTTCAGATCGTTGTACGGGTCCTCACTCGTGGAAGGAGATACGATGACGTCACGGACTTCAGAGATGATGCTCGCTGGAGAGGACAAAACATGATCGTATTTCGTCCTGCTAGTGGTGATCCTTCCCAAGTTGAATTGTGATTCCACTTGGTGGAACCAAATAAATGGATCACCCGGCCAGAAGACGGGGAGCTTTACGCTCAAGTGGGAGATGGCACCAGCGTCGTCAGGCATCTTCTCCTATGCTTGCTAACGTACAAGCAAGACGACAAGTTCCCAACGAAGGAGTGGAGGTTGAGACGAGCGCAGGCACAGAGCGCACGGGCAGGGGTGAGGGGCAGAGGGCACGAGCGACATTACAGTCTGGTCCTAGTCGCTCGGGTGAAGGGGGTGATGGGCACGAACGACGTACAGTCTGGTCCTAGTCGTTCGGGTGAAGGGGGTGATGGGCACGAACGACATTACAGTCTAGTCCTAGTCGTTCGGGTGAAGGGGTAATCCAGCTCCGGGGTCATCAATTGTTGGTTTACGTCGTCGTCGTCGTTGGCCTAGGCAAGCTACGGCTTGGGACCGTAGCGCATCTATCCGGTATAGGTTAACCTGGATGATGTAGCCATAAGCACTGCCGCTAGTTAAGTGCCAACCAGTGATTATCTCACTAGCCGTATTGAGTCCGTTAGGCGAAACTACGACAGTACCAAAGGTGGAAAATATAACCTTTGGTTTTCTATTATTTATTTGCAAAATGGACATGGCATTAGATTAAAATAAATATTTGAATATAAATGATTAACTGACAATTGTGATATATAATTAATTATGTTTACATACAATAAAATAATATAGTATACATAAAATTAGTATTAATGTGGTTCACAATTGAATTATAATGGGGTAACTAATTTAAAATGAATTTATACTATTCCGAAATTCAAGACGGTAAAATTAACATTTATCTTGAAACTAAAATAAGAGTATTCACTACAGAAGCTTGTAGATCGCTGGACTAAGTGTATTGAGAAACAGGGAGACTATGTTGAGAAGTGATGTGTTTATAATGTATCAGATGTGAAAATAAAATTGTGAAAATAAAAAGTGCGGATACTTATTGAATTACCCTCGTAGATTTTTATGCTGATTTCAGAAATGTAAGTCTTTTTTTGAGGAAATGAGCGGTTCAAAAGTTAGGTTAGGTTAACCGAATGCCCGGTTAGGTCAACTGAATGCCCGGTTAGGTCAACTGAATGCTCGATTAGGTTAATGGAATACCCGGTTAGGTCAACTGTATGCCCTTGACGATTGGTTAGGTTAAGTTGTGATATTTTCGTGAAAACTAACGAAAATATCACGACTTAACCTAACCAATCATCAAGGGCGTACAGTTGACCTAACCGGGCATTCAGTTGACGTAACGGGGCATTCAGTTAACCTAACCGGGTATTTAGTTGACCTAACCAGGCATTCAATTAATTTAACCGGGCAAAAAAATAACGGTCGAAATCTATTCACACAAATACTTAGTGACATAAGCCAATATTACTAAAGAATACAATAATTCTTGTATTAGTTTTCAGTTGTATTGTTATAGTTTTTGACATAATACAAAATTACAATAACAAACATAACATTTGAACCGTTCATTTCTCGTAAAAAAGACTGTAAATATGCGCAAATAGCCCCACCTCGATTTTTGTTACGAAAGTTAGTTAACAGGGTGTGTTTTCATGTGCTTTCCTCAGAAATGCCACTCATTTGCCCCGCATTTAATTGAAATTATGAAAAAAATCGTTTTTTTTGTGTCGTTTTATTTTCAAGTAAACACGGGGCAAATGAGTAACATTTCTGAATAAAGCACATGAAAACACACCCTAATAACTAAATTTCGCTACCGTTATTGCTAACCTAACCTAACCTAAATGACCTAACTTAACCTAACCTAACCTAAATGAAGAGATTTCGAAAAAAAAAATTGTTAAACTAACGAAAATATCATGACTTAACCTAACCAATCGTCAATGGTGTACAGTTGACCTAACCGGGCATTCAGTTGACCTAACCGGGCCTTCAGTTGACCTAATTTTGATATACTGTACCTAACCAATCATCATACTACCGAATGCTAACATAAAAAATTATGAACTCGACGTGGGGCTATTTTGCGGCGCTAACTGTAGGTATTGTTCACAGTAGGATTGAGAAAAATGTTTTCGGAGGAAAACGCTTATGAAAGCGAGATTAACACTTGTCGGAATGTGTGATTTCGCTAGCCACGTGCCCTTGAAGAGAGATATTGAGCCCGTAAATTTGCACGGAAACAAACTCTTCTGCTTGTTTTTTGGAAATTTGCGTTTACACACGAAAACGTCTCGGTCACTACGGAAATAAATGGTCTGGGAAACTCTGGACAGTTTCGCGTATGAGGAACGACACCGTGTTCTTGAAAAATGTGAACCGCTCGTGAATCGTCTCCTAAAATTTTCAACACTTGAACGTAGCCTAGGTCACAACTTTCATAAATCTCACTGCACATGTTTACGCCGCAAAAATTAAAAAAAGAAAAAAAGACCTCAGCTGTATCAAAGGCCGAGGTTTTTCCGTGACTAAACAGTCGGGGAAAAAAACTTGATAAGTTCTTTAAGATTCCTAATTAGCTGTCATTGGTTCGCGTGGTTGTTTTTGAGTGTTTAATAGCCTACTATTGGTTAAAAAAAGGTGCACTGTGATTGGTCGTCCACACATTTCCAGAAAATTGTCTGAGAGCGAGGATGTCTTATGCCTGCTGGCAGGTCGCGAAACAAAAAAATGGTTAAAACTTAAAAAAATCAATAACTTCGTTAATTTTGAATTACGGGAGTCTGGCTTTCAACAAATTTATGAACTCGAGGTGGGGCTATTTACTGCATATTAACCAAAAAGACTTACATTTTTTAAATCAGCGTAAAAATCTACATTAAATATCTTATTTTCAAGAAAATCAGAAACAGTAAATGAAACGGAAAAGATTCGGCTAACATATTAAGAAAAACACTATTACGATATTTCTAATCCAGCTTCTTTCGGCGGTGTTCAAATACTGTACAGAGGTGTCTATACTGAGGGCTAAGAGAAAAAAGGTGTTGAGAAAGTTTTGCGTGAGCAGGACACCTATTCACTTCATAAGCCTGGGAGGAGAAGGTTTAAAAGTGATAAGACAAAAGCCGCTTCGACTGATTCTATTTGGCAGGCTGATTTGACCGACATGCAGAGGTATTCGGTGTATAATGATGGACACCACTAAATCCTGTTTATAATCGATGTAGACACTTGTGGCTAATACCTCTTAAAAATAAATCGCCTGAAACAGTAGCTAAGGCCGCAAAAACAATGATGCTAAAGGAAAACAGGATCCCCGGTTATTTCTGTACAGATTTAAGGAAAGAATTTATAGGTCGAGCTTTTCAGAATATTTTGGCAGAATTTAATATCAGTTATTACACATCTAATTCTGTGCATAAGGCATCTTTAGCCAAAAGAATGCAACGTACCATAAAGGAACGCATGCATCCTTATTTTACATAAAAAAATAAGTACAGATACATGGGCATTCTGGAACTGTTGCCATCACCCTACAACTGTTCACACCACCGGATGATTGTACATCCCCTAGAGAGGTTTTAAAAAGAGGTACGCATGCAGAACCTGAGGTGAGAAAAGATAGGCTCAGAGCGTAACCGCTGCCAGAACGTTTGAAAATCAATGATCATGCAAAACTCTCACGTTCAGGGAATAAATTCACAAAAGGATTTGAGCAAGGTTGGATTCAGGAAATTTTTAAAGTTAGAGCTGTAAAGCCTAAAGCCAAAGTGATGATGTTTTACGCTGAAGATTTGAATGGCAAAGAAATTGAGGGCGGCTTTTATGGCAAGGAGCTGCAGAAGGTAACATTTAATTTAGGAAAGAAGGTGTTTAAAATTGAGAAAGTGAAGTGGGTAGGATACTCGGAAAGCTTCAACTCCTATATAAAAGTTGGCCCAATAACACTGGTCTACAGCCAAAATGCTTCGGAAATAAAAGCAGTTAATCTTTACTAATTTTGGATCACTGAATACGAAAATGATGCCTAAAATTGCCAATTGGCTCTATTTATAAAGATATCAGGTAACCCTGCACCCTACTAACTGGACTGCATCTGTCGCGTAATATGTAGACGCCTGTGACACATCGACGCATTGACTCTACTGCGCATGCGCGTAGTTATATTTTTTATTTTAATAAATTAATGTAAATATATACATATATATACAATAAAATGTAATTTTAAATTTATCTATTACATTATGTATTTGTAAATTATTTATTAAATAATAGATTGGATCATTTTAACATATTGCTTCCAATAATGTTTTTGATATTAATATAAATGGAATACTAACCTAACTTAACCTTACCTAATTTAAAATTATTAAAATGCAATGTAATTACATTAATTTATTAAAATACAAAAAATATAACTACGCGCATGCGCAGTAGAGTCAAGGCGTCGATGTGTCACAGGCGTCTACATATTACGCCACAGTATCAGTTCATTCGCGGAAGTCATACAATGCACCCTTGTCAAACTCTTTTTTGTGTTTGCTTTTGAAACTGAATTTTTTCAGCCTAATTTGAACAAAGATGCCTCGTAATTGCGTGAACAGTGTAGATAATTTCTGTTATATTTGTGGAGAATTGACTTTTGCATCACAAAAGCGTGCTATAACCGCCGTGATTAGGAAAGCCTATCACCTTCATTTTGGCTGTAAGATTGGAGATCAGGACAAGAGCTGGGCCCTACACATATGCTGCAATACTTGTGCAACAAACCTTCGCCAGTGGTTAAATCGGAAAAGAAAATCTATGCCTTTTGCAGTGCCAATGGTGTGGAGGGAACCAACATATCATGTAAGCAATTGTTACTTCTGCATGGTGCCTTCAGTCAAGAAAGGTATTTGCAAGAAGAAAAAATGGATTTTACAATATCCGAATATACCCTCTGCTAAACGCCCAGTACCTCACGGCGAAGGACTACCCGTTCCTGAGCCCCCACACTCATTCTCCCTGGAGTCAGAAGAAGAGGAGAATGCAGGAACCTGCGAAACTTGTGAGCCTTCAACTTCACAAGACCTTGAATTTGTCTATAACTTGACATCTTCTAAACCGCACATGATAACTCCGAATGAATTAAACGACCTAATCAGAGATTTAGAACTGCCAAAGAGTTAGGCAGAGCTGTTGGGCTCCAGATTGCAGCAGTGGAATCTCTTCGCTAAAAATGTTAGAGTGTGTAAGTTTCGTGACCGTCAAAAAGATTTTGTCCCATTCTTCATCATGGAAGGTGACCTTGTAGCTTGCAACGACATCGGTGGTCTGATGGCAGCTCTCAACATTATTCACAATCCTGATGAGTGGGGACTGTTCATTGATTCATCGAAGTTGAGTCTAAAAGCTGTTTTGTTGCATGTTGGCAACGTATTGCCATCAATTCCAGTTGGTCATGCAGTCCATATGAAGGAAACATATGACAACATGAAGCAACTTTTGAACTGCATAAACTATGACAAACATCAGTGGCAGGTTTGTGGTGACTTGAAAGTTGTTGCTATCGTGCTTGGACTGCAGCCGGGCTACACTAAGTATTGCTGTTTTCTGTGTGAATGGGATAGTCGGGCTAGGAATTCTCATTACATCAAAAAGGATTGGCCACTCCGACACTCATTGGAACTTGGAACAAAAAATGTTCAGTATCCTCCACTTGTAGAATCGAGCAAGATTTTGTTACCACCCTTACACATCAAACTGGGCGTCATGAAAAATTTTGTTAAGGCTATGGATAAAACGGGGGCAGCTTTTAAATACCTCGGTGGTAAATTCTCAAAGCTCAGTGAAGCAAAAATCAAGGAGGGTGTATTTGTTGGTCCACAGATCCGCGAGCTTCTTAGAGATGAGGAGTTCGACCGTATCCTAGGTGGTGAGGAGAAGACAGCGTGGAATGCTTTCCGGTTAGTAGCAACCAATTTTCTCTGAAATACCAAAGCTGACAATTACAGGGAGCTGGTGGAAAACCTGCTGTTGTCCTATCAAAAAATGGGCTGCAATATATCTTTAAAGATACATTTCCTCCATTCGCACCTGGAATTTTTTCCTGCTAACTGCGGAGCAGTCAGCGATGAACATGGTGAACATTTCCACCAGGATATCTCAGCGATGGAGAAACGCTACCAGGGGAAATGGAGTCCATCATTGTTAGTAGACTACTGGTGGACAATAACAAGAGATGCTCCAGAAGTTGAATACAAGAGACAAGCAAAGAAGCGACGGGTTGAATCAATATAAGTGACTGCATTATACAGGTATGTTATTAATATATGGCATACATATACGCAAAATGTGTAACTTAAATTTTCTTGGAAACTGTAGCCAATCGACTGTTTTTATGGTCATATTCGTTTTCAGCACCCCAAAATCCATAATAGGAAACACATTTTATCTC
Source organism: Bathynomus jamesi (assembly GCA_023014485.1). Classification (NCBI taxonomy): domain Eukaryota; kingdom Metazoa; phylum Arthropoda; class Malacostraca; order Isopoda; family Cirolanidae; genus Bathynomus; species Bathynomus jamesi. The sequence continues at coordinate 246,706 of JAJOZX010001905.1, read as the reverse complement.
CGAAGCACAAGCTTTTTCAAAATTTGTAGATCAGTGTAATGAAACTTAAATAGTATATACCAGCGGTAGCAAACCTTTTTACAGTCGCGTGCCAAAAAAAAACCATGTAAACCATAAAAGAAAAAAATTCGCGTGCCCACCAGAGTTTATAGATATTACATCAGATTATAAACATTAAGCCTTCTATTTTATACTTATTTATTGATAACAATTTCTATGAATGTATAAAACCCACAAATCTGATCGCGTGCCATAGGCCTATCGAAATGGAGTGTGAATCATACGAGACTGGGTTTTGTGAATTTCAGTTGACCAGCAAACTTTTAAGTATTGAGAAGAAAGAAACCGTTTTTATGATTCTTAGAAGACGTGATGAATGTAAAAAATTAGGTGTAACATTAAATGATACCACGCGTACTACCATGCGTACTACCATGTAGTACTGTACGGGGGCGAGCAGTACTTAACTACAGAAGTAACACTAGGTCCGGGGCATTATGACACAACCGAGGGTATTGTGCAAAATTTTACTTGATGGCAGATACGGCCAAGCGTTCCAAAGAGACATTTTTCACGAGCTGTCGTGTGATCTACTCCCACGCCTATGTGTTATATTTACAATGAAATTGTGGGACATCAAATTGTTGGGGATAGCCAGGTACGATTGTTACGTGTCGCTGACATTCCCAATCATAGTGGAGAGAGTTTGAGTATTACATATGATAAGCCTCATTATGTCAAAGTCGCATCTAACCTACTATGCAGTACTGTATTCAAATATATATAAGAATGGTTGAAGGTCAAAACTATCCATTTGGTTATGGGAGCCTGACAGTGAAGCTTCACTTCCGACGTGTTGCGAAAGAATGATGCAAAGACCATTTTCACTCTACCGCAGTGTAAGGTACCAGCATGAAAACGACATTGGCACCATTTTTTCATCTATACTGCGGACGGCTGTCCCTTACTGAAGAGTGGGGCCAAATATCTTGGTCGGAACGCCTTACAATCAGGGCTTAATACGGTTGAAGATATAATGGCGGGGACTAAGCTTACAGAAGCTTTCAAAAAACATTTACGACTTACACGGGACGAAATTGTCAAAGATGCGAAAAGAAAAATGCGCGGCAGAGGAAATAAAAAGAAAACGGTGAAAAAGTGTTGTACGGAAAAAGAAAAATAAGAGGGCACCAAATCGAGGTGTTAAACGTAAAAGGCAATCAAAAAAGATAAGTTCAAAGCGCTTGAGACCGATGGTTGACCACTTTTTTAACTTATTTAAACTAAGCCTGTGAAAATTAGCTCTCATATTCGAATGAGCAATTGATGTGAGAGGTAACATTATTATTCCATCGTCATGGCCCGTTTCATGCACCCACACAGCAGCGAGTGTTGCAAATCTGAGATACCCCTCTTTGATCTTCCACCTACGCAAACATTCTGAAACATTTCACAAGCCAGGTCCGACAAACAAGACAATCCGTGATTTGCTTAATAAATTTAAAAGAACGGGATCTGTTCATGATGAGTCAAGTTCTGGACGTCCAAGTGTCTCTGAGCATGCTGCAAATGCGGTACGTAATGTTATCGATGAACATCCAAGCATGTCAATTCGCACCACATCACGTAGACTCGGGATATCCAAATCAACTGTCCACAAAATTTTGAAATTGACGTTGAAGAAGAGAAGTTATCACATTCAGGTGTTTCATGACTTACATGAAGAGGATTATCCAAAGCGAAGTGCAATGTGTGCCGATCTTGTTGAACACATTCAGAATAAAAATTTAATGGACCACATTCTCTTCGGTGATGAAGCAACTTTCCACACGTGTGGAAAGGTTAATCGCCATAATTGCCGCATATGGGCTAATAAAAAGCCAGTTGATTTTTATCAACATGAATGAGATTCTCCTAAAGTTACTGACTGATTAGGTATGACCAAATATAAGATTTATGGGCCCTTTTTCTTTGCTGAAGCTACAGTTACTGGGCTTATTTATCTGGACATGCTTCAGCAATTCCTGGAACCCCAGTTTCATTCATATGGCATTTTAAATACCGTCGTCTTCCAGCAAGTTGGGGCACCTTGTCATTACGAAAACATTGTTCTGGAGTACCGAAATGAACGATTTCCAAATCGGTGGATCGGATGTGGAGGCAACAGGCCCAGGGCGGCTGGATCTCCTGACCTAACGCTCTTGGGTTTCATTGCATGGGGCTTTATCAACTCAAACGTCTATCAAACAAGGGTTACAGATCGGCAAGATTTACGTGCTCGTATCGTAATAGCAGTTACAAAAATAACCCCTGTCATGCTCCAAAATGTGTTCTGCAATGCTGCTGACAGATTCGAACTCTGTAGAGATACTGATGATGCTCATGTAGAATCATATGCTTAAGTATTCATTAAATGTATGTCTTCTATTATATTGTTATTGAATTTTACCCTTTTTGCGACGTTTTCACTGAAATAGATAGGGACTTTATAAACACCCTGTATTTTCCCCCACCTTTTTTTTCTTTCCAAGTTTCCTTGTAAGTTCCAGAAATTTTGTACAAAAGTAGTTACATACGTTTCTCACAAGTTTTTATTTTTCCACATAGTCTCCATCCTTTTCTACAGCTTTCCACCACCTCGAAACAAGGGCCTTTATTCCTTGCTGGTAAAAGTCCGCTGGGTTCCGCTGGAGACACCCTTAACCTCCTCAACAACCTCATTTTCACTCTGAAACTTTCTTCCACGAATAGCATCCTTCATTGGCCCAAACAAATGGAAGTCTGAAGGTGCCAGATCCAGGCTGTATGGAGGGTGGGGTAACACAGTCAAATGCATTTTTGTAATGGCCTCTCTTGTTTGAAACTGTTGTATGGTCTTGCGTTATCTTGCAAAAGAAGGACGTCTTCCAGTTTTCTCTCCAGTCGAACTCGCTTTATACGTCTCTGGAGTCTCTGTAGGGTAGCAATACAGGTATGCCTCATTTTACGACGCTTCATTTTACGTTGTTTCAGAATAGCGCCAGTTTGCAAATTCAACCTTAAAAAAATTAAAAATACAAAAAAAAATACAAAGAAAATACGGCGCGACGCGACCCGCAACACAGCAGTCTTTTGTTCACTTACTGCTCATCGGCTTAGTGTTTAATGTTGACGAGACGGGCTTGTATTGGAAAAAGATGCCTAATCGCACCTACATCGCCTGTGAAGAACGTTCTGCACCTGGTTTTAAGGCAGCAAAAGATCGACTAACTTTACTTCTGGGTGGTAATGCATCAGGGACTTTCAAGTTAAAGCCGATGTTGGTGTACCATTCAGAGACACCTCGAGTCATGAAGGGCATTGTTAAGACTCGGCTTCCTGTTTACTGGCGCTCGAACAAGAAGGCTTGGGTGACACAAACAGTCTTCAGTGAATGGTACACCTCCTACTTTTGTCCTCAGGTGGCGCAGTTCTGTGCTGCAAACAACCTTCCAAACAATGTGATGTTAGTCCTTGATAATGCCCCAGGCCATCCTCCAAACTTCCAAGATATTCACAACGAAAATCTTAATGTAAAAGTTGTTTATTTGCCGCCTAATACCACCTCGCTTTTGCAGCCAATGGACTAGGGTGTCGTTGCTACATTCAAGGCGTATTACCTACGCACAACCTTCAGGGGAATTGTCGAGGCAGTGCAGGCATCTGATTCTGCGTCGGTGAGGGACTACTGGAAGTCCTACAATATCCTGAAGGGGATTTCAAACATTGCTGCAGCCTGGGATAAAGTTTCGCAGTCCTGCATGCATGGCGTCTGGCGTAAGTTGTGGCCTGATTGCAGTTCCGACTTTCCTGGATCTGAGCCTGTTGAACGAGTGAATGATGACGTCACCAGGATGGCAAAAGATGTTGGACTTGACAACGTCGAGGAGGAGGATATTGGTGAGCTGCTGCAGAGTCATTAATAAAGAGGGGGTCACTTTTTGTCATGTAGGAACCTATCTCATTTAAATACATTATAATTCCTCCTCATTTTGCGCCGCTTCAGCTAACGCCGGTGTTTCCTTGGAACGTAACTCCGGCGTAAAATGAGGCATACCTATATGCCTCTAAGTTGATTGTTTGTCCTTTCTTCATAATGTCCACCAGAATCACCCCTTTCATGTCCCAAAAGATGGTGGCCATAACCTTTCGTGCAGAGGGAGCCATTTTGAACTTTTTTTTGCGTGGGGAGTCTGCGTGATACCACTCCATGGATTGGCGTTTTGTTTCAGGTTCAAAGTGGTGTGCCCATGTCTCATCTTCAGTCACAATTCGTGAAAGGAAGTAATCCCCTTCTGTCTCGTATCGAACCAACGACTCAGAAGCAATTTCTTTTCTTTGGGCGTTGTGATATTCAGTCAGTTGGCGAGGAACAAACCGTGAACACACTTTTGAGTATCCCAGTTGCTGAATTATCGTATTCACACTTCCACCACTAATTCCTAGCTCCAGTGATAGCTCCTTGTATGTGACGCGCCGATTTGATCGAATGATGTTAGCACATTCCACAGTGTAAGATGTCACAGCCGATGCCGGGCGACCGCTGCGTGGCACATCATCGAGGCTGGCTCTCACTCTGTCCGATGATCTCACACGTTTAAGACCAGCGTAAATCGAATCAGTATTTGATTTATGTAGCGCAGAAACTAATGATAAACTTGTGTGTGACGAAATAGCTGACATGTTTCCGTTTGTAACCAAAAACACTCGATGTATTGTGTGAAATATGATATACTGTGTGTATGTATATATATATATATATATATATATATATATATATATATAACATTCATATTCCCCAAGACTGAAACAACCCTGTACTGTAATTACTTTAAAGTGTATTGGTAATTAAAAATTGTATAAATTTGTATAAATTTGTATAGCAAATAAAAACTGCGCCGCAATTAGTTAATTTTAACTATACAAAAAATCTTACATAGGATTTTGTATTACAGTATATATATATATATATACAGTGGACAACGCTCAATAGAATCACTGATAATAAAATCACCCGCATTATGGAATCATATTGGCTGGGACCGATTCATAACTATCTAAACCTGACAAAATTACCCGTTTATTAGAATCACTAAGCTTACATAAGCTTTCAAAAAACATTTACGACTTACACGAGACGAAATTGTCAAAGATGCGAAAAGAAAAATGCGCGGCAGGCAGAGGAAATAAAAAGAAAACGGTGAAAAAGTGCGTTGTACGGAAAAAGAAAAATAAGAGGGCACCAAATCAAGGTGTTAAACATAAAAGGCAATCAAAAAAGATAAGTTCAAAGCGCTTGAGACCGATGGTTGACCACTTTTTTAACTTATTTAAACTAAGCCTGTGAAAATTAACTCTCATATTCGAATGAGCAATTGATGCAAGAGGTAACATTATTATTCCATCGTCATGGCCCGTTTCATGCACCCACACAGCAGCGAGTGTTGCAAATCTGAGATACCCCTCTTTGATCTTCCACCTACGCAAACATACTGTATCACAAATTGTATACTCTCTTTCTAAAACAGCTTCTAAGAGGTTAGGTGTACTGTACCTCCTCCGCGGTTTCTTCACCCCCACTCAGATGCTGTCTCTGCACATGGGTCTTCTTCTCCCCTGTATGGAGTATGCTTCTCATGTGTGGGATGGTTCAACCCACACAGCCGCACTTAACCGGATGGAATCAAAGGCTTTTCGTCTGATCAATTCCCCTCCTCTTACTGATTGTCCTCAATCTCTTTCTCTTCGCCGCAATGATGCCTCAATCTCTCTTTACTATCGTTATCATAACGGACATTGCTCTTCTGAATAAAAAAAACAACTGAAAACTGAAAATGAAATTCCGTGACATAACAGGTCCTAGCCTGTCTGCGAGTGGTACCCTATTGTATAAGGGTGGCGCAGCCGAGGTTTTTACATGCCTCCCAACGGCATGGAGAAAGATGACTGGGAAGCCTAGCTCGAAATAGACCGGTCACAGATGGTGACATTATCGCGGAAGTCGTAACAGAATTCGCGCCAGTAGAAGTGGAGGAGGAAAAAGAAACGGAGGAAGAAGAGGTCGTCATCCCATCCAGCAAGGAGATGATAGCTGCAGCGCGTACGCTACGAAATGCAATGATGTTTCGTGGGTAGGAGGACATCAGGTTTCTGCAAAAAATTGAGTCGGAGGCTCACATAGTTGCTAGCAATTCGATGTGCCATGTCACGATCAAAGGACTCTTTAAGGATTGACGTTCTGTTCATTTTTGGCTGACTTGTGACGTTTGTAACTACTTGCTTGTCGCATATATTGCCTAACTACTTGTTTTGCTGTTTGCAATAAAATGCAATTACAAGACGTGTTTCTACTTCCTGGTTTGACTATTCGTAATAAAATGCAATTACAAGACGTTTTTCTGAGATCAAAAGAGGGGCCCCGCTTATTAGAAACAAAAGCTGTTGTCCCGATGTGATTCTATTAGGTGGGGTCCACTGTATATATTGTTACATATGGGAATATGATAATGAAAGTGATTACTTAATCAAAGGCTAATTTAACCAGTAAATAAATTGTTCATGAAAACAAAGTGAGCGAATCGAAATGGCGGCTCCGTTTTTTTTCGTTTGCGGAAGGACGATTTATAAATTCTTAAGTATATGAAATTCAAAAACACATGCATGTTAAATACTCATGTAATTTAGGGAAAAAGACATGAACTCAATTGTTTATTTAATTCTGAATATGTTCGGATAAAAGTACTGTATACAGTAGGGTGGCTGTATAGACATAATCTTCAAAAAGTTAAGTTCGGAACCCGTAATGTTGTTCTTGTTTCCTAAAAAACTCAGAATACCAATTTGTATACAAATCGGAAATGTTTTAGAGGTGCCGCAAGAGTCAAGAAGATTTTAGTTTACAGTCTTTTTTGAGTTTAGCTTCAGGTCCCCCTCACCCATAAGGGTGAGTATTATCCTCTCAATGGAGGGGGGTTTCATTGGTGTTAGCAACTCATTGTCGCCTGGGTGAACTTTGGAGACCTTCAACTAATGTTTTCTTTCCTTTCTTGCATATGGGAATGTCTTACGATGTTCCTCAACGACCTAAAGCAAAAACTGTGTCTGTTCCCCATTTCTCGTTGCAGAGGCGTTTAAGTCCTTTATTAATGCTACTCCCCTTTCTGCTATATCTTTGACAGCCTTCATGTTTTTAAGAATCTAGGAAGTGTTTTGATAATCTGGAATCTGTTCCCATTGAGCTGGGTTTACAGAAGTTAGAAAGTCATCTTCCAACCCTAAAATTGAGAAGAGTTGTCGAGAGTTTGCTGTGACAAATGATGACAGCTCTTTTCCTTCAGCAATCGTTGGACAAATTCTATGTGGAGGGCATTTATCACCTTCATTTTTTAGAGCTGCGGCCATCAATCTCTTCATTTCTAAAGGTACAAGATCATCAAAGAAAGAGAGACCAATCAGACGTTCAGTTAAATACCACAAATGATTACCGAATGCCTTGCCTGCAGATTTGAAGACGACAGTGTCTGGGTAAGTTTTTAATTGCTAAAGGAGCTCAAGGTCATTTGTAGGAGCTAAAATTGCTTGGGGGCATTGGAATAAATTACGTTTGCTAGCCAACGTGCACAATGTTAGAGCACCTGGTTGCATCAGTCTTCTTCCTCGTGGGGGGTACTTCTCCCAGAAACAACAATGTTAATTCTAAGGTTTCTCGATAATCATCTCTTGGTTGACGTTCTTCTAGGTTAGTTTTACACAATTCAATTATTTCCTTCCATTCAGATATGTCTAAGGTCACTTCTTTATCACCAATCACTGGTTCAAGCTTACTCTTATCAATGTTATTCCATTCTTGCTGTAATCGATTAAATAAAGCAATATCAGGTCCTGATGAGGAAACAAAAGGGACGCCAAATACATTTCCAACTATAATCTCATGGATATGATGACGAAAGGCTAGGTGCAGAAGATTTTTGTCCAACATTTGTTCAATCAGAATACAGGCACCTCCTCTCTTTCCAGTATTACTTGCCGTGGTACCAAACGACATATCTTTAATCTGGTTGGTTAAATTCCATTCTTTTACAGTTTCAACAACAGCCTTTGCAATTGCTTTTGCACTTTCGGAGGTAAGTTTTGGCACTGCAAGAAGCTTGCCGATATCTTTACCAGTCACTACCATAGGCAAATGACCGACGGACGTTTTTCCTGTGATATCAGGTAGCATTTTTCCATCCCAGTGAACTACTAGGGGGGTTTCTGGAGCAAAGTGTTCAATGATATTAGCTGAAGTTTCTTTTCTAATTTTCATCCTTTTAGTGCGAATAGAATCTTTATTGATCGATAGTGACTCTACATCATATCCTAAATTTTTGCCGTAGCAGGAACGATATGAACTGTTGCTCGGTTGCTGGTCTTTGTACGGTCTAGAGCTTGCCCTAATTCAGGAGTCATTATGTTTTGAGGTCTTGCTTTCTTCAATTGTGGTTGGGTGTCACTCTGAGAAGCGCTTTTTAATTTTTGAGATGTACTATTTTCCGAATGGATCGACTCGTTATTACTGCTGGTACTTGAATCTATTGTTCCAACTTTGCTTAGTTGTTGTATTTCTTTTTCATGCTTTCTCTTGCGGCTAATAAAATTTTACGCTCTAATTATCTTATTTCTTTCTTTGATTGTTGTCACTTTATCACTTTATCACTTTACCTTTCCTTCCACTGCGCTGAGCAATAAGAAATTTCTTATATTCTTCTATTTCCATCATAGACAGAGCATGCTCGTGTGCAATGTCAAATAGTTCATTGAGTCGTGATGTGAAGTGGTTTCATTGGAAATTTGCTTTTGAGATCGACGAGACTTACATTTTAGTAATGCTTTCCATTCAGAATGAAGTTTGAGCAACCGCTTAATATAATAAGATCATGTTCATGCGCAGGTTGGAATAGTGGCTTTCTTCCAGAAACCCATAACACTGATCAAAGTGTTCTAAGCACTATCTTTCAAAGGGAGCTTCATCTCTGAATGATGGTAAAATAAATGTGCCAAAACTTGCTGCTAAGAAGGGAGATTATCGCCCAATATTTCTTTGTAAAGTTGGGCCAACCAGCTATATATCTGTTTTAGAACGAGTAGTATAACTAATACTAGCCATGATTGCAAAAAAATTGAAAATTTTAGGGTGTGAAACTCCTAACCGTGAAATAAATGGAGCACGAATTACTATTACGCAGTTCCTCAGCATGTAGTTAACTGAGGATTTGAGTTGCAGCTTGCGCCTTGCCAGTTCTTCAGATGCCAAAAGTCACAAGAAGTAGTTACATATATTGATATTATATCATAAATACAACTATATATCTGAAACCATATGAATATTTCATAGAAACATTTCAATAATAATTTCTGAAATTTTGCAAAGAAATAAATGGGCTATTTTACTATTGATTAAAAGTACATTACATTTTTATACTGCCGTGCGATACCCCTAAATATGATTTGATTGCTTTACAAAATGACGCTAAATTTTCTCATGATAAAGAACAAAATTCGACTTTCCGAACTCTAAAGTTAGAAAAATAATCTTTGTCTATATATGTCCATTGTCCATATATGGAATCTTGTCTTAACAAGGCAAAACGAACCTTCTATCGTGTGAATAATAACCCTCGCACTTTGTCGAAGAATATTTAGTACTTCCATTTTTACCAGGATTTTTAGGCATTGCTAATATACTTAAACTTTTGAATATTAATGTAGTATTTTCGTATGACAATATTGTGAAAAATATCATTGTAAAAAATAGCCCAACCAATAATTCAGGCATTATCTATAAGATTGGTTGTAAACAATGTGATTCCTTTTACACTGGACAGACGGGAAAGGATTTGTACATGCGTGTTAAACAGCATGAATATTCCGTTAGAACGGGACAGGTGTCCAGTGCCCTTTTCGTCCATTTGTCAGAGTTATCCCACTGTATTGATTGGAATAATGCTTCAATTTTGTTTCACTCAAGCAACATTGTTAATAGAAATATTCTTGAGTCTGCCATTATTCAACTTACAAATAATTTTAACAATAGCCAGTGCCTTTTTTCGCTTGATCCTGTTGTTTTGAATTCGTTCAGAACGGATTTAGAGAAGAGGGGCAAAGTGCTAAAACTCTGGTAGCTTTTCCTTATAAATTTGTATGCTCCTCTTACAATTTTTATTTTTCTATTTTATTTTTTTTGTGACCAATATATAGTCCCGAACTTGTTATTTATTTCAATCTTCCTGAGGATGTCATTAGACGAAAGCGCTTGAGCACCATTCTGTTTTTCCTTTTTCCTTCGTGGTTATTTTCATCATAAATATTATTCACGTGTTACTTTCTTGAAATAATTTTCATATATATACTGAATATACGGGGTGTCAGGAAATGATTTCCCCCCCTGTAGAGCAAAAACTAGAAGAGATAGATAAAAACCGGCGAGACCACTTGAAAGAGCGTTAAAATCTGAATAAAAACCATTATATTCTATTCCTGTGATTTTAATTCTTACCATTTTTTTCCCCACAGAAACCATGGCATCATCTATTTTGAACGATTCAGAGAAAAAGCGAGTTCTTGACCGCATTCGAGCTGTCACATTTCGTGAAGCAAAGGAAGCTGGTACAACTTTCATAACTCGACACTGGGTGGCTGAGAGATTAAAAAGATCAGAAGACTTTGTCAAAAGGAATTGGAATAAGAATCCTGAAGATTGTGAAACAGAATTTCGAGGAGGAAGACCGGAGAAATTATCTCAAGAATCGAAAGCCATTGTGCTTGCTGCATCACGGTGCCGAAAGAAGAGCTGCTCTGAGGTAGCGAAAGAGATACTTATCCGTCGTGGTAAGATAGTCAATCGGCAACTTGTGCATTAATTTCGAGTTCGCCAAGGCTTGAGTGCTTGGCATGAAATAGCTAAGCCACGGAAGAGTGATCTTAATATTGAAGATCGGCTATGGTTTTGTGATTATCTTGAGGAATGGACAGAAGACGATTTCCTTCACTTGGTTGTCAGCGATGAATTCTTCGTTTATGTCTCCAGAAAACCAAATTTTCAGAATGATCGGGTTTGGGCAACAACTCCTGATGAAGTCCCAGACGACCAGAAGTATCGAGAAATAGTAAAAAATCCAGCATGTGTGGGTGTTTTCATTATGTTCTCTATTCGGAAGCTCATCTGGGTTATCAAACCAAGAGGAACCAGTTGGGATGGGCCTTATTTTCGAAATGTAATTTTAGCCCAACATGTAATTCCGTTTTTGAAAGACCCCGAGTGTGTTTTGGATGTTGAACAGGCAACCTTTCTTCACGAGAAAGCCCCCTGTATGAAAGCACTTGCGACTCAACAACTGCTTAAGGACAATAACATTGATTTTTACGGAAATAATGAATGGCCTGGCAATTCTCCCGATCTTAATGTCTGTGAACATGTCGGATCCATCATGAAGGATCGGGTGGAGTCCTTAATGCTGGAACAACCCATTCAGAATCGGTATTCAACAGAAATTATGACTGCAAAGATCAATGAAGTCCTTGAAGAAATGAGTCATGATACCGATCTCTTTGAGACACTTCTGGGATCATACCCCCGTCGATTAATGGCCGTCAGAGCTGCAAATGGGGGCAACACCCGATATTAAAACAAGTGTTTTTTATTCAAAATTAAACGCTCTTTCGCGTGGTTTTGTCTGTTTTTTTCTATTCCTTTCAGTTTCTTCTGTACAGGGGGGGGGGGCAATCATTTCCTGACACCCTTTATATAACAGGTTATCTCTGTCAATACGATTGCCTGTATTCCAAAAGCCATTCAGTCACTAAGCCATTCGAAGTCAGCCATACAGAGAGGTCAGAGAAGCCATCATTATGCTCCAAGATGCTTCAGTGAGAAGAAGTGGCTCTCATCAGTTATGCCCTTAATAAAACCATGTATTTTATTGTCCTTTTAAACACATACATACTTACAAACAAACAAGCATGCAAACACACAAACATTCATATATTTACATGCAAACACATAAACATTCATATACTTACATGTTAAGTTAGGTTCTACTCCCGACCACCATTCATGCATAACCGCCTCTCCCCCATTCCTGCATTGTTGCATGGCACTGTTGCAAATGTTGATCATGTTGCATTCAATTGATTTGCACTCGAAATTTTTGCAGGTATACTAACTAAAAAGTCTGGCACAAATCTTTAATTTCTAAACTGTCCACTTCCGGTTTCTATCCTTCTATCTGTGCCTTCCTCTCTAATTCCCTTCATGAACTATCTATAGTTGCGGTTGTAGATGGCTACTGTTCTTTTCCTAAAACTATTAATAGTGGTGTTCGTCAGGGTTCTCTTGTGTCACCCACTCTTTTCCTATTATTTATCAATGATCTACTAAGTCGCACTTCGTGTCCTTTCCACTCCTGTGCCACTGATTCCACTCTTCACTTTTCCACCCGCCTCACAAAGCGTCCCTCTCAACAGTCACTCCATGGTTCGCAGAGGGCGGCTATTGTGCACCTGGCTGCTGATCTTTTTACTATTTCTGACTGGGGCAGAGAAAACCTTGTAGCTTTCAATGCCTCAAAACCTCAGTTCCTCCATTTGTCTGATCGTCACAATCTTCAACACGACTATCCCTTTCCCTTCAACAATACAAAACTCAATCTTTCCTCTTCTCTTAACATTGTTTTCGTTTCCTTTTGTCGTGATCTTTCCTGGAAAGATCACATATAATCTCTTTCTAAAACAGCTTCTAAGAGGTTAGTTGCACTCTGTAGTTTCTTCAACCTCCACTTAATAGCTGTCTCTTTACAGGGGTCTTGTCCTCCCTGTATGGAGCACATTTCTCATGTGTGAGATGGCTCAACTCACACAACTCTACTTCACCAGGTAGAATCAAAGGCGTTTCGTCTTATCAATTCCCCGCCTCTTACTGACTGTCTTCAGTCCCTCTCTCTTCGCCGCAGTTTTGCCTCACTCTCTCCTTGCTCACGGACACTACTCTTCTGAATTCTCTGACTGCATGTCCCCTCCTTTAAAGTGAGCACACAATACCAAACTCTCAACACATAGAAATTTACACAATAGAAATTTACACATAGAAAAACTGGTACCTAACCTCAAAATGAATCCCATAACCATCCAAACAACACTGGCAAAAAGGAAAGGTAGAATGCATAGTGTTCCCAAACTAAAGCCTAGGCAAGGGACACCCTCACCTGTGAAAAAATATAGCTTGGTTGTCATGGGCCTAAGACTATTCAATCAACTTCCCAAGGACATAAGAAGCATCACTGGCGTTCAATCTGAAGTCTTCGAGTGAAGACTAGACGCCTGGCTCAGAACGGTACCGGACAAGCCGGGTGTGCCTGGTTCTACACAATGGAAATCGCAATAGAGCAACTCTATCCCATACCAGGACAGGTCTAGAGGTGAGGCCATCAGCTTAAACTTCGTGTGGATACCGACACACGGAACAACTAGAAGATTATAAGGTATATGTATATATATATATATATATATATATATATATATATATATATATATATAATATATATATATATATATATATTTTCACTCAAAGCTATAAACTGGGACGAAGTTACATCCAGCATGGAAGTAATAGATTGGAAAACCATTTTCGAGGCCAAGACAACGGAGGAGATGCTAATGACGTTAGAGGGAAAGACGTTAGAAATTGTGGAAAAATATGTCCCAAAAATACAACAAAGAGGAAAGAGAAGCAGGTTTGAGAGACAAAAGAGAGCATTGTTTCGAAAGAGAAAAGGAGTGACTGCAAAATTATGTAACTGTAAAGATAACAACATCAGAAAAATATTAAATAATAAACTGCTAAGTATCGATGACGTCATACAAGAACTAATTGAGAAGCATACAGAAAAAGAAGACGACGCTAAAGAAGCGATAAAGGCTAACTCAAAGTACTTCTATAATTTCGCAAAAAGAAAGTCGAAAAACCATGCGACTATCGAACTTTTAAAAAACGAGAACAGTGCTTTATCTGATGATCTAACAGAAGTATCTGAAATATTAAGAGCTCAGTACGAATCATCTTTTAGTATCCCAAAAACTGGCAAATTGATATGCGATAGAAACTCGTTCTTTAAAGAAGAACTACAATGGGAAAGTATAACGGACTTCGACTTTACGACGGATGATATCACATAAGCCATAGGGAAACTAAAAACAAACTCAGCGGCAGGACGGGATAAATGGAATGCCACTCTGATCAAAAACTGCAAGAATGCAATCGCTGAGCCCCTATACTGGATATGGAGACGATCACTAGATACGGGAGAAATGCCGGGCATCCTGAAGAGCGCGAACATAGTCCCAATATATAAAGGAGGAAATCGATCTAAAGCCAAAAACTATAGGCCAGTGTCGCTTACATCTCACCTCACTAAAATATTTGAAAGAATAGTTAGATAGAAAGTGTATGACTTTTAGGAAACTCAGAAAAAATTCAATGATAACCAACATGGGTTTCGGTCAGGCAGATCATGCCTATCCCAACTCATGGAACACTACAACAACATTATTGATGCACTTGAAAGGAATGAAAACTATGATGAACTATACACAGACTTTGCTAAAGCGTTCGACAAGTGTGACCATGGAATCATAATACATAAACTGAAATATATGGAAATAACAGGAAAAGTAGAGAAATGGATATATAATTTCCTTAGTGAGCGGCGGCAAGTCGTTACAGTACAAGGAATATCTTCATCAGAATCAGAGGTCCTAAGCTCACTACTACAAGGAACAGTATTAGCTCCACTACTCTTCATAATCATGCTAACTGACATAGATGAGGACGTTACCAGAGACAGCACAGTAACATCCTTTGCGGATGACACAAAAATCAGTAGAAAAATAAGAAACCCAGAAGATATAGGATCTCTACAAACCGACATAAACAGAATCTACAACTTCAACACCGAGAAATTTCAGCTGTTACGGTACGGAAAAAGAGAAGACCTAAAATCCGTGGAATATTATACCCCAAATGGACAGGAAATTCAGAGAAATTCTAGAGCAAAATATTTAGGGATTGTAATGGCAGATGATGCGAAATTTAAAACACAAAATAAGATAACAATAAACAGAACAAAGATAATAACGGGGCAGATATTAAGAAGCTTTAAACGAAGGGATAAGAATGTAATGATTTTTCTTCTGAAAACACTGATCATACCTAAATTGGAATACTGCTCGGTCCTGACATCCCCATATAAAAAAGAAGACATTTGACAGCTGGAAGGGATCCAGAGAAACTTCACAGCCAAGATCACCGGGTGCCAAAGAACTAAATTACTGGGAAAGGTTACGCGAACTAGACCTATATTCACTGGAAAGGAGAAGAGAGAGAGAGAGACCATTATTTACACTTGGAAAATAATGGAGAAACTAGTCCCTAATCTTACTCTGAACCCTATAACTCCCCAAACAACGGTGGAAAGTAGAAACGGTAGACTGTGTCGTATTCCCGAATTAAAGACGAGACAGAGAACATCCTTAACCCTGAAAGAAAATAGTTTTGTTGTGAGAGAACCAAGACTGTTTAATCAGCTGCCCAAAGACCTAAGAAACACGAAGGGAGTTGCAGTGGACATCTTCAAAAGAAGATTAGACGCCTGGCTCAGAACAATCCCCGATGAGCCGGGCGTACCTGGCTATGTGAGGTGGAGAGCACAAGAAACCAACTCACTACTTCACCAGGCCAACTCGAGAGGAGGGGCGACAAGCTTGACCTTCGCGAAATGAGGAATCATCGCGCGGAACCTTTGTAAAGTTGCAAGGTAAGGTATATATATATATACGAGGTGTGATCAAAAAGTTCGGTAAATAGTCCCGCAACTAATGAGCGCGTGTCACTAGGTGATGTCAGTGTGTATGGCTGATGACGTCACCTTGGCCACTTGCCAGATGCCAACAAACGCCATTCAACTACCACCTGTGCGCCGTGTCATTGCTTTGTGTGAGAGCGTTTTTGTGGCGTTTGGCGATTTTGCAGAAAATGTCGAAATTTGAGCAACGTGCAGACATCAAATTTTGTTTTAAATTTGGTAAGACGGCTACAGAAACGCACGAAATGCTTGCAGCTGTCTACGGAGATGAAGTTGTTACAAACAAGATGGACGGACGACCACTTCTTTCATCATCTTCCAAAGACTCATTTCCCTCTCGAACCCTTCCAAACCACTTGCAAACAGTCTTGTTTGTAACAACTTCATCTCCGTAGACAGCTGCAAGCATTCCGTGCGTTTCTGTAGCCGTATTACCAAGTTTAAAACAAAATTTGATGGGTGCACGTTGCTCAAATTTCGACATTTTCTGCAAAATCGCCAGACTTCACAAAAACGCCCTCACACAAAGCAATGACACGGCGCACTGGTGTGTAGTTGAATGGTGTTTGTTGGCATCTGGAAAGTGGCCAAGGTAACGTCATCAGCCATACACACTGACATCACCTAGTGACACGCGTTCATTAGTTGCGGAACTATTTACCTAACTTTTTGATCACACCTCGTGTGTATATATATATATATATATATATATATATATATATAGGTTCCGTGTTCTCATTAAGATAATTGTCGTGTATATATATATATTAGGGTGTCTCTGATTGGGTAGTAAAAAATTGAAATGTTGAATTATTTTATCTGCGCCCCCTAAAATAGTTCCATTTAGCATAAAAACTAAAACTTGAAAGTTTGACACAAATTGGCTCATATTTAGGGGTCGCCCCCGGCTAATAAAAATGGTGACCATGGCATAATAGCTCCTGACATATGATTATGCTCATTATACACATAATTCCTTCCTTCTTTTTTTAGTTTGATTCGTTTTTATAAGTATAGGCCTTCTTATTTATCATTGATCCTTTTCTAACCTATCCTTGATGTTGTTATAATCCATCCTTTGGTCCTCAATCCTTCTTTATCCCAATCCTTTTTCTCCTATCCAAAATCCTTCCTGGCTCTTTTTTTATATACAATCAGCAATGAAGCATTGCTACAAAAAAAAACCATTAGTTTATTATATAGAGATAAATTCAAAATGCCAGTGCTATTTACATACTTTAATTACTTTAATTAGCATTATTTCCTTATACAACATTTATTTAATATACAATGATTATACAATATGGTGTATTTTAAGGTGCGACCTCATTGATGGTTATTTTTTGAGAAGAACAGTTTTTGATGGAACTGGGTGACTCTGGCGGTGTTTTGCAACAATTTGGAGCAGGAACTGGAGCTGCTCTTCCCCCACTGTCAATTTCTTATTCAGCTCTTGAACTAAAGCTACTGCACGTTCTGCCCGGTCATTTACAACAGATAGAGCTGCAACAATAGCTCTGGCCCTTAAATATTCACAGTTGGATGTCCAAGTGCTGGGTGCCTTGTTCAGAAATCCTTCTGGCAAATTCAGCTTAGTAAAGAATTCTCTAGTATTTCTTGTAACAAGTTGGTGTAGTCCTTCACCAGAGCAGAAGGTCGATTCAGGAATCCGAGGACGCTTGGGTGGTCTATCAGTGGACTCATCTTCTAATGCCTTTACCATGCGTTTCTTTACATCTGTAGTAATTCGCTCATCAAAGAAAGCAAGACCAACTGCTTCTTCAGACAGGTACCATAAGTGGTTAGAGAGCTTTTTTTTAGTTGCATCAGAAATCTTTTTGTTAGGATAATTAATCAATGACCTCATAAGGAGCCAGTCATTAAATGGGGTTTCAATAGGGAGTGAGGATGTTGTCCAAGCCTTCATATAGATGAGAACAGAAAAAAGGGAAAGATCTCGAATTCCTCGTTCTTCAGTCTTAGTCATCTTGAACTGGTTTCGAAAAAGCCACATCTTGATAGAATAGAGCGCTTTGGACATCCAGCGAGCTCGATGCATGGCACCTGGTGCACGAAACTTGATGCCTTTATTGGGGACACCTCCAAGAAAGATGATGGACAGATCCAAAAGTTCTTGATAGTCATCCCGTAGCATAGGTGCCTGGGATCTAGCAAACTGAATTAGTTCAGTTTTAGACTGGATAATTGCTTCTTTAGTAATCGTGTCTGTCTCACCTGTTTGGAACTGGCTTTGATCAACAGAAGTCCAATTGTCACGAAAACGCTTAAAGATCAATATCTCTGGACCAGTTGATGTAGATCCCAATGTTGCTTCAAATGCAGCTCCCAACAATAAATCTAAAACATGGTGTCTACAAGGCAAGTACAAAACATCATGTCCCAATTTTGCTTCGATGAGAGCACAGGCTCCACTATATTGACCCGTGTTTGAAGCTGTTGTATCGAAACAAATTGCTTTTACTCTCTCTGTAATTCCCCATTCATTCAGGCAGTTAAAGACGGCTTCAGCTTGTGCTTCTCCAGTTGAGTTTGGGATTTTGGGGACACCAAGCAGCTGTTCAACACCAGGTCCTGACACAAGTACTGGGAGACGATCAATGTGCTTGTGCGAGGTGAGGTCCTCCATCATCTTGCCATCCCAGTGGACTGTCATAGAACATTCTCCATGGAAATGCTCCTTAAGTTCTTTAGCATGACGAGCTCGGTTCTTATTTCGAAGGCGATGGATAGAATGTTGGTTTATGTTGTAATCTGAAGCGTCCAAACCAAAGCTTTTAGCTGCCTCTGCGAGGATAAATGTTGCCTTTCTAGAGGAAATTTGTGTACGATCCAGGGCAGCAGACATCTGAATAGTCATGATGTTTTTCATGCCTCGTTTTTTCTTAGATTTTGGTAAAGCACAAGCTCCTTTGGGCTCCTCCTCCTCATTCTCACTTTCATCAGTGTTGCTGGAAGATGTGGAAGAAGCCAGTACAACTTGACTAGTAGACGCCTCCATCAAAGATTCTGACTTTCTTTTTCTCTCTGCCTCAGCTTCCAACCGTTTGACTGCATTTTTTGTGCGGTGAAGATGTACAGTGTCCACACCACCGATTGAGCCAGGACGACCTTTTTGTCTTTGCAGTTGAAGGAACTCCCAGTCCTCACGATTCTTGATCAGCTTCTCAGCGTCTCCATGGGCGATGTCAAAGAGATCTTCCAATCGCTCTACAAAATCAGCCTCCTTGGTTTTATGGCTCTGGCTTGTTCTGGAAGCATGCTTCTTTAAGCAAGTCCATTCGTTAAAGAAATTCTCTAACTTCTTCATGGCACGAGGTTCCTGCTGAGTAGGAATATTGGCCTTATCCCAGATAACTATTGTGGCTCGAATAGATTGACGCAGAGCATCGCGGATTGTCATGTTTTTCTCTCTGTGGAGGTGCATAAAATAACCAAAAGCTTGCCTATATGGGGGCAGCTTTGAGCCTTTAATATCATCTACTGTAGATCCGAGCAAATAGAATGGTCTTCTTGTATTCATCTGCAAAATAAGAAAACAAAATATTAATGTAGTGTTATGGTTTTGTAGAGCAGGGCTAAATCACTGTTTTGACTTTTTTAAATTACAAAAAAAAAAAAAATTTGGTAGACATAACAGTTAATTTGGTCTATTTTATAAATCTAACGTATTTTTCTCAATTATTATTCCTATTATTTTTTAATCTAAGAAACAAGGAATAAATATTTTTGTAGTAGAAATTTATATTTTGCTATTTTATTGGAAATAGAAACAGTGGCGTCACTAGGGTTGGTGTCACCCAGTGCGGTAACTCATGGTGTCACCCCCCCCCCCTGGACCTCCTCCCGTACCAGACCATACAGAATCCTTAGTAATGTTTTTTGTACTAATGTTACTCGTAAATCGTAATTCCCGTATATCACTGAATGTAATGGCAATAGTAGTGACATAAACAACTAGCAAAATTAAAATTACTCCTTTAAATTACAATATCATACGCACAGCCTAAATGTATTTACATTTACATAGTTTCATGTGGTTAAAGTGAAAATTCGGTAAGAAAACAATAGAATTCGAAGTAAAAACGTTTAAGAACTACATCAAAATTATGTTCATTTTAACGTTAAACTTTACCGTTACATGAGATACATTAATGGATTAGGTTTGCATAATCAATAACGGCCCAAATAATGTAGAAGTTGTAGACAAATGCATATGGAAATATACTCATAAATTTGAGGCTGCAACATCATAAAGACAGAGGCTGCAACAACTGAGCGGAAGCCTTTTTTTATTTTTCTCCTTCTTTTCCTTTAATTACTACTTCATTCTCAAAAAAGTTATTGATATAGGTTCACAAATACTAATTACCACAATATTGTAGCTAAAACAACAGAAAATTTGACAAAATCAGCGACTATAAAAACACCAGCAGCAACGAAAACAACAGCGCGTGCTTGTAGAGCGTGCAGACGAAACCACGTGATTCGAAGCGTCATTGTAATTGGGTAATAATGACAGCTCTGACCGGAGCGCATTAGAAGGTTCAAAAAGTAAATTAGCATAGAGTTTTAGCCTTGTAGGTATATTGATACATGTAAGCTGGGCTTACGAAAAATGTTTTTGTTGTTATAACTAACTACAGGGATATTTTTATAAAAAATAATAAATTTCTGCTCAAACACTGCACAAAAACCCCCCGCACCCCTCTAGTGACGCCACTGATAGAAACACAGATCATGAAACACATGTCAGGTAAAATTTCCGTTGAACTAAATTAAATTCTTTGTGACAAATAGCAACATTGTTTAAAACTTCATAATATGTGTATAAGAGCATAAATTCTAATTTTTTCATTAAATTCATTAAATTTTTTTCAAACACTAATAACAAAATCAGTATAAATAATTGTGAAAAATATAAATAACATAGTTTATTATCTGATAATAGCAAAAAAGAAGTATAGTGATACACAGTTACACACCTTTTACTTATGACAGCAGAACACTGAATGATGACAAATAAACAATTGGAACATAATCTGGAGCATTCTTGATGAAACATGTTTAAACAGGTTGATCTTGTCTTATCAAGCAATATTTTCAGCTACGAACTTGACAATTATCTCTAATATATTCATTTAATTGAATTCATCATAAATATGATGATTAATTAATTAAAAACATATGTTTAGTATACTTGACAACTGCTAGTAATTTCAAATATTAATTGCATAAATAATAGCTATATTTTATGAACTTTAATAAGCGGGGGCGACCTCTAAAAATTGTTCAATCCAAAAAAATTTTTATATGTGATGTTTCTTCAACCAATATATATATATATACATATATATATATATCATGAACAGGAACACCAAAGAAATGTATTGCAAAGGTGAATTGTGTTAAAAACAGGAAACTTCAAAAATTAGGATATAATAATACCGTTAATAATAATTAATCTATCGGCTAATGATCTCATTTTTAATTATTATTCTAAAGTCCTCAGTGATATTCACAAATCTGTCCTTTATAGAGGCCTGAAATTCTCTCTTACTCCAAAAAAGCTTAATTTTTACGATCATTTCCTCAACTTTGAGTTATTTTTTAAGGACCTTTTTAAACATTCATAATTTGACCCACAGAGTAAAGGTTTTAACTTTTTATCTAATAATTTATGTAATTTAGCTTTCACTTCATTTTATGCTTTTAACCATTATGGCAATAGACCTAATATTAGGGGTGGAGGAATAATGATTTTTTTGGAAAATTGCCAACAATACGAGTCGTTTCTATGACCATTTTTGCTGCTGAATACGAATCTGGGTGGTTCTTGGACCTAAAATGAAGTTTTGACCTGGTTCAGTGGAATTTTTCAAAATAGCTGGCAAAAAAAAAGTTTTCTCTTTTTGATGCTTAAGAAAACCGCTACTCCTCATATGTAATATGTCTTTTCATGTTTCCAGGGTCGCTGACGTTGAAAATGAACAAATCAGAGATATTCGATGCGTGGATTAGCGGTTATAGGCAAAAAATGGAAAAGAAAGGTATTATTTTATTAAAAAATCATGTACAGAAGAAACACAAGGCATTCATATCTGTTCTATGATGTAATTCAAATCATGAAATCATCATATTTACAACACATTGTTCAGTAAACTATCAATATCACTAGTAATATTGTCCTCTGGTCGTAATAGAATTTCTCAGTTCATCTACACTAAATTTTTCAATTTTGAATTTTCCGTCTCTCACTTTAACACGTCTCATTTGACGAATATCTGGTGTGATGGTGAGTCTCAAATAGGCATTTTCTGTGAGGAGCTGTTTTTCGTTCAGTTTGTACAGAGCATCCAGGTTGTTTGGAGTCATAGGGCCTCCATGTTTCTTGCAATTTTCCAAAACCGCCAATATTTTGCCAGTTTTTTTCTTTTTGAGCTCTTCTTTTTTCAGTAGGGACAATTTATTTGCAGCATGCACAGTAGCTAGAAAATTTTCCTCTAATTTCTTCACTTTTTTTACTTTTTCTGAACCCCTGGCCCATTTCCAGGATGCCTTCCTATCCTCAAGAGACTTTGATTCGAACGAAGATTCTATCAGAAGTCCGTTAGTCACAATAACATTTTTCCTCGAGTGTGTTTGAATGGATGTGCAACTACTACTGGTCCTGATTCGGTTGTCAAGTTTTGAAAATTCTGATTCGCATCCTAAATTTGTCAGAGGGACATACATCAAGTCAAGATTAGCGTCACCGTCTGATCTTGTTAAATAGTCCATACAAGACAACTGATTATTTACAGTATCAATGACTTCCTCTAGAACTAGAGCTTCAAGTTTATCTTTACCAGGTCTGGCTTGCTCCTTCCTTACAAACATCAAGTCATTCAATTCAACCATCTTACATTCAAAGAAACGTTTTACTCCAGGCCAAGTTCTTTCACTTTTCTCGTCACCCTTCTTGTCAATTCCAAGAAGCTCCATCATAGGGAAACTCATCACTTCATCCATCATTGCGTAAATTTGGGAACAACACATGAACCATTAACTTTGGATGAAAGTTGACACTGCGAGAACTAGCTTGTTACTCTTGACACCTACTACGGCATCAAAAAAAGCTTGGATGGAGTCTCGCCTCGCCAAATATTCTTTTGCTAACTCGGCGATTCTCCCAAACCGGTTTGCCACGAATCCTTTGAATCCATCACATTTGAGTCCATTATCCGCCATCCAAGATTTATAGTCATTATATAGGGATACCGAATGGGAGGCGTGGCTGGGAGAGAGCAATTTAGCAATTGCAATGAGTCCCAAAGTATGAATGGAAGAACCAGGAGAACAGAAAACTTTTTCTCCTGCCGTAATTTGAAGTAGATTATGTACTCCAATTTTCTGTTCCGTGTTTTTAAACACTTTGTCTATAGCGTGATCTACTCCTAAAATGATATGGCCGCATCACTTCAAGATCTGGTTTGATTCGATTCCAAGATCAGACATCCAGAAGTCTATTTGAGATTTGAGTTCGTCAGTAGTAGAATTTGCTAGTACGGCTAGACAACTCAATTTCAATTCGTAAGCTCTGGCTCCATCCTCTCCGGAATGGCTGACGTTTTCCAGATATCCAGTTGTCAGCGACTTTTTCATGCAAGATGGACCAGCGAGGGTGATGTGGTCAGTCTTCACGTCGTACAGCCGGTGGCCGGCAGCCTTGGTCGTATCGTCAAGTCATACACTCTCAACGTTATCCTCTTTGTTGAGGATTTGTTGAGGGACATACTCTAGATTCAAGTATGAAGCATCTTCCAAGTATTGCATTATTGATCTTCGGCTCGGAAATACATACGTCAAGTCTGAATACTGGTGACAGACTTGTAACTCTTCGTCTTCACTCTCCATCTCACCCTCACACTCTTTGTCATTATCATCTGCCTTCAACTTCCAATCTTGATCAAAAACCATGTTAGCTACTCTTACTATCACTCTGGAAAGCTCTTCAGGAGAAGTTCTTGTCTCGGCAGGACATTGGACTATACACCGCATCAAGTTTTCGTTCAGACTTTTTTTGCTAGTTCTGATTTTCACTGTCGGAAATGCAGCTTGTTGTTCTTTACTCTTCTCCTTGCTTAGGTCTTCTTCCGACGAACGAAGTTTACGATCAGTAGAAGGAACTGTCTTTGCCGTTGTTGGTGCTTCAAAACTCGGATCGTTTCAGAATCGACTGAAGTTGCTAACATTTCAATAATTTCTGATCCCTCTATCTCTCTTTGCTCTCTCAAGTTGCTTTCTGTTGCTTTCCTCTTTTTCTGTCTCACCCAGTCTTTTGGTACTGCATTTGTACATATGGCCTTATACGCACCAAAACAATTATCACAATAAAAAGTCTTATCCTCATCAGTCATTTTGACCCCAAATTCTTCTGCAACTTCTGCTTCGTAATCCTCAACGTCATTTCTAATGTTGTAGACGTTCTTAGTGAGCTGATCATTAAAGCCGCTCGCTTTTTGGTACCATTCGACACTTTTAGGTTTTTATTGGCAGCGTTCATTCTTTCTCAGTTTGTTAAAATGTTCATAATCGTCTCTTATTTTTTTCGCCACTGTTTTTTCATGCATGGGATAGACATTTTTATTAATCCAATCTCGTCTTAGTTCATTTGCAACTATCTTGCTGGCATCATCTCGAGTCATTGACTTTTTCTGTCCTTTTGCTCCGTTTTTGCAAAGTGCAAGCATCCTACCAATCACAACTCTCCATGGTGGCAACTTTCCAGTCGGTTTAAATTCGTCCACTTCTGTGTAGGTTTCCCCAAAAAGTTCTTTTCTGGCGGCAATGCGTGATTTCCTTTCACCAACCATCATTACCAATTAGCGGTCACTAAGCATTAGGATCTGCAAGTAGAGTAAAATCACATCGTCGACATATAACACCGAAATATGATAGGTAATACAAATTGTAGTCATACTAGATTTATCATATATATTATTATTATTAAAGTAGATTATATAAAATATTGTATTTGATATATTATCTACTATTTTTAGTAAAGTATATATACTATATTATTATTAAAGTACTGTAATATATACAATTATTATTAAGGTAAATTAGCACAACATCGATAGTACAAGAAACCACAAAAGAGAAAGCAGCTAAACACCAGGACATCAGAACAAGCCAAAACACTAAAGTAAGCCTAAATAAAACATCAATATTACGATACACTAGATACTTAACATCATTGAAAAATGAACAGAACCATGACTAAAAATATAACAAGCATTTATCAACTAATTTTTTTTCTATCACTTAGAAAGGTTTGGAGGTGGGAGGCCTCATTCATCCTTGATGTTCGATATGGATCGGGCATTTTAAAAAATTTTTCGTCATCTTTCTACTTAACCACACTCCTAATGTCTCTCATTTGTTCGTTTTCGAGTTCAGCAGTCAAGAAAACATAAGAAAAGACATGTTACATGTGAAAGGTAGCGGTTTTTTTTTATCATTAAAACAAAAAATCGATTTTTTTGGCCGTCATTTTCAAAAAAATCCCACTGAACCAGGTCAAAAATTAATTTTAAGTCCAAGAACTAGCCGGATTCGTAATCAGCAGCCGAAATGGCCACAGAAACCACTCGTCCTAAAAAATATGTTAGATTCCCCCACCCCCTACTAATATGGAGGCGGAAGAGTTTCAAAATCTAAGAAATCTGTCTTCAGACAAGTCATTAGTGGTTACAAGACCAGACGAAGGTAATGGTGTTGTCCTTTTGGACAGGAATGTTTATGTCGACAAAATGTTAGATATTTTAAATGATGTAACTAGATTTTCTAAAGTAACTGGTGACATTTTTGCTTTAATCCTAAAAGAGGAAGATAGAATTAATAGGTATCTTAGAAAACTTAAATCTATATAATCTCGATACAGTTTTTTCCAAATGATTTGTTTTTGGATCCAGCCCAGGGATTATGTATGGACTTCCTAAAATACATAAACCTAATTGTCCACTTAGACCAATTTTATCGGCACTAGGAATTTTTAGTTATAACCTTTCAAAATTCCTGGTCCCGATACTATCACCTACAACAGGGATGGCGAACCTTTTTACAGTCGTATGCCAAAAAAACCTGTAAACCATGAAAAAAAATTCGCGTGCCCACCAAAGTTTATATATATTACACCAAATTATAAACATTAACTCTATTATTTTATACTCATTTTTTGGATAACAATTTCTATGCTTAGGTGTGCCAGGCAAATGGGCACACGTGCCATAGGTTCGCCAACACTAACCTATAAATTATAATTTATATACTGTACAGCAAGGGATTCTTTTTTTTTTCGTTAGAGAAATTACGACATTAAACAATAATTCTTACACAATGGCTAGCTTCGATGTCGTTATGTACCACTATACCTGTTGCAGACGCTATTGATATAGGTATTGATAACCTTTTTTGTAATACTGATACAGTTCAGGGTTTTAATAGAGGTCAACTGAAAGAACTACTAAAATTTTACATTGAAAACCTTATATTTATATTTAATGGTGAATATTTTAAACAGACAGAAGGCGTTCAAATTGGTCTGCCCCTTGGTCCTCTACCTTAGTTAACGCGTTGTTTGTAGAAGATATATTGATGACACTTTTCTCCTGTTCAAATCACCAGACCATATCCCTTTGTTTCGTAATTATGTTAATTCCAAGCACCCTAATATTGAATTTACTTCAAAAACTGAATCTAATAATTCCTTGTCCTTTCTGAACATTAAGATAACAAAAAACTAATTCCCCTTTTGAAACGTCTGTTTACCGAAAGCCGATATTCACTCGCCTTACTACGAACTTTTCTTCCTTTATCCCTTTAAGTTTCAAACGAAATTTAATTTCGACTTTGACGAAGAGAGCTTTCACTAGCTGTTCAGATTACTTTAAATTACACGAAGAACTAGATTTTATCCGACAACTCCTTATAAAGAATAATTTTCCTTCTAGATTCGTGGAGACTACAATAGGCAGAACCCTAAATAGACTAATAAACTCCACAACTAGATATATAATTACAGTTCCCAAAGATATCGTGCATTTCACTTTACCTTTTATGGGAATCTCAAATTCCTCAAATTCTCTAACTTTGCTTAGAGAATTTTACCCGCAACCTAAAATCCCATATTTACGAACACCTAGTAAATCTGTCCGTACAAATTTACCTCTTGGCAAACCAACTAATTCTTTCATACGCAACCATGCACACAATAATAACCACCCAATTTCACAGTCTAGTTTCGTCGTATTTGCTGCTGGGAGCTCTGACCTTAAGCTTAAAGTTATGGAATCTTTGATCATTTATAAATTAAAACCAGACCTCAATTCTGACGAATCATCGGTAGATCTGCTGTTTTAGTTAAGGTAATTATTTATTTATATCATTTATTTACCTTTTAGTTTTAATGTTTTTACATTTTTCTTAGTTACTTTGGTAGAATCTCAGTTTAGCGTCGTAAATTTTTTTTTGGCGATATCCTATTTTGGCGTCCCAAATCATTCAATCAACCAGTTAGGTCAACTGTACGCCCTTGACGGTTGGTTAGGTTAAGTCATGATATTTTCGCTAAAACTAACGAAAATATCATGATTAACCTAACCAATCGTCAAGGGCGTACAGTTGACCTAACCGGGCATTCAATTAACCTAACAAAAAAATAATTTGAAAGTGTTGGAGTGCCGTTTATTTTTGGTTGGTTGAATAATTTGGGACGCCAAAATAGGATATCGCCAAAAAAAACTTAGACGCTAAAGTGATTCTACCGCTACTGTTTATAATTTTAACTGTTATTATTTTAGATTGTTATTAATTAACTTGCTTTTGTATTTTGTAGGTGAATTTTTTATTCATCATAATTAAACCTCGAAGGATGTTTAGGTATTATTATAGTATTACACCCGTCTAACGTCCAGCAATTATTATACATTCATTAGGTACATTTTTAATTCTAAGACACTTTTCTTCTATAGCGTTTCCGTCGCAAATGCTTCGTTTTCGAGATATAAACGTTTTTTGGTGTGTATCTAGTGCGTGTTCGTACGTTCGTTTGTGTTGACGTCACATGTTTGCCCAATCAGAGCGCTCCATCCATTTCGAATTTGAATTAGTTTCCTACCGGAATGGCTTTGTGTGACATGTGTTCGTTCGATTATTACCGCTGTATTGTCGCTTTCTATGAAAATTTAGAAAAAAGTGTTGAGTTTCTGCGTGCTCACGGTGTTCTACCGACAGTAGTGAAGTGTCCACATTGTAAAACGGAGTGTACATATCGTCAAGACCAGAAACTGTGGCGTTGAAGAAAAAGTTACGTTGTGCTTAAAACGAAGAAAAGATGGTACTGTGATTATTCTGTCTTAGATTTTAAAGGTAATTCCTGTTTTTTTTAGGTATTTTACGTTGTTAGGTTACGTTGTTAGGTTACGTTGTTAGGTTACGTTGTTAGGTTACGTTGTTAGGTTACGTTGTTAGGTTACGTTGTTAGGTTACGTTGTTAGGTTACGTTGTTAGGTTACGTTGTTAGGTTACGTTGTTAGGTTACGTTGTTAGGTTACGTTGTTAGGTTACGTTGTTAGGTTACGTTGTTAGGTTACGTTGTTAGGTTACGTTGTTAGGTTACGTTGTTAGGTTACGTTGTTAGGTTACGTTGTTAGGTTACGTTGTTAGGTTACGTTGTTAGGTTACGTTGTTAGGTTACGTTGTTAGGTTACGTCAATTTTGAAGGTGAAATTTGTTTTTCCTATGGTTTTTGATGTTTTGAACGAATCTGACCTTCAAAACCGTCGGAAATGACTCGTTTTCTGTGATTTCCCCCACATTGCCGGCTGGGGCGCGGTATCTCAAAAACGAGTCATTTCCGACGGTTTTGAAGGTCAGATTCGTTCAAAACACATCAAAAACCATAGAAAAAACACAAATTTCACCTCCAGAGGGAGACGGGTGTAATACTATAAATTTACCGATGTTTATTTATTCTCTGGTGTTCCTTTTCATTATTAAACTGTTTTTTTCACGCCATCAATCAATAGCCGATATATATAGATATAGATGTAGATAGATATAGATAGTATACTGTATATAGAGCTTGTGTGTGATTTATGTGGTTTATGTATATTTCCTTAATGGAAATCCAACAAGGGAAGATGTTTCCACGTAATCCTCTTATTCAGAGAACATCTTGTATAAGCATTAAACCACTAAACAAAAATACCAGAACTTAAAGTTGGAGATGTCATTGGTATCCTTGGTTAACTTTCGTTTTGCTTCCGCCCAAATTGTTCATTCTGAAGGAGGTCAAGCTTGTTGCTACACTTCTATCAAGATTGTTGCTCCATTTTTATATAATAATTTCTAAATTAACCCTAAAACAAAATACAAATAACAAAAATAAACAAATTAGGAAACTGAGACTAGCTCGGGTATCAGGTGTCTCAGCCGCTTTTTAAAGGAATTTAATTATGTTGAACCATGTGGGTGGCTTGGTCATTTACAGTAGTATTCGGGCGTAGATACATTTCCAATTGCAAGCTCATATTCAAGGATGATCCCTTTCCAAATCTAACCTTTTTTGAAACGTTGCACAGTTGCAGGACAAGGATATAATCTATCAGGAGAGCCGGAAACTGGCACAGCGTTCAAGCCAACTAATGCAGCGCATTGCTGTAACTCCTAATTATTACCAGCGCCATCGGAAATCTAACCCCCGACTTCAGTGTCTTCAATTCGCTTATACAGAAATGGTGTTACCCATTACACACTGAGATACGGGCATGAGCACAAAGGAAGGATGCTTGCAACAATGAAGTGTTATAATACTGCAAGCCCTCTTACCCACTTTTTATCCCAACTCTCTTCATAACCTGATGTTGCTATAGTAACCAGAAGAAAGTGGAGAATGAGCGGTATATATATATATATATATATATATATATATATATATATATATATATATATATATGATAAAGAAACGACATAAGTATTAAGGAACGTTTCTGCACACGAGGAGGAGAGATAACGAAATAATGAAAAATGAGCATATATATATATATATATATATAAGGCGTCACGAGTAAAAGGTGCGAACTCGACATACTGGCGGTTTTGCAAATGTTCTACGAATGAATAGTTGAACCCCTCCCCATTCACAGACAACTTGGTATAGCCAAATACCCACCTCATACCCTCAAAATGTAGTTATTTTAAGTGGGTGAATTTGCGCTGTGCCCCTCGTACCCAATAGCCACAAAGTTTAAACGCGTCTATCAAAATTGGTTTGGCGAGTTGGTCCATCCTACCCGCGACGCCTCATATTAGTCATATATACACCACAAGCGATCTCCCGCACACCAATCAACACGCGATCCCCACCCCTCAGAGTAACGGAAGCAACTCCAACATTCAAACAATCCGAATCAGGAAACCGTCTTGTATTGAAGAGCATGGTAATGAAAGAACGATTTAGAGAACTTTGTAAGACTTTTAATTTAATAACGGACGAAACAAAGGCATTAAGATGTGATCTCCGTCAGTCTCTTATTGACTACAGATGCTTGGAATGGGAAAATAATCATATCTCCTTTATAATAAGTGTCAAAAATATAAACGGAATAAAAATTTCCTGTGAAAATTGTTCAAGAAATTAAATTCTGAAGAACTTAGATCAGAACGAGAATGAGACACCAAAATAGAAAATGACTGTCGAGAAGAGAGAAACAATAGAGGGAAGGGAAAAATGGAGGAGCGTCGGGGAGGGGAGGGGATGAGAAAAATGGAGGAGCGTTGGGGAGGGGAGTGATGGGAAAAATGGAGGAGCTTTGGGGAGGGAGGGGATGGGAAAAATGGAGGAGCGTTGGGGATGGGAAAAATGGGGGAGCGTTGGGGATGGGAAAAATGGGGGAGCGTTGGGGATGGGAAAAATGGAGGAGCGTTGGGGATGGGAAAAATGGAGGAGCGTTGGGGATGGGAAAAATGGAGGAGCGTTGGGGAGGGGAAAAATGGAGGAGCGTTGGGGAGGGGGAAAAATGGAGGAGCGTTGGGGAGGGGGAAAAATGGAGGAGCGTTGGGGAGGGGGAAAAATGGAGGAGCGTTGGGGAGGGGGAAAATGGAGGAGCGTTGGGGAGGGGGAAAAATGGAGGAGCGTTGGGGAGGGGGAAAAATGGAGGAGCGTTGGGGAGGGGGAAAAATGGAGGAGCGTTGGGGAGGGGAAAAATGGAGGAGCGTTGGGGAGGGGGAAAAATGGAGGAGCGTTGAGGAGGGGAAAAATGGAGGAGCGTTGAGGAGGGGAGGGGAAAAATGGAGGAGCGTTGAGGAGGGGAGGGGAAAATGGAGGAGCGTTGAGGAGGGGAAAAATGGAGGAGCGTTGAGGAGGGGAAAAATGGAGGAGCGTTGAGGAGGGGAAAAATGGAGGAGCGTTGAGGAGGGGAAAAATGGAGGAGCGTTGAGGAGGGGAAAAATGGAGGAGCGTTGAGGAGGGGAAAAATGGAGGAGCGTTGAGGAGGGGAAAATGGAGGAGCGTTGAGGAGGGGAAAAATGGAGGAGCGTTGAGGAGGGAAAAATGGAGGAGCGTTGAGGAGGGGAAAAATGGAGGAGCGTTGAGGAGGGGAAAAATGGAGGAGCGTTGAGGAGGGGAAAATGGAGGAGCGTTGGGGAGGGGAAAAATGGAGGAGCGTTGGGGAGGGGAAAAATGGAGGAGCGTTGGGGAGGGGAAAAATGGAGGAGCGTTGGGGAGGGGAAAAATGGAGGAGCGTTGGGGAGGGGAAAATGGAGAGAGCGTTGGGAGGGGAAAAATGGAGGAGCGTTGGGGAGGGGAAAAATGGAGGAGCGTTGGGGAGGGGAAAAATGGAGGAGCGTTGGGGAGGGGAAAATGGAGGAGCGTTGGGGAGGGGAAAAATGGAGGAGCGTTGGGGAGGGGAAAAATGGAGGAGCGTTGGGGAGGGGAAAAATGGAGGAGCGTTGGGGAGGGGAAAAATGGAGGAGCGTTTGGGGAGGGGAAAAATGGAGGAGCGTTGGGGAGGGGAAAAATGGAGGAGCGTTGGGGAGGGGAAAAATGGAGGAGCGTTGGGGAGGGGAAAAATGGAGGAGCGTTGGGGAGGGGAAAAATGGAGGAGCGTTGGGGAGGGGAAAAATGGAGGAGCGTTGGGGAGGGGAAAAATGGAGGAGCGTTGGGGAGGGAAAAATTTTGAATTTAAATCGAAGAATATTATATTGCCCTTTGCAAGTCCCTAGTGAGGCTTCACTTAGAATATGCTGTTCAGTTTTGGTGCCCGTATTTGCGTGAGGATATTGATAGGTTAGAAATGGTTCAGCGACGCGCCACGAAACTAATTCCGTCACTATGCAAAAAGTCTTACGAAGATAGAATTAAAGAGTTAGACTGCATTTACTCGAAACTCGGAGATTAAAGGAGGGAGCTTATTAAAGTTTTCAAAATCGTTAATAACATCGATAACGTAAATTTTGACAAACTGTTTACTTTCGATAATAGCAATACTCGTAATAACGGATTTAAGTTGCGTGGCAGACGTTTCATTACTAATATCGCTATAAACATTTTTACGTTTAAAGTAATTGATAAATGGAATAATCTTCCCGCTTCCGTCGTGAACTCTACCAGCGTTAATATGTTTAAAAACCGTTTAGATAGGTATTTTAAAAATATTAACGTTTAAAATAAAACAATTAGGAACAGGAGCTCTGGGGGTAATGGTCGAGGTTAGTCTGTTGACGAGTAATACCAGCTTGTGTCATGCCAGGAAGAAAATTATATTAAAAAGAAAATTAGACTAACACGAACTTAGATGTAGCTCTTAGCGTAAACTAACCCAATTTTTGTTATCCTCTTCATACTTTTTTTACTTTTCTTTTCGTCTCTTCACTTGCTTGTCTGTAGTTTGCATGGTATGACAGTGTTTGAGTTAAGACTGTGTTTACATGGTTTGTAAGCGTTCTTATTTGTTATCAATATCAGTCGTGTAACGTCGCCTCCGTTTTTCTCTTTGAGCATGTAGGAATGATCTATCTATCTTCATTTGACATCATTTGTAAAGCATTTGCGTGAGCTATATCAAAAAGGTTATCTAAACTATCTTGGAATTCAGTTTCTTTTTTAATTTGATTTTGATTACGTTTGATTTTGATTTTTGAAGTGATCTGAAGTTCTCATACATTTTCTGAATTTTCGTTAGTACATGCTGCTTGGCTCTGGTGGGTAATTTCGCCTTGTCCCAAATCTCAAAAATTTCAGCGTAGACTATGTTGGATGCTTCTTTCAATGTTTTCTTACTGTTTGTGAGACAGAAAAGCCGACGTAGTACATCTCCATTTGTGGAAGCTTCTTACTGCCAATTGTGTCAATTGGCTGTCCAATCAGCCATGTTTCAGTTTTTCTTGTTACAACTGAATCGGACATGGTGAAGGATGAAATCTGCAAATATTAAGAGAAAACACTTGCACATCAATCTCTCACTGCGTCTTAAACAATACTGACGTGAACAGTGACCCTCACACATTCCTCCGTAGCCGATGACGTCACAAGTAATGACGTCAGGTCAAAAGACGTGTTTCTACTCAACAGTGTAACATGTGACAGTGTAACATGTGACAGTGTAACATGTGGAGTACAATCCACAAGTGTGTGAATAGGCATGGTTTGTACACCATATTTGTACTACGAATTATGGGATTTCTTAGTAATTTTACCAGCAATTGATATTTTCGCGATAAATGAAAAATACAAGAGGCTGTCGGCACTACCAAAAGTGCATAAATATTGTTGAAATTTAGTGTGCGAAAATATTATAATAGTGGTAACAATTTTAGGGGGTGAGACTTTTACTTTTCAAAAATGTCTTTTTGGGCCAGTCTAATATATATATCAGTGCAATTAATTTACATGAGTTGGCTTTGTTTGTACAATTACTTCACTTAAAAATGTTGTGCATCTTATTTCTATTAGGTTGCTGGTGTTTTCAGTGTAGTCGTGCGATCAGCAGTTCCACCGGTGGATCTTGACCAATTTAACATCTCCAAGACAACTACAGTGAGACAGAGAGCATTACATAGACGTGAAGTGGCACAAGATGTTAAGAGTAAATTTGTCCCTCCAAACGCGGTTAAAAGAGGAGAATAAGGGGTTAAGTAAGTAGCAAAACCTATTATTCGTGGGTTAACATTCACTCAGAAAAAGAGAGAGAAAGACTCCCCATCATCATCCGCCGGCCACTGCCGACAAGTCGGAAAAGTAGTCGAAGAGAATAGGAGAGGGGTGAAAGATGAAAAGTAAAATAAGAACGCTTACAAACCATGCAAACAGTCTTAACTCACTGTCATACCATGCAAACTACAGACATGCAAGTAAAGAAAGTTAGACATGCAAGTAAGGAGAGGATAAGAAAAAAAAAGTAGGTGGAGTATAACAAAAAGTGGGTTAGTTTACGCTACGAGCTACATCTACGATCGTGTTAGTCTAATTTTTTTTAAATTATTTTATTGCTGGCATGTCACAAGCTGGCATGAATCATCAACAGATTCATCCTCGACCACACCACCCCCAGAGCTCCTGTTGCTAATTGTTTTTTTATTTTAAACAACGTTAATATTTTAAAAATGCCTATCTAAACGGTTCTTAAACATATCAACGCTGGTAGAGTTAACGACTGACGCGGGAAGATTATTCCATTTATCAATTACTTTAAACGTAAAGAAGTTTTTAGCGATATTAGTAATGAAACGTCTGCCACGCAACTTAAATCCGTTATTACGAGTATTGCTATTATCGAAAGTAAACAGTTTGTCAAAATTTACGTTATCGATGTTATTAACGATTTTGAAAACTTCAATGAGCTCCCCTCTTAATCTCCTAGTTTCAAGTGAATGCAAGTCTAACTCTTTTATCCTATCTTCATAAGGCTTGTTGCGCAATGACGGAATAAGTTTCGTGGCACGACGCTGAAGCCTTTCTAACCTATCAATATCCTCACGTAATGATAAAGGTATAGAAATAGATGTATAATCAACACGTAGTTATACAATGCTTATATTTCTAGACGCTGCATTTTAAAATTTTGAATGTTTTACAAATCCGTAATCATTATTACCTAATGTTCTTTTGAATACAGGATTCCTTTGGGATACTGGAGCACAGACAAGCAATCCTTATCTCAGAAAATCACAGCCACGTGCAACCATGGATGCTCAAGAAGACTGGAATATAGAGGAACGTGTCGTTGGACTTTGCTACGACACAACTGCTAGTAACACAGGAAGAATTCGGGGAGAGTAGTCAGGCTTCAAAGCATGTTGGGAAGAAGACTACTCCATCTAGAATGACGCCAACATGTTTTAGAATTGGTATTAGGGTCAGTATCGGCTAAACTATTTGGAAAAACAAGTGGTCCATCTGAACCAAGATTTCTCGAATTACAGGACAGGTAAGATATCTTGCTACATTGTTTTAGATAATACTGAATATGGAACAATATGAAAAAATTATAATTTAAACCACAGATAGTTTAATACAAAAAATATGTACTTATCCATAAGGCGATGTGAACAGGAAGAAGTCTATTCGAGCATCAAAAGCCTGTGAAGCTCGCATAAATAACGATAATAACAAATTTTGGAAATTTGTTAAGAATCAAACGGGTGTCAAAAATGTCCTCCCTCCGACAATCGATGAGGTGTCGCGGGGAAGATGAAATTGCAAAGCTGTGGAAAAACCATTACTCTAACATTCTCAACAGTGTGAGTAGGGATAATCTTAAGATAGATTGCAGCGAATCGATTGTGGGAGGGACAAGGGAAAATATTTTGATATCATTTTCTGAAGTAAAGAGTTTAATTAAAGAGTTAAAGACTGGTTCTGCGTCAGGGGTAGATGACTTATCGAATGAGCACTTAAAATATGCAAATAACGTAGTATGTCTGCATATATCATTGTTCCTATCAGCCATGCTTGTTCATAGCTATATCTCTGCAGAGTTCATGAGGGTATATATCTTGGCCCCTGGTCAAAAATAAGTATGGAGACATTCTGTCCAGCAATAATTACAGGCCTATTGCTGTCGCTTCCTGCTTCTCGAAACTACTAGAAAACTCTTGTTACTCCGATTAAATGATTTCCTATGGACATCTAATCAGTTTGGCTTTAAAAGGTCCCACTCAACTGACCTGTGTATCTATGTACTTAAAGAAACAATATCTAAATACATTGAATGTAATTCAACTATTTATAGCTGTTTCCTTGATAAAATTAAGGCATATGATAGGGTGAACCACAATATTTTATTTGCAAAACTAGAAGACAGGAAGATTCCCAAGTACATATTAAATTTATTGAATTTTTGGTTTTCCCACCAATCTTTCACTGTTAGGTTGGGGCAATGTACTATCCGAGTGTTTTGGCTCCTCTGGCGGGGTGAGACAAGGCTCCTTGCTCTCCCTTATGCTGTTTAATGTGTATAATGACTGATTAATTGCATCACTTAATAAGGCAACAGTGGGATGTTGTATAGATAACACAAGGATAAATAACTTAGTTTATGCCGATGATATGGTGTTAGTAAGTCTCTCTGTTAAAGGTCTGGATCGGCTACTAAACGTCTGCGAAGTGTATTCGCAGAAACATGATATTCTTTTTAATGTTACAAAAACTAAGGTTATGCAATTTCATCCTGAAAGCTATAATCAGCCAGCTGACATTAGGTTTAAAATGAAAGGTGAAGTAATTGAGGAAGTACAAGAGTTTAAGTATTTGGGTCAAATTGAGCGATGACTCGGATATAAGAAAATCTCGAAGCCTGTGTGCTAGTCATATGGACTATAGTCTGCCAATAAACCTTTTTCATTTTCATTTATCATTCTTCAACTAAGATAATTTATACGGCAAACATGAAGCATTATATTTTGTGTGCAGATGGCTCGATATAGATCTAGCAACCTTCAAGATACTTCCTATCAACGATACGTGGTTAAAACAGATGCGGAATTAGGTGATCTGCAATCTCCAAACGTTGGTCCAGAAGAAAGAGCGCAGTCACTTTATCCGTGACTTCTATCGTGAGGTGGCAGAGCTAACACTCGCTGTGCTCGGAGCTCGTGAGTCTCACGAAGTGAAGTTCCGTCGTCCAGGTACATATCATCACGTTCGTTGGATGGCCAAGGTTTGTAAAAACATGTAGAATAGTATAAGTAATAAATATATAAATTCTCTGACAAATATTACAACGTATTAGAAAAATTATAGACAAATGTAGTATATAGATATTTTAAATCATTGAATTTGCCCATTATTAAAACAATGGCATAGAATCTAATAAAGATGAATGACTTTATTCATTTATGTGATTTACAACACGAAGATGTACCTGTTTCGGGAACAGCTGTGTTACGATGAACACACCTTACTGACATTGCAAAGAATGGTACAGTTTACCGCCGTACTGTACGTTCGAGCCTGGCTCTCAGCGCCAGTTGCTGCTGATGCTCCTGTCAACGACCTCTGCCTCTACCGAGATCTGATCCGCTACAAGATGGTGGACAAGGAAGTAGCGGAGAGTGCTCTAGGTGTTCTCTGACGACACATTTCTTACATGAGGCCAGAAAAGGTAGTGTTTGCTCTTTGCAGCGATTGTGTGACCAGCAAACAGAAACAAGATATGGCACAAAAGCTGGCCTCACTACCAGTGTCGGAAGAAAATGAAGAAAGCCTAGTCCTCTTAGACAATGAACACGGCTGATAGTCATACTAGACGAAAGATCGTGGTTTGTTTTCCAGCTCTTGAATGCTACTTCATCCGCGTGGATGAGCAAACCGGTAGAGGAATGGATTGATGATAAGGACTTCAGTACTTTTTATAACTTTTTCAAATGTCTTAGTCACCAATGATGTGGCCGAGCGAGGCGTTGCCATGATCCAGGACTTCGCGAAAACGATAACCAAAAATGAAGAACAATTGGAATGGCTTCTACAAGCAGTTGAAAAGCATCGAAACACCATACCCAACTTCAATAAATCCACATTGAACATTCTACGTTAGACACACCATGCAGAACTAAAGAAACAGACTATAACACTGGTCTACAGCCAAAATGCTTCGGAAATAAAAGTAGTTAATCTTTACTAATTTTGGATCACTGAATACGAAAATGATGCCTAAAATTGCCATTTGGCTCTATTTATAAAGATATCAAGTAACCCTGCACCCTACTAACTGGACTGCATCTGTCGCGTAATATGTAGACGCCTGTGACACATCGACGCATTGACTCTACTGCGCATGCGCGTAGTTATATTTTTTTTATTTTAATAAATTAATGTAAATATGTACATACATATACAGGGTGGGCGGAAAGTAGCTCCCTATTTTGGATTGGTAAAAAAATACGTATATTATTCATTTATTTCAGAAAAAATAATATGAAAAGGTAGGCATACATGGTAGGTTTTCTCTAAAATTCAATGTGGGCTCCAACTCTTTCCACCAGCTTCTGGAGCCCCCCAGGAATGGCGTCCACTGACTTTAGCAGGAACTCCGGCGGGATGGAGGACATGACTTCCCGAATTCGGTCCTCCAGTTCTTCCAATGTCCTCGGTTTGGTGCGGTAGACTTCTTCCTTTACCCACCCCCAAAGAAAGAAGTCGCACGGTTACCGCTGAAAAACGGCAGAATCGGTTCAGTGTAACGGTGTGGTGTGGTATGACCTCAGATCAGGTTGTGGGCCCGTTCCTTCTGCGCAACACCATGAATGCTGAGCGGTACCTTGCTATGTTGCGAAACGAGGTCTGGCCGGTTGTCAGCACATGGGAGAACATCGACGATCTGATTTATGCAAGATGGCGCCCCTCCGCACTTCGCTCTTGTTGTCCGTGAGTGGCTGGATGCCCACTTCCCTGGGCGTTGGATGGGTCGTCGTGGTCCACATCAATGGCCAGCCAGGAGCCCCGACTTGACACCGTGCGACTTCTTTCTTTGGGGGTGGGTAAAGGAAGAAGTCTACCGCACCAAACCGAGGACATTGGAAGAACTGGAGGACCGAATTCGGGAAGTCATGTCCTCCATCCCGCCGGAGTTCCTGCTAAAGTCAGTGGACGCCATTCCTGGGCGGCTCCAGAAGCTGGTGGAAAGAGTTGGAGCCCACATTGAATTTTAGAGAAAACCTACCATGTATGCCTACCTTTTCATATTATTTCTTCTGAAATAAATGGATAATATACGTATTTTTTTACCAATCCAAAATAGGGAGCTACTTTCCGCCCACCCTGTACAATAAAATGTAATTTTAAATTTATCTATTACATTATGTATTTGTAAATTATTTATTAAAAAATAGATTGGATCATTTTAACATATTGCTTCCCATAATGTTTTTGATATTAATATAAATGGAATACTAACCTAACTTAACCTTACCTAATTTAAAATTATTAAAATGCAATGTAATTACATTAATTTATTAAAATACAAAAATATAACTACGCGCATGCGCAGTAGAGTCAAGGCGTCGATGTGTCACAGGCGTCTACATATTACGCGGCAGCATCAGTTCATTCGCGGAAGTCATACAGTGCA
Source organism: Bathynomus jamesi (assembly GCA_023014485.1). NCBI lineage: Eukaryota > Metazoa > Arthropoda > Malacostraca > Isopoda > Cirolanidae > Bathynomus > Bathynomus jamesi. The sequence goes on along the minus strand of JAJOZX010001905.1, from coordinate 207,168 downwards.
CCCTTGTCAAACTCGTTTTTGTGTTTGCTTTCGAAACTGAATTTTTTTCAGCCTAATTTGAACAAAGATGCCTCGTAATTGCGTGAACAGTGTAGATAACTTCTGTTATGTTTGTGGAGAATTGACTTTTGCATCACAAAAGCTTGCTATAACCGCCGTGATTAGGAAAGCCTATCACCTTCATTTTGGCTGTAAGATTGGAGATCAGGACAAGAGCTGGGCCCTACACATATGCTGCAATACTTGTGCAACAAACCTTCGCCAGTGGTTAAATCGGAAAAGGAAATCTATGCCTTTTGCAGTGCCAATGGTGTGGAGGGAACCAACAGATCATGTCAGCAATTGTTACTTCTGCATGGTGCCTTCAGTCAAGAAAGGTATTTGCAAGAAGAAAAAGTGGATTTTACAATATCCGAATATACCCTCTGCTATACGCCCGGTACCTCACGGCGAAGGACTACCCGTTCCTGAGCCCCCACACTCATTCTCCCTGGAGTCAGAGGACGAGGAGAATGAAGGAACCTGTGAAACTTGTCAGCCTTCAACTTCACAAGACCCTGAATTTGTCTATAACTTGACATCTTCTAAACCGCACATGATAACACAGAATGAATTAAACGACCTAATCAGAGATTTAGAACTGCCAGAGATTAAGGCAGAGCTGTTGGGCTCCAGATTGCAGCAGTGGAATCTCCTCGCTGAAAATGTTAGTGTGTGTAAGTTTCGTGACCGTCAAAAAGATTTTGTCCCATTCTTCATCATGGAAGGTGACCTTGTAGCTTGCAACGACATCGATGGTCTGATGGCAGCTCTCAACATTATTCACAATCCTGATGAGTGGAGACTGTTCATTGGTTCATCGAAGTTGAGTCTAAAACCTGTTTTGTTGCATGTTGGCAACGTATTGCCATCAATTCCAGTTGGTCATGCAGTCCACATGAAGGAAGCATATGACAGATGAATTTGCAACTTTAGAACTGCATAAACTATGACAAACATCAGTGGCAGGTTTGTGGTGACTGACAAGTTGTAGACAGATCATACACTGCAACCGGGATACACTAATAATTGCTGTTTTCTATATGAATTTGATAGTGGGGCTATGATTTGAACTGACTTGTAACTGGATACTGTTTTGCCGACATTTGCTCTAACTCTGGCGAGGCTCTAACTCTGCGAGAATGCAACTGCAACATGAGTCTGCAACTTTATGACCTGCATAAACTATGACAAACATCAGTGGCAGGTTTGTGGCGAATTCAAAGTTGTAGATAGATCTTCGACTGCAGTCGGGCTACACTAAGTATTGCTGTTTTCTGTGTGAATGGGATAGTCGGGCTAGGACCTCTCATTACATCAAGAAGGATTGGCCACTCCGACACTCATTAGAACCTGGAACAAAAAATGTTCAGTATCCTCCACTTGTAGAATCGAGCAAGATTTTGTTACCACCCTTACACATCAAACTGGGCATCATGAAAAATTTTAAGGCTATGGATAAAACGTGGGCAGCTTTTAAGTACCTCGGTGCTAAATTCCCAAAGCTCAGTGAAGCAAAAATCAAGGAGGGTGTATTTGTTGGTCCACAGATCCGCGAGCTTCTTAGAGATGAGGAGTTCGACCGTATCCTAGGTGGTGAGAAGACAGCGTGGAATGCTTTCCGGTTAGTAGCAACCAATTTTCTCTGAAATACCAAAGCTGACAATTACAGGGAGCTAGTGGAAAACCTGCTGTTGTCCTATCAAAAAATGGGCTCTAATATGTCTTTAAAGATACATTTCCTCCATTCGCACCTGGAATTTTTTCCGGCCAACTGCGGAGCAGTCAGCGATGAACATCGTGAACGTTTCCACCAGGATATCTCGGCGATGGAGAAACTCTACCAGGGGAAAGGGAGTCCATCATTGTTAGCAGACTACTGGTGGACAATAGCAAGAGGTGCTCCAGAAGTTGAATACAAGAGACAAGCAAAGAAGCGAAGGGTTGAATCAATATAAGTGATTGCATTATACAGGTATGTAACTAATATATGGTATACATATACGCAAAATGTGTAACTTAAATTTTATTGGAAACTGTAGCCAATCGACTGTTTTTATGGTCATATTCGTTTTCAGCACCCCAAAATCCAAAATAGGAAACACATTTAATCTCCGAAGCACAAATTTTTCAAAATTTGTAGACCAGTGTAATTAGTACCAAAATGTGATTGAAATAAATGTCTGGTAACACTGATTCATTTATCTTTTGTACAAAAATATCAGCAAATGTTCTTAATTGCATTTTTATATCAAGAATACATAAAATCAAGTAAAGTTCAATAGAAATATAATAATTAGGTTCATAATTAAGGAAAAATTTAACTTCCTTAAATGCAAGAAATTCTACCTCAACGAGGAACCCCTAAACAAAATTTGATTTTGATAAAAATGGTATCAATGGACTTCTATTGACTTATATAATGGGAAAAAATACCATCAACTATAGATTTCAAACTTTTATTTATTTTTTTTAACCACCCTAGACTGTTCATTTTTTGTCTCACGAAGGAGTTTTTGGCGAGTAGAAAAACAGATTTTGCACGATTTTTGGTAGAAATATATGCTAAGAGTCAGGAGTTGGATGGTGATGGTACCTTCTGAAAACAACCTCTCTGTTGTGGATAGCATTAAAACAAGCAAATTTTTTTTTCGTAAAAATTATGAAAAGAATATGGAAAGTATGCCTCCATGGCCGAGAGAATCAGCTCCGTGATGCGCTCAGCGCACTCAGAGAGGCCCCCGGCCACGGAAGCAGTAATCATCCCATGGGAAATCAAAGTACTGTAGTACTGCCTGAGCGCCTTGCAATCGGCGGCGCTGAAATGCCAAAGTCATCTCCTGTTGGGAGGATCAAATGACCGAACTGGAGCGATAGAACAGGAAAAAGATAAAAGAGTGTGGTCGGAGGAGCCCAACGGAGAAAAAGTTTCACAAAGTGAAAAGAAGGATGAGAGGTAAGAAATAAATCCACAATGTTGGGACTATCTCTCAGGCGGGAATACGAGTATGGTGCTGTACAATCAGCTGTAGGCCATTCAGAATAGAGAAGTTGTAAGCTGGTTCACCAGGGATGCCAGTGAAATGGGAGGAAAGCCAAAGGTGATGGTGAACATTGCATTCACCTAAAATGAAGATTTCATCGAAAGGAGAGAGGAATAGATAATATTTCAACTTGGAAGTGAGGCAGTTAAGAGTTTTGGATAATCAGTGCATATACGCAACATCCACCTTTGGAATGAAAGTGAGTATAGAGAAAGTAGGAGAGTACAGAAAATTGGTTATTGTCAGTAGTCTCGGACACCTGAGTTTCAGTGAGGAAAAAAGGTAATATTTAGAGGAGGAAAGGTGGTGGTCAACAGATTGTAAATTTGAGGAAAGGCCACGAATGTTGCAGAAGTTTATGAAAAGTGATTCATACAGAGGTCTAGGATATATCAAAAGAATAGTAGCAGAACCTCTTAAAAACGATGCAATGTTATTTTGGTCTCTTAATTTTGAAAAGATTGTGTAGTAGGGTGTGTCAATTTTATCAACTTTTTTCAAATCAATTTTGGTAGTGAAAATATAGTCTCTTTTCATGTCAAAACTTGAAATTGGTCAACCAAAATGAAATAAAATAACCCTTACCTACATCAATTTTACCTTAAAGTTTCAGAAATTGACTCTCTTACTAAATAATAGGACATAAATTGATTAACTATTCATCTGTCACAGAATTATCCCACTGATCGCATATGGAGTGTTTTCAAGGTCATATAGTTGTTGTACAATGTACAAGTCACAACATGAATAGAACTGTGCCTCACTCACCGTCCTCAGTTGCCTCTTACATGTCATAGACGGTGGTTTGCTGTTATTGCTCTTGTACCTACTTCATAGTTATTCTACTAGACGAATACTACAGTTTAACTGTAAGTATGGATTATTGATTATTACAATTATTTATCATATTCTTCTGTCTAATTATGTTGTAATCCCATGAAATATTTTTTTATTGAATTTTAGAACATCGAATGACTAAACTTTGAAACATCGTAGTTGATATAAAATACTTAAACGTTTTTATTTCTTTTCAGATATTCCTAAGATGCCACAATTGAAGACAAGAGGTCAGTCGTCATGCCACTTGAGCCTGTTAGTCGGTACAGGCAAGGAGCTTCCCGTATCAGAACTACCAACAGTGCGAGACATGCTGAGACTAGGGTTACTCCTTCGTGAACAAAATACAAAGGATAGAAGGAACTACACAGAGAAAGAGCTCATAAGGGACATGATTCCCCCTCTTCTGCATCAGTGGAAAAAAGCTAATGTGTTATTCAAACCACCTGTACTCAATCAGTATAGAACTATTGAGCTAAAATTAAAGCTGAAGCACAAAGCAGTTGAGACATCACTTGGTAAAGGAAAACTAGCAAAGAAAAATAAATTTCTGCACACACTTGATACTCTTCTTGACATTTTTAACTGCGTGTCCACTAGAGTTGTGTTCTGAAGCCAATTGTTCTCCCTCATGCAGAAGAGAACCTCACCCTCACATTGATTGTCGCTGTCCTCGTGAGGAGAAGATCCCTGTTTTGGAGCTGGCTTTCATAAAGGCGCAGAGAACAAAGGCAGGAGGCCAAGAAAGTATGCAGATTGGTTCGGCAGATTATACAGAAACCAAAAAAGATTGTTGTTGCTAAGAAAAAAGAGAAAATCCGAGAGAGGGAAGAAAGGAAGAAAAAGAAGAGTGAAGAAGCCACCCAAAGAGATGAAGAGCTCTATCAAGAGGTTTCTCACTTCTTTGAAAGCTCTTCAGATGAACAGAAAGAAGCAACATCAGATGATAGCTACAAAATGCCATCTGAACCTTCGCCGAAGAGAATGAAATACAACACTAAAGACATCTCAAACATTACCCTTGCCAGTATTCGCCACCATACGGAGCTACGAGAGGCTGCAGAGATTGCCACTGCCGCTTGGATAGATGCAGGCCTCATCAGCCGAGAGGATACATCCTTAGTGATAGATCATAAGATAAGAAGAGCACAAGAAAAAATAATGAAGGAAATATCTGATCAGCATGAAAAAGATTTGGAGGAGGAAGGTCTCTCTTGCCTTTTGTTTGATGGAAGAAGAGATGACACAAGTTCTCTTAGAGGTAGAGGGAATGGACAGAAAGTTTCCCGGTCTCATCAAAGAAGAACACTACTGTGTGTGTTCCGAACCTGGTGGCCGCTATTTGTTTCACTTTGCTCCTGAAGCAGAAGTAGAAGGCAAGAAACATGCAGAGGCAATTGCTGATCAAATAATATGTTGGCTTCAAGAAAGAAGACTTGACAGTTCACTGCAGGCCGTTGGTCGAGACTCAACTGCGGTGATCACTGGATGGCAGGGCGGTGTTATGACGCATTTAGAGAAAAAACTTGGAAGAAGGCTTGTTTGGATTGTATGTGATTTGCACACAGGGGAACTACCTCTTCGTCGTCTCATCCAGGAACTTGATGGTCCTACGAAGAGCAACAACAAGTGGTCAGGCCCCCTTGGCAACATGCTAGATGAAGCAACGGAATTAGAAATAAATACAAAAATTCCAAAGGTCGAAGTAGGCCCTCCCCTTCCAGTGTTGTCTGAAGAAGTTATCAAAGACCTCAGCACGGATCAATCTTATGCTTATCGTATTGTTCAAGCAATCAGATCAGGAGAGTTGCCTCAAAATCTGTCTCTCTTGGAGACTGGACTCGTAAGTCAGTCGTTGGTTAACTACAGCGATTCGTTTCTGCAGGATTTGGGTTTCCAAACATGCAGTGAAGGGCAAAATGCTACAGAATTTGATGTTGATTGTTGAATTTATTATTGGGTTTTACCTTCCTCACTGGTTCAATGTAAAACTTAATCCAATGTGGATGGAGGGGCCCAACCACATCTTGTTTCAATTACAGCTACTGAGAACCCAAAAGAAAGTAGTGGTGGACATCGTGTTACCTGTGGTGAGAAGGTCCGCTTGGTATGCTAGGCCAGAGGCAGTTTTGCAAGCAATACTCTGCAGCCAATGCACCAAAGAGCGAACTGAAGATGTGGAAATCATTCTAAAGCTTAGAGCAGTGCTCTTCAACCTTTTTATGCTTACCGCCCACTTTTGTAACTTTTGAATCTCCGTATCGCCCACCAAAATTAAAAATGCCAAAACTCAAACTAAAAGTTATATGCCCTGCATAAAACAATAAAATTAATTGCAATTACCTTTAGATTAATGAGATCCTTCGCCCACTAATGGGCGGTACCGCCCAGGTTGAAGAGCACTGGCTTAGAGGAACATCACTAGATGATGACCAGCTGGGAGACTGCTCTGTTCAAACAAGGAAGGTACCTCCGATAAACGTCAATGCCACGAAATTGTCAGAATTAGTTAACTTGAGTTCGGAAGTTTTGGAGCCACCACTGACAACATGTATAACAAACAAAGATTTAACACAACTTAAAGAGGCCCCAATGCAAGTGCCAAAGTGGCCTTCTCACACTCAGAGTGTGGAGAGATGTGTGAAAATGGTCACAGAAGCAGCTAGTCAAGTTTACAGTCACGAGAGGCGAGAAGGCTACATCAAAGCGCAAGTAGCAAGCCGAATGCTGATGTCAAGGACCCGCAGCAAAAAGAACATGACTGCATTGGTTACTTTCAAATAAAGACTCTGAATGATATCTTATTGCCATTTTAAATGTTGATAGGATGTTTGCGCACATTTGTTATTTTGTTAAGAATTTACGGAAAAATGGAGTTTTTTAATTAAAATTGATGTAGGTAGTTATTTTTTATTGTTTTTGAAGCAAGGATATTATTTTGTATGCCAAATGATTACATTAAATTGCTACCAAATCACATGATTTTTAATTTAGTCATTTCACCCCCAAAATTGACACACCCTATTGTGTAGTGTGTAAGGTGCGTGTATGTTAGGCCAGGTCGTTTTTGCTTGAAAATATTGTTTTGGGAAGTTTAATTTACCATGTATTACGAAAGTTTGTGTACCTACATAGGAAGTATCATGACAAAGTTTCAAACTTTTATATAAATATTTTGAGATTCCACAAATCACAAAGTTTTGGAGATTTTTTCCGATACTCCGTATAGTAAACTACAGCTCTTTGCTGACTTGCCATGATAGTTTACAAGGCAAATCACCCAGACTTCACCACGAGTAGGTGGCTGTAGGTCGAATTCCACACCATGCCCAGCCCAACCTCCCTTCTATTAGTTTTTACATGTAGTTTATTGACATTTGTATTCGCATTTTGACTCAAATGTAGGCATGTTTGATCTTGAAGCAATTCTTGCCTTTATAAAACTATCTCTATTTTCCTGGCCACAGATAGAAGCTGATGCTTCTGTTACAAGTTTGACATGTCTTTCCACAGCTTGTGAATGACATGGGTGCTTTTTCAATAGAAGGTTAGTTTCATCACCCCTTACGATAACCTCTAACTTGGTGTTTGTCAAGCTTTTTGTCAGAGGTGGTTCATGTCTTGGGTGTAGTCTCCAAATCGAATTAAATCTGTGTAGTCTCTTGTCAAGAAAATAATTTTAGGCAGTCGAAATTCTCTAATGCCCGAGGACACTTTCCCTGGCTAAGAGAATGCGCCGTGAAGCTAATTCTCTCATCACTTGCCTTTCATCAAATAACATCGAGACCAATAAAGTTTCTGGGTGAGCAAAATATGCCCCTCTTTCAATAACAGGATCAATGACTACCTTACGCTCATCAAATAGGTATCTTGAACTAGATATCATAAACCAGAGGTGCCTTGGTCACTGGTAATAGTAAGGATTTCGCTTTATATTAAACCACGTTGGGGCATAAACGCGAACAATGAATTCGGTCAGAGTTTTCAAGGTTTCTGACGGCTTTTTGGTCGCAACATAAAGTCTAACTATCCTGTTGGCTGTCGTAAGCCATCTGGCATGGTTCAAAGAACCTGGGTTGTGGTTTTCAAGGTTTTGGGAACATTGACCTTCTATGACTGCATTACAAATTTCCATGAGATACTTTTGATCTTGGCTTAGATCGAGATCCCCCGGAATAGAAGGCATATTACTTGATTTGATTGCTTCAAACTTGACAACTGGCATCTTTTCGCACGCAGTAAGACTTTTGCCAACATTTCCAGCAAGGGCTTTTGGTCCTTTGGTTTTACCATCCAAGTAATTAAACAAATGGCGGAGAGGTAGCTCATTGGTATGCAGCAAGCACACGAACCAATGAAAAGGAGTATTGTAGTGTACCTCTAGTTGCCTGATAACTCCATTATGTATGCCAGTGTTTACATTGGTTCCATCACATCCAATGACCTTCAGATTGTCTACCTTATTATTGTTGCTGTTAAGAAACTTTATCACTCCCTTAAAAATGTTAGTTGAATTTTCAGTCACAGGAGTGAAGTGCCCAAGATATTTTGATTCTGGTTCAACTATAAGCATGATGTGTTCCTCAGTAATTGTTGTACTGTAGTACCTCCCATCCTTACAGATATTTGCTTTAGTTAAGTCTTTTCTTCCATCAAAATACAATGTTTCTATACTTTCTTCACTTGATTTACTCGACCCCTCTCTGATCTTCTTTCTCTGCCGTCTCACCTTATTCTTATCCACAACGTTGTGATAATCTTCAGAGGTAATGAGACCAAAATCTTCTAGAACAGCAGAGGCAACGGCTGCACCAGCTCTCTGATATTCCGAATCGGTCACAAGTTTTTGCTAATGAAGGCAATTTGCGAGTGAGCTTATGTGCTTCACTTGATTTCTTTATACCTTCCTCAATGTGATCATCATCATCACGCTCTCTATCTGTATCTGTTGATGTGTCAGAATCAGGGATTGTATGAAAGTTATCTCAGTCCATTGGCTCTTCCCTGGAAGTGGATGGGTTATTGATATCTCCATCTTCAATGTTTTTAGAAAATCGTGCTCTTTCTTGTTCTTTACGCTCAGATCTTATTTGCAGTTTCTTCGTTCTCTGTAAATCAATACTGTCTATTGCCATTTTTCGTGCACCTCTTTGGTCAATTAGGAAAGCACGTTCCGTGGCAGGAACTTTTAGCTCTCACACACAAGTGCAGGAAAACAGATCATGGCATTTGCAGGCAGCAATATCAAAAAGCCTTTTATTTTTGGATTTGAACGCGGTCAGTTTAGATTCAAAATCTTTCCTTTTTCTACCAGTCTTCTTCATATTTTTAGATTTTTCATAACAATCCTTTACTCTGGCTAATATTTGCTGTTCTGATATTGTTGGAATTGATGCACTTTTCCAGATCTCTCTTACCTTTGATGTTACTATTCTTGCCCCATCATTAGCATTTGGCTCTTTTTTCCCCTCACTAGCTATAAGTAAGAGATATCTTGTTTGTAAATATTTTTAAAACGTTTTCATATAGGGAAGTTGATTTCCACTGAGCTCAGCTTTCCCAAAAAGGGGAAACAGCTGGACTCATGATTTTTTTCAAGTTGCTTTCACTTTTACGGCCTCAGCCATTTCAGATAATTTGGGAAAGTCACTGTTAGTGTAACAACGTGTATTTAACTATTCAAATAATCAATTTTGAAAAGAAAAATTGTATATATAAATTATATATATTCTGGACGAAACAGTCAAGAAAAAACATAATAGCAACAAAAATACAAAAAATACAATAAAATATTAATAAAAAATCATAATTGCCAAATAATTAATAAAGTTTACTTATTTAAATAGTTTTAAAAGTTTTAAATTTTTTGTAATGTTTTACGTTTTACTTGCAATCTTCAGAGGACTTGCGGAACATCTAAAACTTGATCAATTTAGTTTTTTTAATCATTGTTGAGCATTTGTAGTGCACCTACAAATTTCTTGGACACAGGCATGTGGAAATTCACAAATTTAATTTTTCGACCCGGCCTAGTGTATGTATGTGCAGTAGGGTGGATCGATTTTACATTTTTTTCGATTTCCATATTCTAATAGAGACAAAAACTTGCGCATGCATGAGAAAATAGCCTCTGCAAAATCTTAGCTTAATAGGTAATCATCTTCTGCCCCGGGCAGAGCGATGAAAATCATATTTTAGTAGTCAAAAACGTATTTTTCTTATAATTTTTAAAATATTTCAATATGCATCAAAATTATTCCTAATAACTATAAAGTCGATGAAAGAGACATCATATGATCGTTTTTCCAAGCGCGTTGTCCTACGTTAATATCTTTTGCTCCCGGCAATAACGTCAAATGTTGAAAAAATAGGTAATTTATATACATATTTTCAGATCACTTTTTTTAGTTCAAGAACCAGAATCCCAGTACATGGGGCATTTCACTCCTGCATCAGGTTCTGCCACTGCAATAACATCAGGTATCATCAACTTTCTAGAGACTAACAATATTAGCACGGACGACATTGTGGCTATCGGCTGTGATGGTACCGCAGTGAACACGGGTCGAAAGGGTGGAGCCATTCGTATGATTGAAATGAAACTACAAAGGCCAGTTCAATGGATCATATGCCTATTACACGGTAATGAATTATCACTGCGACACCTCATTCAAGACTTGGACGGCAAAACAACTGGGCCAATGGGCTTTACTGGACCAGTTGGAAAACAACTGAACGACTGCGAAAAACTTCCAATTACAGAATTCGATGCCATTCCATCTTCCGACATTGACATAGATGATGCCGAGTTGAGCACTGACCAAAAATATTTGTTAGGCATCTACAGAGCAGTGTCGAGCGGTAGCTGCTCTTCAGCTCTCGCGGCTCGAAATCCAGGTAAGATGGCGCATTCCAGGTGGCTGACAACAGCAAATAGATTTCTGCGCCTCTGTTTCAACCAGTGAACCCTCCAGCACCTTCAACGAAATTGTGCGATTCATTATGACAGTTTACGCACCAATTTAGTTTAAGATAAAGAAAAACTCGTTTCACTGAGGGCGCAAAACATTTTTTCGAAATGATGCGTCTCTCTCAGACCATGCCTCAAAGATCTAAGACAATCGCCAACAAAGTCCTCCGTAGAAATTCTTTCTTTGCTCACCCAGAAAATATTTTGATCTCCATGCTACATGCCGATGAGCAACACATAAGAGAATTGGGATGGAGAAGAATATTAAAAGCACGATCAAAACAATCACCAGCGCGGGAAATTCGAGCCTTCGCCATGCCTGAGCTGCTCTACGATAGTCAAAACTATTACGAAATGATCAACTGGCAAACGGCTGAGGTGACCGAACCCCCCGTTACAAAAACAATACCTGATACCCGAATAAAAGAGTTTGTTGAGACGGGAGACCAGCCTGATGGACTGATCCCACTATTCCCTTGTCATACTCAAGCGGTCGAGAGACTCATCAAATTAGTAACCGAAGCCTCTGCCAGTGTAAGTGGAATAGAAGAGAGGGACGGATTCATCCGCTCCCGTCTTCACTCCCGAACAAAAATTCCACGATTTGATTCTAAGAAAGATTACCGTATGTAAATCGACATGCAGCCAAAGGAAGGGTGGTTGGGGCTGGATAGGGTGGAACTCGACGTACAGCCACCTCCTCGTGGTGAGTTCTGGGTTGCTAATTTTATAAAATTAGTAAGCGAGGAGCTGTACTTAGTACTTATCGTACTTATAACATCGCATTAACGTAATTATAATCCACATTTAGACTTTTCTCGGGGACAGAAGATATTACTCTAGTCATAAAATTTTGCGTGTGTGTTATTTCATGCCTAAGCAACGATATAAATGCTATGGGAAATATATAAATGCATTATTTAAGACAAAGAGCCGATCTGAAAATATGTATATAAATTACCTATTTTTTCAACATTTAACGTTATTGCCGGGGGCAAAAGATATTAACGTAGGACAACGCGCTTAGAAAAACGATCATATGAGGTTTTTTTCATCGACTTTATAGTTATTCGGAATAATTTTGATGCATATTGAAATATTTTAAAAATTATAAGAAAAATACGTTTTTGACTACTAAAATATGATTTTCATCGCTCTGCCGGGGGCAGAAGATGATTACCTATTAAGCTAAGATTTTGCAGAGGCTATTTTCTCATGCATGCGCAAGTTTTTGTCTCTATTAGAATATGGAAATCGAAAATAATGTAAAATCGATCCACCCTATTGTAGATGGCCACTGTTCTTCTTCTAAAGGTATTAACAGTGGTGTTCTTCAGGGTTCTGTCCTGTCACCCACTCTTTTCCTTTTATTTATTAATGATCTTTTAGTTCGCACTTCCTGTCCAATTCACTCCTATCCCGATGATTCCACTTTTCACTTCTCTACCTAGTTCCCAAAGCGTCCCTCTCAACAATCACTCCATGATTCGCGTAGTACGACTATGGAGCACCTGATCTCTGATCTTTATCTCTGATTCGGGCAGAGAAAACCTTGTGGCTTTCAATGCCTCAAAAACTCAGTTCCTCCATCTGTCTACTCGTCACAATTTTCCACACGACTATCCCCTTACCTTCAACAACATACAACTCAATCCTTTCTCTTCTCTTTACATTCTTGGTGTTTCCTTTTCTTATGATCTATCCTGGAAAGATCACATATACTCTCTTTCCAAAGCAGCTTCTAAGAGGTTAGGTGTGCTGTACCGCCTCCGCAGTTTCTTCACCCCCACTCAGTTGCTGTTTCTGTACAGGAGTCTTGTTCGCCCCTGTATGGAGTATGCTTCTCATGTGTGGGGTGGTTCAACCCACACAGCTGTACTTGACCCGGTGGAATCAAAGGTTTTTCGTCTCATCAATTACTCCTCTTACTGATTGTCTTCACACTCTCTCTTCGCCGCAGTGTTGCCTCACTCTCTATTTACTACCGCTATCATAAGGGACATTGCTCTTCTGAACTCTCTTACTTCATGCCTCCTCTTTTAAGGAGAGCACACAGTACCAGACTTTCTATACTTTCTCATTCCTTTTCTATCGAACTATCTAATGCAAGGGTTAATCGGTATTTTCAGTCTTTCATCTACTCAACCGGTCAATTCTGGACAAATTTTTCTCAATCCATCTTTCCTCCTGTCTATGATCTCCCATTTTTCAAACGCATGTCTCTTTGCACCTCGAAAACCCCGGACCTTGATTTTGGCTCTCTTCTTCTTCTATGGGAGGGGCGCTTTTGCGGGCATTTTCCCTTGGCCACTCCTTCCTGCATAAAAAAAATATATACAGTATATGTTACAGTATATATGTTACAGTATATATGTTACAGTATATGTTACAGTCAAAGTGTGTAACCAGCCATTTCGCGTAATGGCTGAAACTTTTAATCATTTCACGAAATGGCTGTTTCACTTGGTCATTTCGCGAAATGACTAAAATCTTCAGCCATTACACGAAATGGATGAAATTCCACCTGGGTCATTTCGTGAAATGGCTAAAATGACTTTTGTCATGAATTCATAGAAATATCAAACATCATCATAAAATTGGAAACCTTTGATTAACTAACTAAATCTGCTAAAACATGCATCCACAGGTCTGTTCAAATAAATGAGGAACACACTTCAAATACACATTTGAACATTTGAACACACTTGAATTTTTAGTATAGAGGTTTTCGAATACTAACCGGGCTTTCAATGTTATTCCGATGTCCGCCATTGAAGGCCTAGTTACGTTAACTGTATGCCCTTGACAATTCGTTAGGTTAAGTCGTGTTATTTTCGTTAAAACTAATGAAAGTGACACAACTTAACCTAACCAATTGTCAAGGGCATACAGTTGACCTAACCGGGCAAATGATCTTGTACGAAATGACCAAGGTGGAATTTCAGCCATTTCGCGTAATGGCTAAAGATTTTAGTCATTTCGCGAAATGACCAAGTGAAACAGCCATTTCGCGAAATGACTAAAAGTTTCAGCCATTAAGCGAAATGGCTGATTACACATTTGACTATATATATATATATATATATATAGGGTGTTTGAAAATTTTCTGTACAAATTGTAATGGGGGATAGGCAACACCAAGACAAACCCTTTTCTTCTATAAGTGTATCTCCGCTGACGTCACCATTCGGCGCGAGAGGGCGCCGCTGCAATTGGCTAAAAGGTGAAGTGGGCTAGACTCGCGCTTGCCGCGGGCATTCTTAAATCGGACGTAGTACGCGTAACATGTTTATTTAAAGAAGGTGCTGAAAGTTGCGACCGGTAGCATCAATGCATGCCCGACAGCGTCGAAAGATTCCCAGCATTTCGGGAACAGTTCCAGCGGCGACAGCGATTCTTGCTACGAGGTCTTCTGAGTAAATGGGAGTCTCGTACACGAGGTTCTTCATGTGTCCCCACAGGAAGAAATCGAAGCATGTTAAATCGGGCGATCTCGGTGGCCAGGCTACGGGCCCACCCCGGCCTATCCATCGGTCCCCAAAAGTGGCGTTCAGATAATCCCGCACATCGTTGCTGGAGTGTGCTGGGGCCCCGTCGTGTTGAAAGAAACCACATTCGTCTACGAATAGCCACGGGAACATCTTCCAGCAGTTCCGGCAACGTTTCTTCAAGAAATATCCGATAAACCCGCCCGTCGAGTCGGGCAGGCAGCAGGTACAGCCCAATCAACTTGCCATGGACGATACCCGCCCAAACATTGACGGCGAACCGTTCTTGATGAGCATGCACCCGTGTAGCATGTGGATTTGCGTGCGCCCACACGTGAGAATTGTGCATGTTAAACACACCCTCACGTGTGAAACAGGCCTCATCTGAGAACAGCATATAAGCCGAAAAATTAGGCTGCAACGCTGTCTGCTGCAGAAACCAGCGTGCGAATTCCACACGAAGAGGGTAATCTCGAGGTTGTAATGCCTGGACTCTGACGATGAAACGGATGTAACTGCTGCTCGTGCAACACACTCCAGACCAGGTCGTGGTTCACACCGAGGATACGTGCAACACCTGGCGTGCTTGCGCTTGGATTGTCCTCAAATCGCCGTAGGATTTCTTCTTCCATGTCAGGAGTGCGCACGTTTCTCCCATAAAATATGAAATTAATAGTAAAAAATAATAATAAAAGGATAAATCAAATATTTTACATAGTAAACCATCGTTTGTTCTGCATTGGATGCAATAAAACAATAAGAGTTTAGTCCCCTATCTCCACTTTTCTTTTTCTTCTTCTGCCTTGTTGTCTTTTCCTTTAGGAAGCGATGGCATGCATCAGAGTAGTTACTGAATGTAGGAGGGAAACTGGTGAGCAGATAAATTTTTGATATGGCAACAATAGGATGTTACAAAGGTTTTCCTTCTTATAAAATTTAATTCGGATTCATTTCTATACTCAAATTCTTAATTACGTATGTGAGCATATTCAGCAATATATTTGTAGCAGCTTGCATGTACATAAAAAAAATTACTCACACTTTACGGCATCTTACAGACTATATAAAGTATTTATAATCGTGAAAACTTAATACACTTCAAGAGTATTATAGAAATATTATAAATTGGTCTTGAGTCATGAATAAGAGAATTCCTGTAAGTAATTGAGTGTGTGGAAAGATCTCATTGACCCTTGTAGACACACTTAATTAGTGGGCGTGGCCATTTGGCTGTGGTTGGTCAGTTAACTATGTAATTATGAAGGCGAAACTGTAATCATCAACCACACGCCAAATTAGCCAAGTATTCTTTCAGAGGGGTTACAAGCGGTCAATCGTGCTGGTAGGACGTGTTTCAGTGATTTTGCTAATTTCTAAGCCGGGCTTTTACCCTGGTTTGTGTTTTTGTAGATTTACTTAATCGTTTTATTTCGATTGTGTGCTGAATTAGCTGGATCCCTATTAGGTCTATTCCTTTTCTTTTTTTTCGGGAGAGGGTCTGGCCTTATCTTTCGATCGGCTCTTACGTATGTCTTCACAGGCAGCCCCATCTGAGGATGGGGGTGCTTCTGCCCTCCAGTCGTCTATTGTTTCTGCCGAAGTGCATTGCGATTCGGATGGCTTTCAGGCATTAAAAAGTGCTACGTCATCAGACTGCCTTAAGGATGTTCCCACTTCTAAGCGCTCACAGAAATCTCGGAGTCACATACCAGTTCCTTTCACCACTGTGCCTGTTTCAAACTCCTTTTCAGTGCTAGCTTCCCTGCACTCTAGTACTAGCACTACCACCTCTGTTGTCCATAGCACCTGAACCCCCTTAGGTGGGCATGCTGATGGGCGTCCAGTTTCCGGTGATTGTGAGGTTCTTCGTTCTAAGTCCGGTTCTGCGATGAAAATTGCCCCTAGTCTTCCTTTTAAGACTATAAGCCCCTCCTGCGTCGTGACCAACATCATGAAATTCCTTCTTACGCTTCATATGTCTATATGACTGCTGTCTCTGATAATGTTCGGCTCACTAAGCTCAGTCCCTTTGCCCTCGAGCGGGGTATTGAGGCCCTTTGTGGGGAGGTTAGGTCTGTCAAATACTGTAGGAGTGGTAGTTTGTTACTGCAGACTGCTTCTCCATCTCAGCTGGGAACCCTTCTTAATGCAACCTCCTTGTTGAATAACCAGTACAATATTAAGGTAGAATTGGCATCCAAGTTTGATACGATACAAGGCATTATTCGTGCACCAGAATTGCTAGTTGATTCAGATGAGAATATTTTGGAGGAACTAAAACCTTGCGGTGTTTTGGATGTGAGACGACTTACACGAGGTAAGGACAAGATTCCTACGAAGGCCTTGGGACTTACCTTTGGTGAGAAGGTTCTCCCTCTACTAAGATCTGTTGTGGCTACCTCAGTTATACTGTTGAGCATTTCTTTCCGAGACCTCTGCGTTGCTTTAAGTGTCAACGATTTGGTCATAGCTGAGATATCTGTCAGAATGAGACCCCTGTGACTCCTTGCTGACTTCATTTTGGACAACTCCTTATTTTTGTTTAATTTGTCCAACCCCACTTACCCCTCTGATGCTACAGAGACTTTCTCCTCCATTGATCTGACCATTTGTAGTCAAGAACTGGCCCACGAGTTCCAGTGGTTCGTATCCTCCGACCTTTGTGATAGTGACCATATCCCTATCTTTCTGCAGTCTACATTCTCCCTTCCTCCCATTCAACGACATTTCCTCTTCGATCTGAAGAAAGCTGACTGGAGTGCTTATGCCCGTTTAGCCAACTTGCCGCCTCCCTCTCATGATGCCGACCTGGGTTGTACAGCCATTTCTACCTCCATACTTACAGCCGCCTCTGCCTCTATTCCATTGAAGTCAACTACCGTTAATTCTAAGTATAATGCATCATGGTGGACTGCTGAATGTGAAGCTGCTGTTTTGTCACGTAAGAGGACCCTCCGTAGCTTTCGAAAGAACCCAATTCTACGTCTATTTATCAACTACAAACATGCTCCAACACTTGCTCGGCGCACTGAAAAATTAGCAGAGAAAACCTCTTGGAAGAACTATGTTAACATCTCCTTTAGTGCACCCTCAAATGCAGTCTGGAGAAAACTCCTGGCCTCTCAAGACTCCTCCTCTATGCTGCCACGTAAGGTCTTAGTTAACGATGACATTCCATACTCTGACCCTGCAGTGGTCTGCAACATGCTCATCTTGCACTTTGCTACTGTCAACAGCATTCGAAACTACACTGAACTCTTTGTTTATAGAATGGCCGAAGCTGAGCTCTCGCATATCTCTCTTCGCTCTGATAATGGGGAAGTGTAAATACTCTCTTCACTCTGACTGAGTTGTTCGACTCTCTACACCATTCTGGCTCCTCCTCCCCTGGACAGGATGGTATCCATTATTCCTTTTTGCAATACCTGAGTTCTTCTGGTAAGCTTCAGCTTTTACGCTTCTATAACTCACTTTGGCTTACTGACTCCTTCCCTACTAAGTGAAAGTCGGCTCTGATTCTCCCCTTTCTCAAGCCTGGAAAGCTTCCAACTGATGTACAGTCATACCGCCCTATTGATCTCACCAGCTGCCTGTGCAAAGATTTTGAGAGGATGGTCAACAGGAGGCTTCTTCTTTACCCGGAGGATAGCTTTCTTTTAGACCTCCATCAGAGTGGTTTCCGCAGGGGCTTTTCCCCTTATGATGCACTTACCCGTCTGGAATGTGGTGCACGGGAGTCTGCCTTACGGGGTGAATACCTTGTGGCTGTGTTTCTGGATATCTCCAAGGCATTTGACCCAATCTGGCATCATAGTCTTCTGCATAAATTACACAATCTGGGACTGCGTGGCCATTTAGCTAACTTTATTGCCAACTTCTTGCTGCACAGACGTACAGTATATCAGTATATTCTGATAACCAGCTCTCAGAGACTTTTGAGATTGAGACAGGGGTTCCTCAAGGCAGTGTACTTAGCCCCACTCTCTTTCTGATTATGATGAACGACATCTCTTTGCTGCACCCTTTCTCTCTCATAGTCCATGTATGTTGATGATTGTGCCTATTGGGTACTTTCAGGTGACCTCCATGAGGCCTTAAAATATGCTCAGGACATGCTAGACTCTTTAATCGACTTGTCTCATGACTGGGGATTGAACTTTTCTGTTGCAAAAACGAAGTATATGGTCTTCACCAAACGCCCGAGTCTTGACCATCGTCCACTACACTTAGACTCCTTTCTCATTGCTTGAGTAACTGAATATAGATTTTTAGGGATGGTCTTCGATCAAGGTCTGACCTGGAAGTCCCACATTGACTCCAACAAAAATCGGTTTACCAAGCCTCTTTCTATTCTGGGATATATCTCCAACACGACGTGGGGATCCTGCAGGGATACCCTACTCCGGCTGAACAAAGTTCTGGTTCGATCAAGAATTGACTATGGAAGTTTCTTATATTCCCCTGCTGCTTCTTGTCATCTCCTTAAATTAGATGGCTCCATTATCGAGGCATTCGATTTGCTGTGGGCGCACTGCGCTGCACCCGGGTGGACCTCCTGGAAGCATAGGCTCTTATCATGCCTTTACAATTTTGCCGTTTATTGTTGGGTATTCGTTATCTTTCCGCACCTTCAGCATAGCTCATCACCGTCCGCCAGTTGTACCTGGATTTTACTTGTTCCAATTTTATCTGCAACTTCCCCATCTTTTGCCCTTTATTGCTGCTGCTCAAAGGATTTTCTCTGATTTTAACATTTCTGCTCATGACCTACACTCCAGCGGGTTGTCCCCCCTCTATTTGATAACTCCATTCTCTTTCAGTTATGACCTCCTTAAGTATTCGAAGTCTCAGGTAGCCTCTGTTGTCATACAAAGTCATTTCTTTGCCCTCATAGAGTCCTTACCAGCCTCCCAATTTATCTACACGGATGGTTCTAAACTTCTAGATGGACAAGCAGCATCTGTCTTTGTCATTGACACTGTCATCACATCTTGGCAGCTGCTCTCTACCTGTGGCATTTTTACGGCAGAACTTTATGCCATTTTTCGAGCAGTTCAGTACATTTCTCGCAACATGCTGCATCATCACAACTTTGTTATCTGCTATGATTCCTTCTCCGCTCTGCAAGCCCTGGAAAGAAACTCTTCTCCACATTTCCTCATCCACCGAATTTTACGGTTGCTATATTTGCTTCCCAACCATATCTCTATAATCTTCCTCTGGATACCGAGCCATGTAGGTATCCCAGGAAATGAGGCTGCTGACGTTGCTGCCAGGAGTGCAGCGATCTTTGCCTCTCGAGTACGGCTGAAACTGTCTTCTCATGAGGCGCAGGCCCTCCTCCAGCTTCGTGTCCAGAGTTGGTGGCAGGAGGTTTGGAATTCACTTCTTGCCCCTTATTCTACAGCAGCCCCTTCAATTCCTCTCCATTGGCCATCACCTAATTTATCCCGACGAGAACAGGTAATTCTGGCTAGGCTCCGCCTTGGTACTTGTCGCCTTACGCACCAGCACTTCTTCACCAATAGCCCTCCTGCTTTTAGTCACCCTTCTCATGCCTCACTTACTCTCTCCCATGTACTCCTTGAGTGTCCGGCATATAATGCTGCCCGTTTGCGTCTTCGGACTGTGTGCCGAGATCTCACTCTACCCTTTCAACTAAGTTCCATTCTCAGCCCATACTTTCCTCCTCAGCCTGTACTCAGCTTTTTGATGGAGTCCCAGTTGTATGCATTCATTTAATTTTATTTATTTTATTTTTTTTTTACTTTCCCTATCTATGTACCTAGAGGCCCTCTTTTCAAGCGCAACAGAGTCGGTCCTGTGACTGAAGAGGTGATGGGTCTCTTACTCTGTCCTTTTTTCCCCATTTATTATTCCCTGAACACTTGTGATGAACTCTTAACCTCGCAGCATATACTGTCTCCGTTCTGGTGTTGATAACCCATTGGGTTGGTGTACCCTTAAACTTAATCAATCAAATAATTCTTTCAGATGTCTTCAAAGGGTAAGCCGATATTTTAAAAGTTTCTAGTTTTGTACTTTTCTTATACTTTGTAACTTGTCAAATTTAGAGTTTTCCTAATTGTCATGATTTGATTTTTGTGTTTATTTTTCTAATGTGAATTAACTCATAATTTTACATAGTGTTTCATATGTTCATAATATAAACATCTTCTACATAAGTTCTACCTTGCTTCAAAGGGGGTACTTGGATGTAGTCCTTGGGCAACTATTAGTCACCGCACAAGCCGACACGTCACACGGAACGTCAGTGAAGCTATCAATGCATACTAATAACACTTCGGAAAATCCACTTGTCTTAATTTTATTTAATTTTATTTAATTTTATTTAATTTTATTTAATTTTATTTAATTTTATTTAATTTTATTTAATTTTATTTAATTTTATTTAATTTTCTTTTATAACTTTGTAAATATTTATATACATTGTTTAAGCTTGTCTCTTCAACCTGCACCTATCAAAGTAAACCTTTACGCTGTACCACAAGCTAAAGAATTTTAGTAATGAAATATTCATCTTGGAGGACTACGCATGAAATTAATCGTAATACTGAAGTTACAGACGTACAGTATGTCTTTAATTGAAATATACAAAATAATTAAAGCCTTTTATTAACATAGTGAATAAAATATTATTTTTTATCAAACTTACAGTATTATTAAGTATCATTTAAATAAATATATGTAATCGAGGAATAAACTCTTAATTATATATTCCCGGTGCGTTCCATGCATGTATTATTCAAATATATCTTTCTTTTCAAATTAGAAACTGAAGCAATGGCTTTTATGGAAATTTGCGATCGCGAATAGAAACTGTATTTGCATTCCTGAAGGAATACTGAATACTCTATCTCATTTAAGAGCGTAAACATAAATGGAGTTGAACTCGCGCTAAATTCTTGGGGCCGTTCAATGGGTAATTATAAGTTCTAGTAGTGTGGTGGTACTTACGATGAGGGGTTGGGGGGAGGAGGGAGTGCCAGTGTCAGAGAGGTTGGGGGTGCCAACCCCCATAAAAATAGAAAATACAGTACAGGGTGTCCCAGAATTAACTATTTCAATGAAATCGAACAAATTTTTTAAAAACACACTTTTATTTATGTTTATCATGTTTAATATGTGTTAAAAATGTATAAATTTCTAAATTTTTTTCATAATTTTATTTTCATAATTTTTTCATAGTTTTTCATAGTTTTATTTTCATTCTCTTTCAGAACCCTATTAATAATGAATACACAAGAACGCATCTTTGTTGTAACATCCCGTATCAAAGGAATGCAATGTAATGAAATCAGAGAAAAATTTACAAGAAGATTCCACTGAACCGGTCCTACAGACAAAGCGATTCGTGAACTTGTGAACAAATTTAAAAGAACTGGATCCGTACACGACGAGGTGGGAAGAGGACGCCCAAGGACAGCACGTAACAGTACCGAACAGGTACGACAATTGTTTGAGGATGAACCAACAACTTCGGTTAGGGAGGCCGGTCGAAGACTCAACATATCCAAGACAACAGTTCATAGAATCTTGCGTTCGACACTGATGAAAAAGGCTTTGATACGGGATGTTACAACAAAGATGCGTTCTTGTGTATTCATTATTAATAGGGTTCTGAAAGAGAATGAAAATAAAACTATGAAAAACTATGAAAAAATTATGAAAATAAAATTATGAAAAAAATTAAGAAATTTATACATTTTTAACACACATTAAACATGATAAACATAAATAGTGTGTTTTTAAAAAATTTGTCCGATTTCATTGAAACAGATAGTTAATTCTGGGACACCCTGTATAGTAACCT
This sequence comes from Bathynomus jamesi, assembly GCA_023014485.1. Lineage (NCBI taxonomy): Eukaryota > Metazoa > Arthropoda > Malacostraca > Isopoda > Cirolanidae > Bathynomus > Bathynomus jamesi. The sequence goes on along the minus strand of JAJOZX010001905.1, from coordinate 184,956 downwards.
AATCTAAAAGTAAAAATTGTAATATAAAGCAACCTAACGTAACCTAATGTGGAGAGTGATAGAGTACCTGACCTATCTCTCGTGCACCATTCTTCACCTAATACATACACTTGTGTGTGTATATATATATATGTGTATATATATATATGTGTATATATATATATATATATATATGTATATGTATATATATTATATATGTATATATATATATATATATATATATATGTGTGTGTGGAAGATGCCACAACCCCAATTATATGTGTATGACGTCATACTATAACTTTAGTGACCAGTATTCAAATCTGTCTTAGACATAACAGTGATATTACATCATCGAAAGTCGCACACACGACCTCTATCTTTATTGTACAATAATTCGTTTACGCACCAACAGAAGTCGAAACCCCCGACTTCAATGTGATGGTTAATATATATATATATATATATATATATATATATATATATATATATATATTGAAGCCTAAAATCACCGTGCTGACCCACTGCTACTTTCTACAGATCTACAGAAGGTAAGGCTAACAAACACCCTAAGATCCACTCTAAGGTTAGCCCGAGAGAAAGGAAAGAGGAGGGGGTTAAAAGAGGAGAACAAGGGGTTAAGCAAGTAGCAAAACCTATCATTCTTGGGTTAAAATTCATTCAGGAAAAGAGAAAGAACTCATCATCAGTCGGCCACTGCCGACAAGTCAGAAAATAGTCGGAGAGAATAGGAAAGGGGTGAAAGATGAAAAGTAAAATAAGAACGCCTGCAAACCATGCACACAGTCTTAACTCAGTCATACCATGCAAACTACAGACATGAAAGTAAAGAGTGTTACAAACATGCAAGTAAGGAGAGGATAAGAAAGAAAAAAAAAGCAGGTTAGTTTACGCTACGAGTTACATCTACGATCGTGTTAGTCTAATTTTTTTTTTCTGCTGGCATCACACACTGGCATATCACAAGCTGGCATTATCGTCAACAGACTCATCCTCGATCACCACCCCTAGAGCTCCTGTTGCTATTGTTCTATTATATTAAACAACGTTAATAATTTTAACGAGGGAGAGGGAAAAGGGTGATTGTTTTATTATTATATTAAACAACGTTAATATTTTTAAAATGCCTATCTAAACGGTTCTTAAACATATTAACGCTGGTAGAGTTCACGACGGGCACGGGAAGATTATTCCATTTATCAATTACTTTAAACGGAAAGAAATTTTTAGCGATATTAATGAAACGTCTGCCACGCAATTTAAATCCGTTATTACGAGTATTGCTATTATCGAAAGTGAACAGTTTGTCAAAATTTACGTTATCGATGTTATTAACGATTTTGAAAACTTCAATAAGCTCCCCCCTTAAACTCCTAGTTTCGAGTGAATACAAGTCTAACTCTCTAATCCTATCTTCATAAGGCTTGTTGCGCAATGACTGAATTAGTTTCGCGGCACGACGCTGAACCCTTTCTAACCTATCAATATCCTCACCAAATACGGGCACCAAAACTGAACGGCATATTCTAAATGAGGCCTGACTAGGGACTTGTAAAGGGGCAATATAATATTCTTCGATTTAAATTCGAAGTTACGCGCTATGAAGCCTAACATCTTATTAGCTTTAGCGCAAGACTCCAGGCACTGGTTCCTAACTTTTAAATCCTTAGATACGCGTACGCCAAATCTACTTCTTCGTCAACGCTCGCTCGCTCGCTCAATATCATCCATCGTGTACGTGTAATTATTGTTACGAGAACCTATATGCAAAACTTTACATTTGTCTACGTTAAATTGCATCTGCCACTTATCCGTCCACTCCATAATCCTATTTACATCGTCTTGGAGCCGATTTCTATCGTCCTCGTTAACAACCTTACCGCCTATTTTAGTATCGGCCGCGAATTTACACACGTTACTAGTCAAACCTACATCTATGTCGTTAATGTAAATTACGAATAGCAATGGTCCAAACACTGAACCCTGTGGGACACCGCTACCTACATTCAACCACCCCGATTCACTACCATTAACAACGACCCTCTGTCTCCTAGCACGAAGCCATTCATCTAACCAGTTAGCAACCTGACCGCGTATACCGTGCGCTTTAACCTTCGCAATTAATCTTCTGTGCGGAACTGTATCGACAGGGTGTGTCAATTTGGGAGGTGAAAATTAATTTTTGCCAATTCCTTCACTGAGGGGTTTTAAAAATGTTTTTGGATGTGAAGAATTGAAATCTGCTATTATTTTTGTGATTGCTCAACACTTAGCTTGGTAAATCTACGTTTGATTAAAAAGCACATAAATTGCTCTCGGAAAACATTTATTAATTTTAGCTTCTCAAAATGTCAGGTAATGCTATAATTATTGTTACGAGAACCTATATGCAAAACACTATATTTGTCTACGTTAAATTGCATCTGCCACTTATCCGTCCACTCCATAATCCTATTTACATCGTCTTGGAGCCGATTTCTATCGTCCTCGTTAACAACCTTACCGCCTATTTTAGTATCGGCCGCGAATTTAGACACGTTACTAGTCAAACCTACATCTATGTCGTTAATGTAAATTACGAATAGCAATGGTCCAAACACTGAACCCTGTTTACATGTCAAAGGAGGTTCAAATACCCCGTCAGACCAGTCTGTCAGCTCCAACACGGAAGAAGCACTGGGGTTGATGGAAGGTGTCTTCCTGGGACGTACAGAAAGATCTCCAAGTGTGTCATCTCCACCCCTCATGTCAACAATCTTTTGGACACCAGCTCTCCTCTCCTCACTGTCATCTGAGCACAAGAGTGTCTGGGTTATCATTTCGCTGAATGCATACCATGCTGAGCGCTTGATGGTTGGCAAAACAGCATCCACTACAGCCTTCTTTTGCAGCCTAACTAGCCGCAGCTGAAACAAGATGTGGCGTGGGCCTTCCACCCAAGAATGTTTTACTTTGATGTTGAACCAACAGGGGTAGTACACACCAACAATGTATTCTACTATCAGTCTTAAGTTGTTGAGGGTTTTGCCTTTAAGGCCATGTTTTGAAACCCATAGGCGACAAAGCCTGTTTGCTGTTGTCAACCACCTTGAATGGCTCACTGGACCAATTTCAAGAAGGGCCAGATCTGTGGGAAGTTCTCCTGTCCTTATGGCCTGTGTGATCCTATACCCGTACGCTTGATCAGTAGAGAGATCCTTTACGACATTGTCACTCAGTGAAGTAAGAGGCTCTCCAATTGAGAGTTCGGTTGCAGTGTCTAGCATTTTGCCAATGTTACCGGTCCACTTGTTGTTAGACAAGGTCTTCCCATCCAGTGCTGTGATCAAGTGTCGCAGGGGTAACTCGTTAGTGTGGAAGGCACAAACCAACCAGATCAGCTTACGGCAAAGCTTGACCTCTACCCAATGCATGGAACCACCCTCCCAGCCAGTGTTAACATTTGTAGAATTACCCCCAATGGCCTGCAGGCTTTTATCAATGCCCTTCTTCTTCATGAAATCTACAAGATTATCAGCAATAACTTCAGCAGGTTTTTTTCTCGTTGAGCCTTTCTCAGGAGTGAAGTGGTAGAGATATCTTCCACCTGGCTCACTGCACACAGAATAATGCTCTTCTTTGATGATGCTGGGGAACTGACGATCTGAATTGTCTGCTTTCAGCATAACTTTAGTTGTATCTTGACGGCCGTCAAAGAAGATGGTCAATTTCACCCTTCTTACAAAGATCATCAAATTCCTGATCCAGGGATCTCATAACTTTTTCTTGGGCCCTCTTGACTTTATTGTGATCAACTACAAGTCTCTTGTCTTCTTCAGTGATCAAGCCAGCATCCATAAAGGCAGCAGTGGTGATGGCAGCTGTGGCACGCAGGCCAACACCATATCTGATGCTATGCATAGCAACATTAGGTATTTCTAATGTGTTGTACTCTGGCTTTTTATTGGAAGTTGAAGACGTGCTTGGTATTTCTAATGTCACTTCATAACTTCCATCCTTTCCATCTTGAGCATCAGCTATTTTCTTCATTTTCATCATCAGAGAAAATTATTTCATTTGATGGCATTGAAACATCCTGCTTACTCGTCTGCTTATATTCAGCAAGCCTTCTTCTTTCGTCTTCTTGCCGCTTCTGCTTTTTGACTTGTCTGTTGTGCTGCTCAGGTTGATCTGGCAAGCCAATCTGATGTGGTCCAATAGAACCAGACTTGTGTGTCTGACCTTTAATGAAAGCAAGTTCCTTCACAGGGATCTTCATCTCCCTAGGGCAGGGGTCGGGGAACCGGGATAAATTACCGCAAATGGGGTAACAATGAAAATCTCGGGGGTAATGAAGGCTCAATAAACATATAAATAAAATTGCACAAAAATTTATTTAATAAGCGAGGCTAATTATCAAAGTTATATTTTTTCCGAACAAATAATTTCAAGTCTAGGGGGTAATATCGTTGTACACAAATATATTTTGGGGTAATACCCAAAAAAGTTCGCCGACCACTGCCCTAGGGCATGTACAGTTAATGTGAGTTTCGTTTTTGCAACCAGCATCTGTAAGGCAGCCAAATTCAAAGCAGAGAACAATTTTACACTTGCAACTGAGGATGTCAAAAAGCTTGTCAAGTTTTGCAATGAAAGCCTCTTTGACATGTAGCTTTCCTCTCCCAAGTGATATGTTTTTGGCCTGCTCCCAGCTCTCTTGGATCTTGTTTAAGATTGTGACTCGTGAATTTACAACGGGGGCTACAAAAGAACTGTTTGCTCGTTCCCACTTTTCAAGCACTTTAGGGTAAATGTTCTTTGCAAGACTGGCTGCTGGGTAGTTTCTCACATCCTCACCACTTTGTTCTCTTAGCAGTAGCCCATATTTCAGAACGTCTCGCAGAGTTGGGAGTTCAGAGGGCAACAACTCTCTACCAGTTCCAATTAGGTTGCTCATATGTGTGAATGTCCCCAGTCTTGTCCTCCTTTTAGAAGCCATTGTAGGTCAATTCCCACTGGTTAGGATGGTAGCACTGACGGACAAGTAATCTTCAGCACACTGATGAATATGTTTCAACCTGTGAAATAAGCAAAAACAGCAGTGCATTATATATACAGCATATATAATTATTAATATAATAATTATTATAATAATTATTATATAATTCCACAAAAAAGTCAAAAAAGTCACTATTTTTATGTAGCTTCTTACCAAGCAAAACTAAATTATATTAAATTAACAAAAATATCTTTAGAATTCCTAAGTCATGCTGCAACCTTTTAGCACCCCTCATATTTGGAATTTGAAAGTTGAAAAATTCGACACACCCTACTGTATCGAACGCTTTCTTAAAATCTAAATAAATAACGTCAGCCGTTCTATGCCTATCGTATTCGCGCACTATTTAGTTATAAAATTCTAACAAACTAGTTAAACAAGATCTATTTCGTCGAAACCCATGCTGAATACTGTTAATCAAATCTCGACTTTATAAGTGTTCGATGATACGATCCCTAACTACGGATTCCAAAAGTTTACCGACTATTGACATTAAGCTAATGGGCCTATAATTGGTAACTACTGTGCGGTCGCCTTTTTTAAAATTGGCCGTGACGTTAGCTAATTTGAAGTCTTCAGGAATAATCCCCGTTTCCAGAGACTGATTAAAAAATCTTCGTTAAAGGGCCAACGACAACGTCTTTCAAATCTTTCGGATGTCTAGGATAGAACGCGTCAGGACCTGGAGCCTTGCTAACTTTTAACCTATCGATATAATGCGCAATCTCACCCTCGTAAACAATTATTTCATCCAAAATAGTCTCGCTCCTAAATGGAACAATATTGTCCATATCGGGGACATAATTAACGTCGTCTACGGTAAAAACTCGCAAAAAAGTTATTGAAAATACCCGCCATCGCCTGAGCGTCAGAAGCCAAAGCGCCATTAGCGTCCAAGAGAGGGTCTATATTAGCAGACCATTCGCCCAACCTGTGAAGATCATTCTGAAGCGTTCTTACGCCCTCCTCGGTACTGACACTACTTCCTAATTTCGTATCGTCTGTCCTGTGGGACAACAGTGGTGACGGCGCCCACTCCGAAGCCACTCCATTTATTACCACTCTCTGCTTTCTATCTTATAACCAATCCTCAATCCAGTTGGAAACGAGCCTGGTGATTCCTAGTCCTCTGATTTTAGCCATCAATATCGCGCGAAGGACTTTGTCAAAGGATTTTTGAAAGTCGAGATACACCCTTAACTTCTCTAAGTCCCTCCCAATCTACTAATCTCGGACCAACCTTAACCCTTTCCTCAACTATATCCAACCTTCCCAATAAGCTACTTAAACTAGGTTACGCACCTCACCCTTCAAATTACTAACGTCTTCAACGTTAGTATTGGTTCGGCTTTCGTCAACCATAGCCCTACCCCTACCCATACCCCTACCCCTAACCCTACCCCTGCCATCATCAAGCGTTGCAAGTCTTTCCGTTACCTCACGTACACTGCGTTTTATGTCAACTATTTCCTCCCTTAATTCGAAAAAAAAAAAAACTGATCTCTCGGTAATCGCCATAGGACCCCCGTCATAATCCCTAAAATCTGTATACCACCGATTTACCCCACACCTAACACACGACGTTTTCTGCGACGGCATCGCGCAAGTTAAATTAGTTTATAACTGTCAAAAGTTTAAGTTAAATTAAGCCGGCACTCGATGAAGACTTCTAAATCACTAAAAACCACTTATATTCAAGTACTTAACTATAATACAAACGCAAGTATATAAAATTCAGAACTTACCAAAAGTAAAATTATTGGTAATATCCAAAAGCAGAAGCAATATTAGAGAGCTCAGTAAATGCGCCCGCTCAGTGCGGAGTCTGGCTGACGAGTGAGTGCGGGGTCTGGCTGACGAGTGAGTGCGGGGTCTGGCTGACGAGTGAGAGCGTGCTCCGGCTGACGAGTGAGTGCGGGCTCCGGCTGACGAGTGAGTGCGGGCTCCGGCTGACGAGGCAGTGCGGGCTCCGGCTGACGATTTTGAACGACTCTGTCGCTTTGAAGAATAATACTCGCATGCCAATATTAAATGAGATCAGAAGAGAAAAATATTTATTTAATGAATAATAAACATTCATTCGTGATATATTTAAATAAAATAATTTATTTCTCAATTAGATTAATGGAAGCTCGGTTTTCTGTATTCGATATATATATATATATATATATATATATATATATATATATATATGTGTATGTATGTATATATATGTATATATATATGTGTATGTATATATATGTATATATATATGTGTATGTATATATATGTATATATATATATATATATATTTATATATATGTATATATATGTGTATATATATATATGTGTATGTATATATATATATGTGTATGTATATATATATGTGTGTGTGTGTATATATATAGGTATATATATATATATATATATATATATATATATATATATATATATATGTATGAAAGCTATTGACTTCTCCTTAGGGAAACGGAGCTTACAGATGAACAGAAGGACCAACACAACGGCAAACATTTTCATTTATTTTTTGTACTTCAGACGTTTCGACAAATCTTTTGTCATCATCAGTGAATTAAGTCTTAAAACCTTAAAACAAAATTAAAAAGTGAAAATTACATCAACACAATATTAAAACCATTAAAATTAAAACCTTAAAGCAAAATGAAAATTGCATCAATACAAAATTAAAATCATTTAAATTTCATCACTATAAAAATTAAAATCAAATTAAATTACCTCAATAGGTAAATACACAATGTTTACATCCACCTCCATACTTGGCAAAGCCTAAGAGAACACTGGATGGTCAGAGAATTAGAAAAGATATGTCTATGAGAATCGGTTGGTTAGTTAGAAGAGCGGTAATTTGTAGGATGAGCTATTATTGTTAATGGAGGGTTTGTTTCTATAGATGTACAAAAATTCTAAAATTCGGAGTTCTGTGAGGTTATTGGATTTAGTTAAAATTTCAAACTGAGTTTTGTGAAGGGGATGGTTGTTTTCATTACTATGGTTTCTAATTGCGGATTGTGGAGGGCTACTGGGGGGACGGTTGGTACGGACTGACAAGCCCAAATGTTGAGAAAGGCGCACCTCCAGTTGGAGTTGAGTGCTGCCAATATACGCAGCCTTACAGCTGTCGCACGTGTATTTGTAAACAACATTGGGGAATACAGTTTTGGGGAATTCATCTTTGAACTTTAAAAAATTTGATAATTTAAGTGGGTTGACGAAGGCGAATCTGAAATTTATTTGGGGATAACTAGACTTGAGCAGTTTGGACAATTCACCTCGAATACGCAATGATAAATAACAATAAAAAGGTAATTTAATATATCTGGTTTCTTTTTGTACTGTAGTTATGGGGAGTTTAGTATTAAAAGTGTTATTTAAAAATTTCTTTACTTGGTTATCGAATAGATTGGAAGGGTAGTAATTGTTAATAAAATACTGTTTTAAAAATTTAAATTCTTCGTTTAACGAAAAGTAATCCGAACAAATACGGTAACTTCTTGTTAATAATGTTACTATAGCACTAATCTTATATTTATAAAACATACAACTTAAATAATTGGTTCCCAAGCCAGTAAAAGCTTGTTTTCGAAATAGTGAAGTTTGGAACTTATTATGAGCCCGTTTAACTAATACATCCAGGAAAGGTAAACTATTATTTGATTCGTTTTCACATGTGTACTTAATATTACTATGTTGTTTATTAAGATAATCAAGGAAAAGTTTTACGTGTGAAGGATGGTTAAATATTAAGAAAGTGTCATCCACGTATCTTCTGTAATATATGGGTTTAAAACTACTAGGACAACTTTTCAACCAAATTTCTTCGTAATGGCAAAGAAATGCATTTGCTAGTGTTGGGCTTAACGGGGAACCCATAGCTACCCCATCAATTTGGCTGTAAAGGTTGCTATTAAATAAGAAAAGATTATCAAAACACACTATTTCGAGAAGGTTTTTAAATTGAGTCTGAGTGAGGCCATTAATAAGAGTATTATCAGTAGTGAATAACTTATTTAGTATGATATTTAATGTTTCTTTTACGGGACATTAGTAACAATGACGAGACATCAAAACTGGCCATAGTAAGAGAATCGGCATGATTGATCTCTTTATCTCTTAGCAAAATCAAACGAGTTGTTAATAGAATATCATTAAAGGTGAGTTTTGAAAGCAAAGGAACGAAGAATTTGGCTAAATTATAATTGAATGTACCACAGGCCGAAAGAATAGGTCTTAGTGGGAAATTTGGCTTATGGACTTTAGGTAAACCATATAGAATTCCTGGATTAGAACCAGAAGCAAATAAAAAATTGTATGTATTGTCAGCAATAATATTACTATTTTTTAATTTACGCAAACACCTATTAAGTTTATCCGAGTTTAGTAATTTAGACAGAACATTCTCTTTTACCCTTTTAAATTTAGACGTATCCGACAAAATTGTCTCCATTCTATTTATGTAAACTGTTGAATCAATCAGCACTACTCCTTTACCCTTATCCGGTTTTGTAATGATGACAGAGTTATCCTTTTTCAAATTATTAAGAATTTTAAAATCTTGCTTATTAAAAAGGGAGAAAACACCTTATGGGGTTTAAAATTATAAAAATTCTTAAAAGAGATGCTCTCCACTTGTTTTACCAAGTTATGAAACGAGAAATTTGGTCGGATCTCACAATTCTTAATATTCATGAGATTTTCAAACCCAGAGAAAAATTTATAAAAATTTAGTTTATAATGAGGTAGATCAAAATTTAAGCCTAACTACAATATTTCCCTCTCTCTAATACTTAAAACTCTATTAGAGAAATTAAAAATAAAATTATCTGGATTATTAAAAAACGGCTGAGTGATTCCCAATTTTTCCAATTCGGCAGCATGTATCCTTTTATGTCTATTGACAATTTTATCACAGCAAGTTTGAAATTTAGTAACTAAACACTAATCAATATAAGACACCCTAGATTTTAGACCAAACAGGAGAATTCTTATATTTCAGCTTGAGAAAACTCACTGTTTTAGTTTTCGATTGAAGCTCCAAATTTAATAATTTATGTTGCCATGATTTATATAGTTTGGAGTTATGGAGGCGTTTATTATAGAGTTTAAATCTAAGGAAATTAGGCACAATATTATAACTTTTGCACTTAGACAAGAAACTCTCATCACAAATAGCCTTGTTAAGTTTCAAATAGACTCTTTCACATTGTCTGTAATAGTTCAATGTCGATCGGCCATATCTCTGGGTTAATATCAAAGCTATTGACTTCTCCTTAGGGAAACGGAGCTTACAGATGAACAGAAGGACCAACACAACGGCAAACATTTTCATTTATTTTTTGTACTTCAGACGTTTCGACAAATCTTTTGTCATCATCAGTGAATTAAGTCTTAAAACCTTAAAACAAAATTAAAAAGTGAAAATTACATCAATACAATATTAAAACCATTAAAATTAAAACCTTAAAGCAAAATGAAAATTGCATCAATACAAAATTAAAATCATTTAAATTTCATCACTATAAAAATTAAAATCAAATTAAATTACCTCAATAGGTAAATACACAATGTTTACATCCACCTCCATACTTGGCAAAGCCTAAGAGAACACTGGATGGTCAGAGGATTAGAAAGGATATATCTATGAGACATATTTTGTTTTTAATTTTGTTTTTAATTTTGTTTTAAGGTTTTAAGACTTAATTCACTGATGATGACAAAAGATTTGTCGAAACGTCTGAAGTACAAAAATAAATGAAAATGTTTTGCCGTTGTGTTTGGTCCTTCTGTTCATATATATGTATGTATGTTATATATATGTATGTATATATATATATGTATATGTATATATATGTATGTATATATATATATGTATATGTATATATGTATATATATATATATATGTATGTATATATATATATATATATGTATGTATATATATATATATGTATGTATATATATATATATATGTATGTGTATATATATATATATATATATATATGTATATATATATATATATATGTATGTATATATATATATATATATATGTAATATATATATGTATGTATATATATATATATGTATGTATATATATATATATATATATGTATATATATATATATATGTATATATATATATATGATATGTTATATATATATGTACTGTATGTATATATATATGTATGTATATATATATGTATGTATATATATGTATGTATATATATATATATATATATATGTATGTATATATATATGTATGTATATGTATGTATATGTATGTGTATGTATATGTATATGTATATGTATATGCAGTGTTGGGCACTAAAGCGTTAATCCGATAACAGTTAATTAACGAAGTTAACTTTTTTTAACGGACTATTAACGGAAGTTAATTTCCATTTATCGTTATCGGACCAGTTAACTTCCGATAACTCGATATTTAGTCCGTTAAAGTCCGTTAACACGTTAACTGCGAGGAGTCATTCACGGAAGATCACCGCTCCGCGAATGAATTCAAACCGTCATAACTTCAGTCTGCCAATTCCGTCCTCTGCCGCAGTGGAACGGCTCTTCTCTCTCGGCAAGGACATCCTGAGGCCCAAGAGGTCAAGACTGGCAGTTGGGCCTAACTTTGAGAAGTTGGTCTTTCTGAAGGGCAACCAGCACATTGTGTCATAGTCTTTAATAAATGTGCCTAAAATTTAATTTTACCTTTCAGTTCCCGCCATAATAATTCTATGGTAAATTAAAATTTAGTTAATGGTTAGTGGTTACAAGGGTTTCAAAACATGTAATCAGTACATTTTTTATTAAAAATAAAAAAAAGTTATTAAGCAAAAAAGTTGCAAAACTTGATAAAAATACAGTTAAATACCTATTTATTGTTGGATTTTGCATAAATAAACATTTTCTATGGGTTTTAAAGCTTTTTTCCTTGATTTTTTTTAAATGTTAGTAAAGAAATAGTTATCGTTAACGGATTATCGTTAACTTTGTAGTAAAATTATCGGATTATCGTTATCGGAGTTAAAAATTGGGGTTAACGGATTATCGTTATCGAAGTTAACTTTTTGGTTAACTGTGCCCACCACTGTGTATATGTATGTATATGAATGTATATGTATATATATATATATGTATATGTATATATATGTATATGTATATATATGTACCTTACCTTATGAACCTTATGTTGTTTTGTGTGTTGGTCTCTCTTCACACGGATGTCAAGCTGGTGGCCCCGCCTCTAGGTCTGGCCTGGTGGAGGAGCGAGTTGCTTTCTTGCGCTCTCCACCGTACATAGCCAGGCACGCCCGGCTCATCTGGTACTGTCCTGAGCCAGGCATCCAGTCTTTTCTTAAAGACTTCAACTTTGACCCCCGTTACGTTTCTGAGGTCCTTATGAAGCTGGTTGAAAAGTCTTGGCCCCCTGACAACCAAGCTATTTTCCTTCAGGGTTGAGGAGGTCCCTTCTCGTGCTTTTAATTTGGGAACACTACACATTCTGCCTTTCCTATTTTCCAGTGTTGTTTGAATGGTAATTGGGTTTAGTTTTAGGTTTGATACCAGTTTTTCGATCATTTTCCATATGTAGATTATGATGTACCTCTCTCTTCTTCTTTCCAGTGAGTACAGATTTAGTTTACGTAGTCTTTCCCAATAGTTGAGTTCTTTGCAGCCACCAATCTTGGCTGTGAAATGCATTTGCGTTTCTTCTAGTTTATTAGTTTCTTCCTTTTTATATGGGGACGTCAAAACTGAGCAGTATTCAAGTTTTGGTATAATCAGTGCTTTTAGCAGGGGAATCATTACTGTCCTGTCCCTTCTCTTGAACGTTATTAGAACCTGTCCGGCGACTCTTTTTGCTTTATTTATCGCTATCTGATTTTGTGTTTCGAATTTCGCATTATCTGTCATTATTATCCCGAGATCAATCGCTTTCATGCTTCTCTGAATTTCCTGTCTATCTGGAGCATAATATGCACTCTGTTTAAGTTCTTCTTTTCTACCATATCTCAAGAGCTGAAATTTCTCTGCGTTGAATGACATGTTGTTGTCTTCTGACCATTTGTATATTTTGTTCGTGTCCCTCTGCAAGGCCTCCACGTCATGTACATCGCTGATTTTTCTGCTGATCTTTGTATCGTCTGCAAAGGATGTTACTATACTATTGCTGTTTACTCCGCTGTCTATGTCTGTTAGCATGATAATGAACAGGAGTGGGGCCAGTACTGTCCCTTGTGGTACTGAGCTGCGTACTTCCGATTCTGATGATGATATACCTTGAATTTTGACGACCTGCAGACGATCACTAAGGAAGTTGTAGATCCATTTTCCCACTTTGCCTGTTATTCCCATGTCTTTAATTTTATGTGCTATTATACCATAGTCACATTTACCGAAAGCTTTAGCAAAATCTGTGTATATAACATCGTAGTTGTCATTGCCTTCCAATGCATCTAGGATATTGTTGTAGTGCTCTATTAGTTGTGATAGGCATGATCTACCTGATCGGAATCCATGCTGATTTTCGTTCAATCTTTCCCGTGTCTCCAGGAAATCATAAATTTTCTCTCTAACTATTCTTTCAAATACTTGGTGAGGTGGGACGTCAATGACACTGGTCTATAGTTCTTTGCTTGAGATCTGTCCCCTCCTTTATATATAGGGACAATGTTTGCTCTTTTCAAGATGCTCGGTATTTCCCCAGTGTCTAGGGATCTTCTCCATATCCAGTATAAAGGTGTAGCTATTTCATTTTGTAGTTTTAAATCAATAATGCGTTCCAATTGTCCGGACCTGCAGCTGAATGTAGTTTCATTTGTTCGATAGCTCTCGCTACATCTTCTGGTGTAAACTCAAAGTCTGTTATATACTCTCCTTGCAATTCCTCTTCAAAGAATGCATTTATGTCAGGTATCGCTTTGTCACTTTTTGGGGTACTGAAAACTGATTCATATTGAGCTCTCAATGTATCAGATATTTCTTTTGGATCGTCGGTTAGTTCATTATTTCCCGTCCTTAAGGGCCCAATAGCGGCGCGCGTTTTTGTTTTCCTTTTTGCATAGCTATAGAATTATTTTGTATTTTCGTTTATTGCTTCTACCGCCTTTTCCTCTTCCCTCTCTGTATGGTCCTTAATCAGGGCTTGCATTTCCCTATCGATACCCTCCAGTTTTTCTTTTATTATTTTCCTGCCATTATCTCGGCAGTTTCCTAACTTCGCCTCCACTCTCTTTCTTTTGCGGAATAGTCTGTATATAGTCTGTATATATATGTATGTCCCGTAGTGTAAATCCTTACGGTACAAAAGAGTTCGTCTCCGACGAATTGTATTCTAAACCTTGAACCCAAAATTCCTTTGTTCTGATATCACAGAGTGTGCATTCTTTCATGCGCGGAGAAATCCAATGTAATCCGTATAAATCCACATAAATCCCATTAATCCGTATAAATCCACAAAATCCCATTAATCCGTATAAATCCGTATAAATCCCAGTAATCCAAATCTAAATTGTTAGATGCGAGGTGCATATGAAAATATGCACATCGCATGAATTCTTCGATCCCTCCGCGTCTCTATTATTGTCAGCATCACGTGATGCAAGGCAAGCGTCTATAAACATCTCAGTTTTTATATTTTTTATTATTAAATTTTCCTAAAAAACCTGATCTATTCCCATAGATAAAGCATAATTGTGTCAACCTATAGCCCACCAGATTTCCCCTAGCTCGACCTACTCGCATACCAAATTTCAGCTCTTCCTAACCCCTATTTCTCTTTTCCAAAGAATCACGCAAAAGTGATTCTCTCGATTATGAAATTCATTTGCGCCCTGTAAATTCCTTCCAAATCAGTTCCCTTTTGTATAGGTTCGACCCTCCTTCCAGGCCGCCCCCTGGCGCCTCTCGATCCTACAATTATGCTTTACTATCAAAAGAAAAATGTAAATTCCGCGAAACCTATTTCGATCATGATTGGTTCGCCCCCGGAACTCTCCCGAAGTTCCATCTCCCAATCGAGGCAGTAAATTAACGTCGCCTCCGCTTAAATTCGAATATGGAAAACTATTATAGGCGCTTGCTGTTAGGCTCCGCCCGTAAGAGGGTGACCCTTAGTTTACCTCGTCTCCGCCTACCCCGAGGTTATAAAAACCCCGAGAGCGTCGGAAACGAGGTTCTTTGCTTTCTGACAATCTTCATAATACGTAAACTCTGTGACCTAAGTCTGTAAATATTCCTGCAGTGGCACTACCCCTCCCGGTCAATTAGCTTCCATTTGATAATGGAACTTAACTTCAGATATATATAAAAATTGTATATTGAGCTTTAGTCAACCTGTTCAAAGTTAATTTTACTAAGTAATTTAATTTATTATTAATTTAATTTAATTTAATTAAATATTATTTTTGATATAAAAAGAATTCTGTATTCAAAGTGAATTATTAAAAAGACTCTGTTAAATTGAGTTAGTCGTTTCCATTCACCGCACCAACTTTACAACCAATTGGGGTCAGTGACTTCCACACACATTGTTGACTAGGCGCGAGCGCCGAGTGCATCCACTGGTAACCCGAGAGTGACGTGTCTATTATCCTTCGGATATAATTCCGACTCCAACCAAGGGGACCAACCCTGGTATTCATTGTCCGTAGTCGTCTAAAACAAATCGAGGGCCCTTTTAGGGACGTACCCCTCGACACTGGAGGTCCCACCGAGACGCAGAGGACCCAGGAACCCCCAGGACCCGGAATTTGGGTGAACGAAGTCTTGCCCATCTCGCCCCGGGTTCTCCCTCACTCCTCTCGGAAGGCGCCAAGGCTGTACATGACGTCACCGTCTAGCCCTTGTCTCATCAGCGAGTGACCTTCAAATCGAGAGAGACGCCAGCTGATGCCACGTCACGAAGTCGCCTCAGTTTCCTCTCTCGGTCACTTCACGCGAACGTTTTTACGTTTGAGTGATAATTGAACGTAACTATTAAGTATCACTGATTACCTTTAACCCAATTATAATCTTTAAATTGTGTACACAGTTTATACACTAATCATTAACATTACTTTTGCCATCGTAATAATTCACGGTGAATGGTGACTAGTAATACTAACTACAAACAAACGTTAAGAAAATTTTAATTTTCTTTTTTTAGTTTTTTCACTTTGAGTAAGTGGGATCCGTGAAGTGATTTTACCACTTAATAATTTTTCTTAATTATCAAACTTAGTGTAAATTAACGTGTAATTTTAATTAATTACGTAATAGTGAAATACGCTATTATTGTGACTAAGTAGTCATTTATTATTATTTTTTTTAACGATTTTAATAAGTGAATTATTTTAAATTCGTTTTCATTATTGAATTACCGAGTGTAATATTTTACTTTTTATTTCTGTAATTGAATAGGTTAGGTAGGGTTAGGTTATTCTTTTCATTTTAATTGTTTTACTTGGTGCTACGGAAATTACGCTTGTGACCTAATTGCAGGCCACATCCGTGATTACGATTGGGGCACGACTAGGGTACTTCCTTGCGAACTCAGGCAGAGGGTAGGATCCACCACCGCTGGAACTCACGTTGCCATCGTTAGGATCGAGGATACGGAAAGGGACTTTGTGTGGGACTCTTCATTCATTGGAGACCAACGATTCGACAATCGGATTACAAGTAACCTTTTGCTATCCCAACCTTTATTTTTTTCTTATTTCGTTTTTTTTATTACTATGATAACACCTATTTAAGGAGAGTGATAGAACAAAACTGGCATAACTTGTTTTTTTTAGCTATCACGTCGTTCCTGATATACGATATTTTAGTGTGTTACTGCAGTTGTTGAGGTTTCCTCGATTGTTTTGCGTTTGATTAAGTTAACCGAATTTTTAAACTTCTAATTTTTTTTAATTAAATAATTAGTAGTTTACTTAATTTGGACCATCCCCCCCCCCCAAAAAAAAAAAAACAAAACAACGCAAACACTGATACTATATATACTAGGACCACACTGCCAAAACACACTTCAATTGTTTGTTTTCGCGCGTGACGTGTATGCCACATTCCGATTCCGATTCCGATTCAGACCGGGAATTTTTATTACCACTTACACCTCCACGCCCGTCCTTCCCCAAACGTCGCCGCATTCCCAACATCAACATGGCTGACACTAACACTGCTTCCACTGCTGCTGCCGCGACCGCGCCTGCCACGAATATTACGTATTCCAGGTTACTCAACTTACCGGCGTCCGTTCCAAGATTTAAGGGAACCGTCGCGGGAAAGACCACCGAGCCACTTGTTCACCACTGGCTCCACAAACTGGAAGTATATTTCGAGAATGAGAAGGTGATCACGGACAAGGATAGGATCTTGGAAGCACAACGGTTTGTTGATCTAGAAGAAGGGTCAGCATCGAAGTTTGTTGACACTAACCCCGACTTAGAAGCGGCCACTACATGGACCCAGTATCGTCGGATTCTCTTGGACAATTTCCGAGATGTCAGCGACACTCAACCATTTGTGGCCATGACAATTTGTTCCGATTGCGTTGGCAGGATGGTGAAGATTTTATGGAGTTTAGGAATCGCATTCAAGGCACTATGAATAGTGTCATCTTAGCCCTTGACGGAGCTTTTGATTATAAAATGTCCTCGCAAACGGCGAAGATATTGTCCTTTTCGGCCATGTATGCGAACCTACCAAGTCACCACCAAGTTAGATTCCAGAAACACGCGGATCTCACCGCGTCGTTAGCAACGGTCGTGAACAAAATGAAGGAGTCGTGTCCAAACTCAACTGATCTGAATATTCGTCAACCGAGGGAAGAACGAACCAAAACCTCCCAGTCCATCCGTTATAACCGAACAAACAGGAAGGCCCCAGAAGCAAAAGTTTGCTTCTGCAACGCCCGCGCCGTCGAACCAGTCTCGACCAAACTCATCGCGACAGACTCCCCCAAGTTCGCCCCTACGGTGTTACAACTGCTGTCAAGTAGGACATGGTATAAAACAATGCAGGGCGGCTGCTTATTGCGATTCCTGCAGGGAATCCGGTCACCGGCGGGGAGATCGTCCCAAATGCCGGGAGAAGGGTGCACCGCCCCAGCGACGGGATGAGTGGTCCAAAGGATCTCGACCTCCCAGGAGGCCAAAGAAGAAGGGATACCCTGAGGGAACCCCCTCTTATATAACTAACCCTAACCCTAATCTATCGAACCAGGAAGTTCGAAATATTTTTACAGAATGTTTGACCGAGCTGGGATACACCAGATCACCAGCCTTAGAACTGGAAAGTCGGGAGACGACCAATCTGCCCGATGATTTTTTAGAGGACCTGCCGGCTCCAGGATTCCAGTAGAAGGACGAGCCGGGTTGCCCTCCCCAGGGGTAGCTATTCCGTTGTGGGAAAAACCAGGAGTTACTGCTCCACTTAAGGACCCCGAGGGCCCTGCACGGAATAATCCAGATACCACTGTAGAATCCTTTAAGTTCCCCTTTTCAGAAATCCCTTGCATTGAACCCGAGACCTATGAGTCTCGTCCCGCTTCACAGAGAATTGTGGCAAACTCTGTTGACGTTCCCACGTCATATGTTTGCACAATTAGTAATACGTTTGAAGATGCTGTCATTCCACTTCGCGTTCGAAGTGTAGATATGTTTGGTTTCTAGACACAGGTAGCAACGCTAACCTGATTAAACAGTCTAGTTTGAATAAATTCCGGGAGTTTCCAAATTGGAACTTTTCCCGTCGAAGGTTGTTTTAAAGAACGTTAATGGAGGAACCATACCCTCCATGGGGCAAGTTAGACTTAAACTGAAACTCGGCAAGTTAGGCTTCATGCCGATTGCGTAATCGTACAAGACTCTATGCACTTTCCTACCGACATTTTACTCGGTTATCCCTTCCTAAAAGGAAATGGTTGGGATCTTAAGTTTGAAACCAACGTTGTCCAAGTGCAAGGACAACTTATTCCGTTAGTGAATACGGAGTCGAACCCAGAGGTTCGTTTTTCAACTGCTGTTGAAGCAGGATTGAAGGTTTTTTCGGAAGATGTTCCCGATTTTGATGGAACCCTACAGGATTGTTGTAATCCTAGTAATGGAGGGATTCCATTTTTTCCGGCTTTGTCGCCGTGTGATGGTTTAGAGTCGGGTGAAAATCCCGTTGCACGCCAAGTCCGGCGTTCCTTGAAAGTTAGTTCAGAGTCTGTTCCAACCGATGAGTTTCAGTTGAGAGTTAAGGAAGAATTCGTTCTTGAGCCCAACCAACAGGTCTGCTTCCGCGTAATTGTTACCTTTAACGATGGTACTTACGTGGATCCTGCGACTTCAGTAGTCGTGGAGAATGTTCTTGAAAACCAAGTTCAACATTCAGGCTTAGTAATTGCACGCAGTCTGTGCACTAGCGAAGAGGCAACTATCCCTCTACTGTGCGCTAATGTTGGTTCCGAATCCATTACGTTACAACCTAATACGGTAATAGGCAAGGCCTATTTGGCCCAAGCTGAGCCTATTCGTATTTCTCACGACGTACGCAGGTGTACTCCTGGAGGCGTACCTCAGCAAACATTACGTGCTAATTACAAAGCATGTCTAGAGTCCGATCCCGCAAATTCTTTCCTTTGCAGCGACCCGGACTTGTTTGACCAATTATTGGACTTCTTGGTCGAACACGAAAGCATCATCGCACTCAAGGGTGATGCTTTGGGACGTTCAAACCTCGTCCCCTTTCATATTAATCTCGCGGATAACACAAAGCCCATCTACATTCCGCCATATCGCGTTCCGCACTCCCAGCAGTTGGTTGTTGAGGAACACGTGAAGGAATGTTAGATTTGGATGTTATCCGACCGTCGGTTAGTCCTTGGTCTTCTCCGTTGATCCTGGTCAAGAAGAAGGACGGAACGTTAAGGCCGTGCATCGACTACCGACGCCTGAATAAAGTGACCGTTCCAGACCGATTTCCGCTTCCCAACATGCAGGAGGTCATTCAATATGTTGGTAAAGCTAAATATTTTACCTCGCTGGATTTAGCTTCAGGGTACTGGCAGATGTCTCTGTCTCCAGAGTCACGGCCATGTACTGCGTTCACTACCAACCAGGGCCATTACGAGTGGAATGTTTTGCCATTCGGGTGCCGAAACGGTCCTGCGAATTTCTCTCGACTTATGAACATTGTGTTGTCCGGATTATTAGGTCTCATGCCTTAGTCTATCTAGATGACATAGTGATCTATAGCGATACAGTCGAAGAACATTTCGTACGTCTTGCCAAAGTCTTCAGACGTCTTTCGAACGAGAATCTCAAACTAAAATTGACTAAGTGCCAATTTTTCCGATCCTCGCTTGTGTATTTAGGATTTCTTCTTGCCTCTGACGGAATCCGACCGGATCCCGCCAAACTTCAGGTTCTCCTAAATTACCCTGTTCCTCGAAACGTTGATGAAGTGCGAACCTTTATCGGGTTTGTAGGATTCTATCGCAATTTCATTCCTAGGTTTTCAGACATAGCCGCTCCTTTGACCAATTTGTTCAAAAAGAAGGCTACTTTTGAATGGAATTCTGAGCATCAGAAGCCTTTACTGATCTCCGCGACAAACTCCTGCAAGAACCCATACTGCAGTTCCCGGATTTTGGTAAACCTTTTATAGTAGCCACGGACGCTTCTAACTACGGGTTAGGTGCCGTCCTACTCCAAGAAGTAGAAGGTACCGAACTACCTGTGGCTTATGCGAGTCGGTTTACTATCCAAACCCGAACGTAACTATTCAGGGACTGAACGAGAAGCTTTAGCCATCGTATGGGCCCTGAAGAAGTTCAAGAATATTATCTACGGGTATAAAATAACAGTAAAAACGGACCACGCTCCGTTAACCTCTATATTTTCTAAAAAACTACCCGACGGGCGATTAGGTCGCTGGGCTCTTACCGTCCAGGACTTTAGCCCCGAATACGTTCACCGTCCCGGAAAACTCAACGTTCTCCCGGATTGTTTATCCCGAATAAATAAACCCGAAGAGGTCCGTGGAATTCATCGGATTGAGACTATTCCCAATTTCGATAGAGACACGCTCTTCGAGGCACAACGCAAGGACTCGTATATCTCTAATTTGGTGCAGCAATTAAAAGCCCAACCAAATTCGGAACTTCACCAGTTGTATGCTTTCCAGGATCAAATTTTGAATTATCAAATTTCTCCTGGGCAATACGTGGCAGAAGTTCCCGAGAGTCTTCAAGACGTGGCAATCAAACTTTGCCACGACAGCGTTTGTGCTGGGCATCCCGGAATTGAACGAACCCTAAAGTTGGTCCAAGCGCGTTACCACTTCCCACTCACGCGCACCAAGGTAACAGAACATTGCAAGGCATGCTCAGCATGTGCCAGGCATAAAGGAGCGCGTCCGCCCACCGCGCATATGCATGCGTACCCCGTTCCTGTTAGACCTTGGGCGCGTAGGAATGGACGTGATGGGCCCCTTTATATCCAAAGTCGAAATGGAAACAAATACGTTGTCGTTTTCACCGACCATTTTACCAGGTATAATGAAATTGTACCTGTGCCTGCCCATACATCGGAGATAATTGCCAAGTGTTTACTCGAACGAGTAATTCAACGGCACAACACGCCGGTCGTGTTGCTCTCGGACAACGCTCGGGAATTTACCTCCGCGATGTTCGTAGAGTTATGCAAACGTCTCCACATCCAAAAGGTACAAATAACACCGTACCATCCGGCAGCAAATGGTCTGGTTGAGAGGCAGAACGAAAAGATCCTTAACGTCCTACGACATCTCGTGGACGCGGACCAACGTAATTGGGACGAGTGCATCTCCATGGTGCAGTGGACTGTTAACAACAACCACAGTCAACTCATCGGGGACACCCCTCATTTTAGATTGTATCATTACGATGCAAGATTTCCTTTCGACCTCCCAAACGACTCCACCGAAGAGGGATTTGACCTACAGGAGCCTCAACGCTATGCGGACGACCTGGCTCGCCATTCGTTTCAGGTTTTCGAAGATACACGACGATGTCTCAACCATGAGACCGACCGAATGGTCCACTACCAACACAAGCGGTACCCTAAGCAACGGACCGTAATACCTGGAAACCGTTGCTGGTTGGCAGGTACGAAGCCTCCGGGCCTCAGTCGAAAACTTTGTCCAAAATGGGTAGGGCCATATCGCGTCCTCGAAGACCTGGGGCATAACACCTTCACCATCCAACACTTACAAACCTTAAAGAAAAAGGTTGTTCATGCCAACCAAATTAAGGTTACGAATGAGGATCCGAATCCCCCTCAACCGAAGTCGTCCCGACAACAAGGGGATACAACCCAACCCCGCGTTACCACTACCGAAACCGAGAAGTCGGACGAGTGGGAAAACTACCTAAGGCCCCCTCGGACTACCCTGT